>CM052889.1:26890881-26907015 GCA_028534135.1 Potos flavus
GGTGGTGGGCATTGAGGAGGGCACGTATTGCATGGAGCACTGGGTGTGGTACATAAACAATGAATCTTGTAACACTGAAAAAATAAAATAAAAGTATTTGGGGGAAAAAAAAAAAAAAGTAAAGTGAACATTACCAGGACATTGCTATTCCTCACAAAAGCTAAACAGCCTGGTGGCATTTTTGTTCTCTATTATTGTTCATGCCATTTCTTTTCTTTTCTTTTTTTCTCTTTTCTTTCTTTTTTCTTCCTCTTTCTTTCTTTCTTTCTTTCTTTCTTTCTTTCTTTCTTTCTTTCTTTCTTTCTTTCAGAGCGAAAGAGAGAGAGAAAGCATGCAGGGAGTGGGGAGGGGAAAGAAGAGAAAGAGCGAATACCAGGCAGTTCCCTGGTCAGCTCAGAGCTTGCCTCAGATCTCCATCTCACCACCCTGAGATCCTGACCTGAGCCAAAATCAAGAGTCAGAAACTTAAACAACTGAGCCACCCGGGTGCCCGCATATCATTTCTATGGGCTTAATTTTCCTCTGTGATTATTAACCCGGCATGGGGGAAAAGTTGAGTTGTTATCCCCAGAAGTCTCTCCTCAGTACAATTTTGAGGTAAAACTTTCAAGTGAGGTTTGCCTACTCCGCCTTCTCATCACTTTTTTCTTTTGTCTTCTGACTTTCTGGTGTCCAGTGCCCAGGATGGTCATGCTGCCTCCTGCTCTCCAACTATTCCACAGGCCCAGGCTCCCAAGACAGAGCAGGAGACTTCTGTTGTGCCCCCAACCCCTACCCATCTCACTCTGAGTCAACTCCTGGAGCCTCTATCAGACACCGACGAGTCTAAATCTCAAATGGTAGCTATGTAAATCATTGCTTTCAGGGAGGCAATAACCTAGCAGGGAGCTGAAAGTCAAGGAAGTACAGACGCATTCTGGAAAAAAAAAATATGATCAAATATGAAATGAAGGTTTACTTATTTATTTTTGGTCTGGTTAAAGTTTGTGTACCATAGACCCTTATGGATTATTACTGTCCCAATTTCTTTTCTATCCACAACTTGTAGAAAGTATGTAAGAAATAAGTTCTTAGGTGAGAAATAAGCATACTATACCTGGGAAGAGAACTTAATGATTAGCTAGTTCTCCACCATCATTTTACAAAGTAGGAAAATAAAGCCCTAAAAAGTGAAATGCTTTGGATACTTTCATGCAAACAAATGCATTATTGTTGATAATGAAACAATTTCACACTTAGATGAATACAAATTTATTAATTTTAGGTAAGTAATTCCATTTTGAGCAAATAAAATATTCTAGCCAGAGCAATGTGGTACCCATTCATTAAGACTCTTCATTAATTTTGAGTCATTTTGAAAGTATCTGGCCCCCATGTTATCTAAAGTTGGTTTTAATGTTTGCAGGCATTATTTACTTCAGATTGAAAACCTTCTTTTCAAAATTTGCCATTCTAAGGTGCAATTCTAATTTCATGTGTATTTCTCTGCACATGTTTGTACATGACCTGTCATATGTATTGAATCTTGGGTAGAAACCTTTGAATTGACAACTAGAAGTGGAAATTTTTAAAGTGAATGTCTAATGAATAGAGTGGATGAATGTAAGCTTAGGAGAAATAATGTCTTTACAAGTGCATTGAGTATGGCCAAAGTAGAACATGGATTTCCAGAATCACTTGATCTGAAATTTTACTCTGGTTAGAAATAAAGTGAGGGATCTTAACTGGGAGAGTCATGAGTTGTAACTGCATGTGGACCTCAAGTAGAATCATTTGTCTTCTTATTTTGAACCATAGAGTGAGGACAGTTCGAGGACTCCTGTTTGACCAGTTCATTCAGCAAAATTTAATGAATTTTGTTTTGTGCTTAGTTTAGCAGTCATGTCTGTTATGGGACTAATTTATGTCAAGCATGTCAAAAGCATTCTGAAAGATGCAATGAATTCACTGTGGCATCAACCTCTTTTAGCTTAATTTTTAGGTACATACTTAAGTGGTCAAAATTATTGTACAGATCTATTAGTGTGATTTTTTTTGAGAAAATATGATTCTCTACTGTATAACATTTAACTGTCTTCCAATTTTCAAAATCTTTATCTCTGTAATTCAAATTATTTTCCTTTATTATTTAGTAGAAAATAACTTATATAGACATAATCCTGTTTTCACGGGAAACAAATTTTGAAAGCTATTCAAAACCATTGTGGGAAGTGTGTGTGTGTGTGTGTGTGTGTGTGTGTGTGTGTGTGTGTGTCAGAAAGAGAGAGAGAGAGAAAACATGCAAAATTCTATCCCCCAGGCTATTGCATATATAAATAGTGGAGTCACAAATATTCAGTGATGTAATTAATGTAGATGGACCAAGATCAGTTAAAGCCCTATTTTAGAAATAAGATGGACCTTTGGGTTTGTCCAATCCAACCCATCCATTTATAGGTTGATAAATTAATGCAGATGGACCAAGATCAGTTAAAGCACTGTTCTAAAAATAAGCTGGACCTTTGGATTCTTCTAATCCAACCCATCCATTTATAGGTGGAAAAATTAAAGTTCATAGAAAGTATATTTTACATGAATTAACCCCAGCCTACAATATGAGTTTAAAGCAGATAGAAATCGAGGCTGCAGACTTTTTGATCCTCAATCTAGAAAACTTTCAACCATACCATGAACAAAACAGGGACCTTGGATAGTCAATCCTATTCTCTCCTCCTATTGTTAAGTAGATGAGTTTTTGCCTTTTATTTCTTTATAATCTCAGGAAAAAAAACATAGTATGGTGGGGAGAAGATGAGGCTGAAGGAGTCCATTCCACACCAGCTTCAAAGGGGGTGGTAACAAGTTACACAACTTCTCTGCACTTTCTCCATGTAAAATGGAATGAAATGTAGTTTGTATGATTGTTTGTAAGATTAAAAGAGCATGTTTCAAATTACCAAGCATCTTACCTGGCAAACAATAAGAACAACATGACGTATCTTCCCCTTCCACTTTTCTTGGATATATGCCTTTCACTACAGTCTTACTGCACAGTTTTCCTGAGAGTAGTACAATACCTTGTTTCCTTTTTTTCCTTTCTGTAAATGCTTACCAAAAAATGCTGGGCATAGTTGGTGCTTGAATTATATTCACTGCTTTGAGTTGAATTAATAAGAATACATTGAATAAGTGATTCCAGTTTAATTTGCAATTGAGATAACTTGAGATTTTGACTCAAGAGAATCACTGTGAACCCAACTGTGACTTTCAAGATTCATGATCATAGGTGTGTTCTTTTACTTATTTTATTTAGATGAGCCAGTCTATGTGAATGCACATGTACTGTAAAATGCTATACCAGTTAAAGTAACTTTATTGATAATAGTTTATCCTCTCATTTAAAAGTCCAGACTTGCATTCAGGACCATGCAGTACTATTTATTAAGAGGGCACTTAAGGGGCGCCTGGGTGGCTCAGTTGTTAAGCATCTGCCTTCGGCTCAAGTCATGATCCCAAGGTCCTGGGATCGAGCCCCGCATTGGGCTCCCTGCTCAGTGGGAAGCCTGCCTTTCCCTCTCCCACTCCCCTTGCTTGTGTTCCCTCTCTCGCTGTGTTTCTCTCTGTCAAATAAATAAAATCTTAAAAAAAAAAAAAAAAAAGAGGGCACTAAAGCCATATTCTGACAGTGGAAATTACTTGAAAATCAGCTTTTGAGAAAAAAATCTGAGAAGGAGAATACCTATTCTTATGACTTTGTAAATGGGTGGAGAAGTGACTATACATTTATTGCACCGATGCTTTCCCCTTGGCACTTACATTATTTGGAAACAGCTTGGTTGCATGTTTATTTAAAATACTGGGCTATTTGCTGCTGCTTCAGTCTCAAGGTAAGCCTGGTGGTTGGATTCATTCTTACCCGGACCAAGCACTGAACGATTAAGGGCTAAATCTACTAGTACACACTGTACCACTAGCTTCCTCTTCACCAGCCGCCTCCCCGATTCCTCATTTTCAACCCATTTCCCGAATTTCCTACAAAACTTCTCCTCTGGTGGTAGCCTGCCCTGAAACTCTCTCCTCTGAGTCTGCACCTGACCTAGGAAAAGAAACTCAACTATGCAAGCGAGGGACATGATCTGTAGCTTGGCTTTACCCAAGCACTTGCAGGGTCAAAAGATAATCAGGTGGGTTTCAAGTCTGGTCATCCAAATTAGTGTTCTAGAAGCCAGGAGATTGTTGCAGGGAAGGGAAGAGGCATTGAAGAGTAGAAGCAGGGTTGATCATTCAGATGATTTTCCCAACGGGGATTCCTATTTGACCTGGGGGAGTGGAGGAGAAACAAAAATTAACTCTCCCTGGACATCCCTTTCCAAGTTTAGCTTGTGTTTTGTCTATCTGTGTTCCAGACCTGCAGGAATTGGATCAAATGTAAGACTCCTTAACATTCACAGATGTAAACTTAATTTTCTTCTTCCTTTAATCTTCTTTTTCCCAAGAGGAAATGTCTTTTGACCCTGTCAGTTTCTGCTCTTTGGAAGCTCTCCTTTAGGACCTCAAACAAACTACACCTCCACCCTCACACTAGTATCTATGCCCTTGTCCTCTTGTCACTTGGAACGAACATTGGATATTATATGTAATTGATGAATCCCTAAATACTGCCTTGGAAACTAATAATACACTATACGTTAATTAAATTGAATTTAAATTAAAAAATTTTAAAAGAAGAGAGGATGAGATAAACTATTCTACCAAGGGAAATATGTCCCAACTCTTAGTGGATTTATATTTAAAAAAAAAAATCAATAAGGGCAATTCTTAACCCAAAAGGAAAAATCTGGGACAAAAACAAAAACAGGAGCTAGTTTTGTGAAGAATGGGAGCGTCCTGCTGTCCTTCAAATCAATCTTCCTCTGAAGCATTTGCTTGTTTAGATATAAAACCAGCTTTATGAGAAAACAGGCATTTTAGCACTGAGATGATCCTAAGCACAGATGTTTAATTCATTTTATTTGAGAAACCATTCCTGCCTCTCATAGTATACACAAAGAAAAGAATAAACTATCAAGCATACTCATTTACATAATCTGTTCAGTTTAAAATGATAATTAGTTAGTCCTAGGCTAGAATGTACAACTCAGCAGGCAAAAGTAATTTTAAAATCATTAGACTTCTATATCACGGTCAAGAGGTCAGCGCACTAGAATTTCATTAAGCAATAAGGAAAAGCACTTCCAGTTCCTACATCTTTGTTCTGTGCCCTTCTTCGGAAGAGTAAATTAGAAAATACTATGGAAGGAAGAATCCATTTCTATCAATTACTTTCAGAAAGTAAAATTGGTGATCCAGGGATTCCGGTTTTAAGTGGAGACCTTGATCAGCTTTGATTCATTTAATGGTCCCAGTAAGAAAAAACTCTAGCAGACTATTATCGAAAACATTTAATATAAGTCTATCTATGATTGGATCAGAATTTGTTCCCTATCTTACCTCAAATTCTTAGATCACCTATTGTTTCACACTTATATGGCATTTAGCCAAGAGGCATAGAGTGAAAGGGAAGACCCCTGACTTTTGCTTTCTAACAGAAACTCTGTTTCCAGCTCCAGATGATTAGCAAATTCCTGTCTTCAGTTCTGGTAAAGTTTGAGTCTATACATTTTATAGATCCAAAGTTTAATCTTCTCCCACTATTTTATCAAGTTCAGTGAATGGGAAATATATAATTCCCCTCACCATTTATAGAGGCTCTTCCTCCTGGAATATTTCTCAGCAACCGAGTGAAGTTTTTATTGAAAGAATTCTCACTGGCATCCATTTATGTGAATTATGTGAAACCATTACTAGGTTGACCATGTTATAGTGGAGAGTACTATAAGTCGTTATTCCCAAAAATTGCTGTGAATAGAAAACAATTGACCAGGCCACACCAAACTAAGATGTTTTATCAGCCCACACTGGCAGTTGCTTTTGTAATTCAAAAACTATACCAATAGCTCTGTGATATAAAATTGTGTTTTTACATTTACAGATAGTAACTTTATCAGCTTACTCCTTAAGGAAATGACGGCTCAGTAGGTAGAGCTGGCAAGTCACTGTCTCTGAGTTCTGCCGATGAGTAGCATGTGACTGGTCATTACAGAATACCAAGAAAGAAAGCCGGACAGCTCTGAGGCCTCTTACAAATTCTAACTCTGGTTGTTTCTAGAAATTTTAATTTCTCCCCCTTTACTCATCTGTCACTTCTCACTTTTTTGGTCATTTAAATATGGATTTATTCTATCTTATTTATTTTTATGCTGTATTCATTTTTCTTTTCATTCCTACCATTGGTTTTTAAACCCATCTAATTTTATATTTATTTTTCATTTTGATTTTGCAATAGACTTATTTTCTGGTTCTTTAATTCATTAACTTATAACCTATATTTTTTGTTTTTACTTTTTTTATTTCAGTTTTTTTTTTTTAAGATTTTATTTATTTATTTGACAGAGAGAGAGGGATCGCAAGTAAGTAGAGAGGCAGACAGAGAGAGAGAAGGGAAGTAGGCTCCCCGCTGAGCAAAGATCCCGATGCGGGGCTCGATCCCAGGACCCTGGGATCATGACCTGAGCTGAAGGCAGAGGCTTTAACCCCACTGAGCCACCCAAGCGCCCCATTTTATTTCAGTTTTGATTACTTTTTAATTCACATCCCTTTACCTCCTATAACATTTACATTCTGTTTCTTATAGTTTTCCTTGTTTCCTTAAGTTTGATTGTTCTTTTTGCTGATTTTTAAGAAGGATATATAGAAAGATGGTATTGGTTTGAGAAAGTCTAGTCTAACAACAGAGAGTCAGGGGGCTTTCTCCTTAACCTTTAGCTGCTACCTGAGCTCTTCTCCTGTTCCTCAGAATATCTCCCTGCAAGGCTCTACCTTGCAACACAGGAAGCACACAAGTCAACCTTCCAATGAAGACTAATTATCCCTGTATAGGTAGCATAATTTAACTTTTGTGAAGGTATTGCTTCCTGGCAGCTTAGACGGTCTAGAATTGATATGAGGGGATGTGTGTTTTCTAATATTAAGGTTACTTTTTACTGCTATAATCTTAGTTTTTAAAACTGTGTTTTAAGAGTTATGATCTCCCCAAAAATATTATTCATCATTCAATTCTAAGTGCAGCCAGAAACACAAAAAAGAAAAAAGGCAAGTCTTTCTCAAAGAAGTGCTGCCTTTGCTCTCTCCCACCTTCTTCTGCCAGGACTGATTTTGCTAAAGAATCAGATAGAATTGGAGCTCCAGGGAAGGGCTGTGTAAGGAGACGCATCAAGTTGCTGGTGCCGACCTGTTTCTAGTACACTAACTTCCTCCCACATAGCTAACGGTCTCCTCCAACCATCCAGGCAGGATCTCAAGGCACTTCTCTGTGCTCACTGCTGATAGACCATGGTGAAAAGAGTACTCAAAGTAGGCAAAAGCTGTGCTTCTGTTGGCAGAACCCCACTTTTCCAGGACTTATTATACTCTCTTCCTGCACCGGATAGCAGAGCCTAAGGAGAAGGATGTTCATTGTACTTTGAGAACATAGATTTGGTCTTTGGGAAACATGACGAGACTGAGGCAAGGTTTCTCCAGTCTTCTGTTTATTTCCCATGGGAGAGAAGGATTCTGTGACTCTTCAGGCTCCGGGACATGACAACAATTCCCTTGACTTTCCACATTTCTTTCCTTGGGATAGATGTTAAGACTCCTTTCAAGATACCATCATGGGTCAGTTCTCATTCTGTGAAGGGTCTTGACCCATTATTGTCTAAGCTGGCTGATTGATTGTCTTACACTAACTTAACAAATTAAATTGCTTTGGTAGCCAAATGATCTTGTTAATTTCTGCCAAAATGAAGGGCTACATGTCAAATGTTCTAAAACTAGGGTTACTACTTTAAACGGAAGCCTCCAATCATGTAATTGGATGGTAGCTGAGAAATCTGGCAAATTAAACAAGTCACCTTAAGTAGAAATTTTACAAATATATAATTTTTCAGGATGCTTCAAGTAACATTCAAGATAATATATTCTCTTGGCATACAACTGTGAGGTTTATTTTAATGACTGCTGTAAGTGTTGGATAATAATTGCACTAAATATTTCCTAAGCTATTTTTAGGATTGATGAATATATATGTAAAATATATTAAATATTGACAAACCACTCTCCAAAGTGGCTGTAATAATTTATGATATGGCTAGCAGTCTCAGAATTCCTCATCAACATATATCCTTATCAACGTTTGGCGTTGTCAAACTTCTTCCCTTTTTTTTTCTTCTTAATCTGTGGAGATAAAGTGGTATTTCATTGTTGTTTTATTTTACACTTTTCTGACTGCTTATGGATTGAATATCTTCATATGTTGAGTGACCATTACATTTTCTCTTCTGTGACTTGTCTATTCATAGCCTATAGTTAATTTCTATTGTGTTATATTTTGTTTGCTTTCCACATTATGTGGAAATTCGTTTTATGTTTTTCCCAAAAAATGGATCACTATTTACTTTATGTTTGAAATATTTTTACCTAGTTTTTTACTTATCTTTTGATTTTTACCTTGTTGGAGTCCTTTCCTATAAAGAGTTGTTTGATTTTTACACAAAAATGTCTCTTATTTTATATATGATTTTTGCCTTTAAAGTCAGATTTGAGATTTTTACTATCCTGAGGTCTTAAAGTCAGCCTCTTATAATTTCTGTGTTTTAAAGTTTTTCTTCTTGAGCCTTTAATCCATTTGATGTTTGCTTTGTATGTGATTCAGTGAAGGAATCTCATGCTATCTTTTTTTTTCAAATGGAAAGTCAATTGTCTCAAGGCTCTGTGTTAAAATTTTGTTCTTTCCCCCAACAATTTCTAATACCTCTTCTAAAAGGCTCAATCTCATGACACTGAGATCCTGACCTGAGCCAAAACCAAGAGTCAGAGACTTAACCGACTGTGCCACCCAAGCACCTCTGTTCCTATATCCTACAGTATATATATCTTACAGTAACAGATACCCTAATGTTGGGACAAACCTAACTATTCTCATGTTTCAATTCTGGTCATATCTCTTCTATATGAGTAGCCTCAGAGAAGCTACTTGATAGCTCTACATTTTAGCTTTTTCTTTTATGAAATGGATATAAAAGAGTGCCTACCTCATTGTGTGTGTGTGTGTATGTGTGTATAAATAACTTTTTAAAGAAAAATATAAAATCTTGACTTTCATACAAATATGAAATGAACAGGCATCAATAATTTTAATTAATGAGGGACTCACCATGGTGTCACAACTGATTCAAAGGAGAATTAAAAGTATCACACGTATAGACAATAAACAATATTGAAATAAATTTACAAAGATATGCCAACTTGGTCATCCACAGGGCAATCGTAAACTGTATTCCACAACACACAAATACTTGCATTTCTATACTCAAGAATTATTTGCATTAAATCAGTTTTCTATAATTTCAGAGTTGTGAAGTAGCTCAAAGACAATGAAAGAGACAGAGACTTGATAGAATCAGATGAGCCCAGAGAATGTGCAGGATAATCCCTAGTTTTCAACCAAACAATATCTTTTTGTTTCATTTAAAAATCCTTATTTTCCGGGGCGCCTGGGTGGCTCAGTGGGTTAAAGCCTCTGCCTTTGGCTCAGGTCATGATCTCGGGGTCCTGGGATCGAGCTCCGCATCGGGCTCTCTGCTCAGCAGGGAGCCTGCTTCCCCCTCTCTCTCTGCCTACCTCTGCCTACTTGTGATCTCTCTCTCTCTCTCTCTCAAATAAATAAAATAAAAATCTTTAAAAAAAAAATCCTTATTTTCCCTAGAGATGGTTGTGAATTTATTTACACACACACACACAGAGCTGTACATAAAATTCACAGTCATTATAGCTGTTACTGTTATTGATATTATTTTAAATACTAGTCAAGTTGGTTTATTCATACCTTAGCATTTTTATATCTATATGCTTAAGTAAGTTGGGCAATAATTTTCTATGGAATGCCTTATTTATATATTTTTAATCAAATATATTCTAGCCAATGTTATATTTTAATATACCGGTGGTATATACTTGGAGGATTTTTAAGGAACATTGATTTAATGAATTAACTCCTTTAAGAAAAATTTCTATTTGGTCCCAGTACTAGAAATATTTGGTATTCATTGAGCAATCATTTAATATCTATCTTAAAGACATGGCTGGCCATGTCTCCCTGTTTGCACTGTCTACTAAAAGGTTAGAGCTCAATTCATAATCCACCTATAGTTTATATTTAAGACACTAGGGAAAGAATTTGGCTTCCTGCATTTTTCTTACTGTTATCTTTTCTTCACCCCATTTTCTCCACATAATTAATATTTGTTTTGTCTTGATGAATTATGTATATTTATGGAAATTGCTTTGACCAATTAAAAAAACTGAAGTGACCATTATTTTTCATTAAATTGAGAAACATAAGTTTAACTAAATCATCAAGTTATTCGACTAAACAGAATTATGAATTCAGTCAAAATTGTAGAACTGGTTATGTGTGCAAAATGTCAAATTCTTGCAATTATTGGAATTGATGAGAATGGTCCAATCCAATATTTTTCCTTTTAGCCTGTAAATGGAAGTTAATTCAGCTTCATGTACATGGCCCTCTGAACGTGACCTTCTATCAGACGCAGACATAACTTGTTGAAATTTTACAAATAAAGCAGTGATATTATGTGGTCTACATTTTTCTTCTTTCTCACAATTTTTCTCCTTAGTTCTTTCTCCCTGTAATGAAAAAGAAAAAAAATAGGATTTAAACTAGCTTTAGCAAGAGATTCGCCTAGGAGAATAATTTGATATGAATACCATTATTAAAATCCCACTGCTTCAAATGGATTTTTAGATTAATATATCTGCAGAGATATAAAATTATCTGATTTATAACTATGCATTATTAGATCTGAAATGTCAGTTATTATCTCCTCAGCTTAATACTTAGATTACCATATAATTTTATGCATCTTCGAGAAAAAAGGTTGAAAAGTAGCATGGATATGAATCTTCTGTCTACTGTTACAGTTGGAAATGTAGTGTCAAGAATAGCTGTGAATATTGCCCCCTCATATTGACTTAATTCCAAGCAAGAAGGGACAATGGAGTGAAAGTAGTGTATATCTTCATAAGTCATTCCTTGTTTATGACTATTCTTTGTTACAGTCTAATTGACTTCCTATGTTATGAACACATAGCCATTCTTTTACTTTTAAATAGTGAATGTACGAAATTAAACCAAGAGGATTTATCCAATTCCACTTTCATTTTCAGTGTGTGGCATTCAAAATTAACAAGGGGCTACATGTTGAAAGACACAATTGGAAGTTCAAATCTTTCTTCCAACATCCTAAACTTATGAATCTAGAAGCCACTAGTAATAGAAAATTGATCTTTTCTTGTGATTTATTAACAAGTTATTTTGATATAAACAAGGGAGTGAATAGAAGCTATATAAAGATGAACCAAAAGACCTCATCTGAAAAAGATTGGTGTTATTATCGAATCTTACAAATGGTAGTAAGATTGAACACATACTTATTCACCAACCCCCCCTGTGACTGTGCAGCACCCTCATACTAGACTAGGAAATACATAAGGTGACAGAATAGGCTTCAATCCCAGCTCTGTCTCTTGTCCTCTTTGTGAATTTGGCTCTGTGAATTCACCTTCAGTTTCCTTCTTCATTGAACATGGATCTCTACCTCAAACATTTGCTGTGAACATTAAATAGGTTATAGATGTAGAGTCCTAGTATAGTATCTATGCGTAATAGGCAATAAATTATACACATTGTGTTTACTATTATTCTTTTCCAATCCACTTCTCTATTTACTATTAGCGAACTGAAGTATACAGGGGTAAGTTGCCAGCCTCACACATAAGCATATTAGGCAGATCTTATAAGGAAACTAGATCATTTGACTCTCTTACAATGCTATTTCCAACAAATATGCTTTTTATCCCAGAAATTATTTAATTACCTAATATTTGTTTCTAACAGTCTTACCACAGTGTTTCACACAAAGCATTTGATAAATGCCTATGAAATTTAAATATATGTATAACAAGTTCATTTTTCTCTTGCTGATTTTTCATCCAGGCTGTGTAAGGGGAAAGCCTAAATACCTGCCAGGGATTAGTTATTTGCCATATCCATCTCCATAATTTTGAAGGAAATGTGTGAAACATTTTTTGATACACACCCCTACAGTTGAATTTGACTAGTTCTGCAGTTTTATTTTGTGAAGTAGTGCAGTTGAGGGAGCACTCCTAGAAGTTTTCCTGATGAAAGATCGAAGAATTGTTTGTCCTTACCTGTCACAAACAGACTTCAGAGTTGTCTGATTTGAAGTAATCAATACATCTGGCCTAGCAGGACCTCTATAGGATCTAGATGCCATATTGTGGCCATTCTGATGTGGATTTCTTTGCCACAGATAGGCTTCCCACAATAGCCTTCTCTGGCAGTCTCAGCAGTGGATATCAATCAGCTTCTTCCCTGTGTTTGAACTGTGCTTCTAAGGGTAAATGTCTGCCTTGCCAATTTTATTGTGGTTGTTATTCTCTTTGGATGTTGGCCCATGTTTTACATTTTGAATTTTATGTGGATGCTTTTTAAGTTGTGAATTCCCAATTCTTTTTCTCAAACTGCTGCATATGCCCTTACATATGCATAGTATTTTATGGTTTTTACTATGGTCTTAAAGACATGGTATCATTGTTGTCTTAAGAATGCAGAATGAAAATTTTATTAGTACACCTCTTTAGCAAGAGAGAAATGGACCTACAGCTTAAGAAAGTTTCTATGGATCAGAGTTGTTAGAGCAGAGCTGGAGGAAGGTGCCAGGTCTTCTCCATTTCCTATACTTTCAACCAGTGCTCCAGATTGGGGTGGGTTGTTCTGGTGTCTTTATTAATGTTGTACTTATAGCATACTGGAACCAAGCATTACAGATGAAACAGTCTAGAATATAAGGTCTAAGAAGATTTGGGACAGCTCCTCTTCAAACTGCCACTTCCATCTCTCCATCAACACGCACTCAAGTTTTCTTTAATGTGAGCAACATTGTCAAGAATTTTGGATCTAGAGTTTTGCACATGATTAGCCATTGAACCAATTATAATTAGTACCACTTATACAATATTCTTTATAGGTATGGAAGCCTTGAAAGAAATGGGAAACAGCTCTTAGTTCTGGTGAATTTATTCTCTAGTCGGAGATAAAACCGTTTCAAACACAAATGCAACCATGAAACAAAAATACATTATTTTTAAAAGATTTTATTTAAGAGACAGAAAGAGCATGAGTGGGGGGAGGGGCAAAGGGAGAGGGAGAAGCAGACTTCCCATTGAGGAGGAAGCCTGACAGAGGCCTCAAACCCAGGACCCTGGGATCATGACCTGAGCCTAAGTCAGATGCTTTACTAACAGCCACACAAGTGCCCCCAAATAAAAATACTTTAACAAGAAAAATATGCTTTACAGTTTAAGTACACACACACACACACGCACACACGCACGCACACAAACACATACATGGATGGTGTTGGCCAGTTGTTCATGTGAATGGCTGTACATGTTGTCTCCTCTGGATTTAGCTTCTTCCCTGCCTTACTTAATTCCTACTGAATTTCTCTTCTTGCAAGTCTTTTTTGACTTTATTGATTAGACCAACCCTTCTTATTGCCCATTTTAAATTGCTGTATTTTCTGTGGCCACACTTAACATAGCTTCATTTCACATTTATTTGTATTATTATTTGAAAAATGTTTTCTTTCTTCATAGGATTCAAAGCTCTGGGAGGGTAGGGACTGTGTTCTTTTTGTATACTCTTGTAATACGGTGCTTTTCACAGTGTTGTACGCAAAGTGTGTAATCAGTATTTGCTAAAGTAATTCATGAATCTTCCCTGCCCACCTGAATTTTTCTGGAAGGACAAGTAGTGAGGGGGTACTGGATGTGCTCCATAATTGGCTGTGAAGTAAGGTTTTTGTAAACTTGGCATATTGACATTTTTTGGCTAGATCATTTTTTGTTGTGCTATCCTGTGCCTGATAAAATGCTTAGTATCATCCCTGGATCTAGCCACCAGAAGTTAGTAGCATTTCCCTCACTGCCCAGCCCCCTCTCCTGGCCCCCCTACCCCTACCTAGTCTTGACAACCACAGATTTCTCCAGAGGTAGCCAAATATCCCCTAGGGCCAAAATCCGCCCTGGTTGACAACCACTGCTTTAAAGTAATAATTACAGCCTATTTCCCCCATTTTCACAGCATGCATTGTCTACTTTATCAAAATTAACCTGTTATAGTCATGTAAATCTACCATGTACCATCCTTAGGCCATTGTTTAAGGTGGTATTTTTGTTCATTGCTCCTTCTTTTAACCTCTTCCTCATTGACTTCAATCCCCCAAATCTTCTTTCTATGGAGCCTGGTTCCAATTTCCATCAGTTACATGAAGTTTTCTCTATCAGGCAGGATCCTAGCAGGAAACAGAGGACCCATTCAAAAAAGATAAAAGGACTATATACAAAGGTAGATAAAAGTGTAGTCAAGGGAAAAAAAAAATTAAAAAATATATATATATTTAACAAATATATATATTATATTTTATATGTTTGACATATATATATTATATTTATTTGACAAATATATGTATATCTTAACAACTATGTGATATATATCCCATAGTTGTTAAGATCCCGATGATGTGGTTTTGGAATATATGTGAGGTTTGGTGGGGTGGGGTCCGGAACCAATGGCCAAGAAAGTATTCTTGAGATGTCTTTGATGCAAAAAAAAAGAAAAAAAAAAAGGTGGTTTTATTAAAGCACAGGGACAGGACCCCAGGGGCAGAAAGAGCTGCTCCACTGGGGTTGTGAGTGGTAGCTGATCATATACTTGGGAGTTGAGGGTAGGGAAAAAGGGAGGTTTTCAAAAGAACTTTCATATGCTAAAGAGGACCTACAAGATACTGGAGGCCTTGCCATTGTCAAGTTAAGGTTGTTTTTCCCTCTAGTAAAGCAGTAACCTTAAGAAAGTTAGGAGCTTCCTGGAAGAATATCATCCATATCCCACCCAGGAGTTGGGGGGTGGGGAGAGGCTGCAGGGCATCAGCTTATGCTTCATCTTCAACCTTGTGCTCCCTCATTACTAAGACCTGACAGGATAGAGAACTGGACTAGTTAACAAAACCAGGAGGAAAGGACACCATATGACAGGCTCTGTGACTCTCAGTAAAGAGTCCAAGGCAAACCTCTCCCTTTAAGGTGGAAGCCAGGAAAATAGTCTGATATCACCCTTCTTCACATCTGTCCCTTCCATGGTTCCCCACTGGCTGAATCCTACAGAAAATTAGAGTAAGAAAGCCTGTTGATGTAGCCCCTATGGATCAAACTTTTGCAGAGATCAGAGTGCAGAAGATAGTGTGAAGCAGGAGACACAAATGTAAGACCATTCAGCCTACCTTTTCTTTCTACCTTCATAAACAAAACAGAATAACCTTGAGTATTTATAACACATATAATTTGTATTATTCCTGTGAAATTAGCTTGTATGGTAGACAGTAGCTCTTCCTTAATTGCTTGATTTGTTTTTTTAAAACAAATCCTCCCCTGTCCGTGTGTTAGCACACATGAGAGTGATTCTGAACATCTTTAAAAGCAGGGATTATGTTTTAGTACCTTTTCTAATCAGCTGATTACTAGAGACAAGTTTTAAAACTGTAATATTATTGTTTGCATTAGTTTTGATTTCTAAGTAGAAAGCATGACAAGTACAAAAATCTTTCTTGTTCTCTTTTGCTCTTGACCAATCTCCTAAAGCAAAATGTCCCTTCCTTCTTGTCACTTCTTTTTCCTCCCATATCCTTTTTTTTTGTTTGTTTTTATTTACATTCTAGTTAGTTAACATACAGTATAATATTAGTTTCAGGTGTACAATATAGTGATTCAATTGTTTGTATTTCTTTGGTGTTGGTTGTGATTTCTCCTCTTTCATTCATGATTTTATTAATTTGGGTCCTTTCTCTTTTCTTTCTGGTAAGTCTGGCCAGGAGTTTATCAATCTTATTAATTCTTTCGAAGAACCAGCTCCTAGTT
>CM052889.1:26907515-27169779 GCA_028534135.1 Potos flavus
TTTAAAGAAAAAAGAAAAAAAAACCCTATATGTATACAAAAAAATAAGGTTAAATACAATGAGGGGATAAAATATGTAACAGTGAAAATTAGAAAAGATTTTTAAAAAGGTGTTGATTAGATACTAGTTAAAAAATGTTAAAATAAGAAAGGAAAAATAAAAATATAAACAAAATAAAATAAATACAGTAAGAAAAAAATAAAATTTAAAGAATTTAACTCTGAAAGACTAAAGGGTCATGGGAAGAAAAAGCCATGAATTCTATGTGTTGCTTTTTCCTATCTCAGTAGTTCCGCCGTTTTCTTTGGTCGGTGAACTTGGTCTTGGCTGGATATTCTTGCTGATCTTCTGGGGGAGGGGCCTGTCGCAGAGATTCTCAATCGTCTTTGTCCGAGGCGGAATTGCACTGCCCTTGCCAGGGGCCGGGCTAGGTAATCTGCTCGGGTTCGCTCTTGTAGCTTTTGTTCCCTGAATGCTTTCCGTACCACTTTGGAGGAGGGGAATGAAAATGGCAGCCTCCCAGTCTCTGGCCCGCAGGAGCCCCACTCCTCAGTACACCCTCAGAGAAAAGCAGTCAG
Organism: Potos flavus; assembly: GCA_028534135.1. NCBI lineage: Eukaryota > Metazoa > Chordata > Mammalia > Carnivora > Procyonidae > Potos > Potos flavus. Next base: position 26,908,094 of record CM052889.1, read on the forward strand.
TCCCTCCCGTTTCCCTGGTCTCCGGCCACACTCCGAGCTCACCTGGCCTGTGACCCAGAATTTCTGTCCCTGGTGCACGGCCGTTTGGAGTCTCCAAACCCAGCAGATTCCTGCCGCGAGCTACTGTGCCACTCTCCTCCCGGAGGAGGAAGGAGGGGTTCTCTCCGGATCTGCCCCTTGTGGGGTCCCTGCTCGAAGAGCAGTGGCCTGACTCTGCCGGGATCATGGTTCAAGGTAAGCCCGAGCTGGTAGCTCACTGTTCGGCTTGGTCTCTGCCATTGGCTTCCCCGTTCTGATACCTGGGCGCTCTGCCACCCTCAGACACCCCCGGTCTTTCTGTGACCCCACAGGTCCTGAAACCACACTGTCCCCACGAGGGCTCCACACCCCGCTTAGCCTCTGGAGCGATGTCCCTCAGTGGAGCAGTTTTCTAAAAGTTCCGATTTTGTGCTCCGCTGCTCTGCGGCTTGCCGGGAGCCGGCCCCTCCTCCCGCGGTCTATCTTCCCGTCGCTTTGGATTCACTTTTCTGCACGTCCTACCTTCCAGAAAGTGGTCAATTTTCTGTTCCTAGAGGTGCTGTTCATCTTCTCTTCTATCTCCTGCTAAGTTTGTAGTTGTTTAGAGTGGTTTGATAACTATTTAGCTGAACTTCTGGGATCAGACACTATCTCCTCCTCTTACTCCTCTGCCATCTTGCTCCTCCCTCGGCAATAAATTTTTTATACCCCTCCTCTCTGACCACTTCTTCTACTTTGCCCCATTTTCTCTCTGAATTCTATAAATGGTAGTGTTCTTTCTCTTTTTGCTCTAAATATTCTTCCTAGGTAGTACTGTGTATACTCACTGATTTAAATTATACCTACATACTCATAATTCGTCTCTGTGTATCTTCAACCATCATCATGTGATGTCCCAGATGCCCTCAAACAAAGTTTTTCCAAAATTAAACTTAGTCTTCTTTCCCAAAGTAGCATTTCATCCTGGTTTCTCTGTGTCAAATGATAACAATACTGTCTACCTCAAAATCATCAAAAACCTCAGAATAATCCTAGCTAATACCCTACCCAGCTTCCCTTTCTAATTATCCATAGTTAATCCTTTATAAATCTATGTAGTTTATTTTCTAAATAACTTTCAGATCTGTTTGCTGTATCTCGTCCTTCGTGTTATGTGCTTTAGATGAAACCCCAGGTCTCTGTGCATTATCTATTATCAGAATCTCCTGTCTTTTGTGTACTCTAAATAAAAACTGGCTGGAATCTGTCCTGTCCTTCCAAGCCCATGGATTTGAAGTAGTTCTCAAAAAATCAACAATACTAACAAGTTAGTTAAAAACCAGTGAGAAAATGTCAGTAGGTCCAAGTTAGATCACAGGTCAGTAAGCTAAAGAGATAAAATGCAAACATGAAGTCCAAAGAGAAACAAACAAGGTGATCAAGAAGAGAGCCAAGAGTCAAGAACAAGAGGGAGACTTATATAAAATAAAATGTAGATGATTAAAATAAAATTAAAAAAAAGTGTAGATGCTTAGTGGGATTAATAGTCAAAATATTTTAAAATCTATATAGCTTTGGCACCCACCCACCGAAAAGGATGCTGGACATAGACTTAAAGCAGTATCCTATGGATTCAGAAAGTTTTCGGATGCCCAAGGGGAGATGAGTGGAACAACAAGTGGTAGGCTCTTCTGGGGCTCAAGGTGGTGGTTTTCTGCCATCTGGTATGGAATTAGTATAGCTTAACTATAATTTGGCTGTATGTCAGCCCTGGTAGAAAGTGAAGGATGAATGAGTAAAATATCAATGGAGTGACTGCATCTCATAATGAACTACTAGGTCCCTGCATATGCTGTGTTTAATAAAAACTATATGGTTGAGATAAACTATAACTTGCTAAGTAATGTCTGTCCCCTAGTGGTACCTCACTCCCATTCTCTCTCCATATTGCTACTTGTGATGTTTTGAAATAGATACACTATCATTGCACTCTGTTGCTTAAACCTCTCTAGAGCTCTCTAACTTCTCAATAATTTTGGTTTCACTAATCACATTTGTGTAAGCTCCCACTTTTTCTCAACTTACACTTTACAGTTTGTTAATACTGCATGGTGATGAATTCTTCACGTTTATCAGGCTTGCACATTGTTTTTCTCCTTGGCTTTTGCTGTTCCTGCTTCCTGGAACATCCCACAGGTGCCCGTGTAGAAAACTCCTACTTGTCCTTCAAGAAGCTAAACTGTCCTCTAATCCTAACAAGGTTTCTCTGACTCCTGCATCCTTCACTTGTGAATGAATTTATGTACCCTCTTTTCCTTCACCACAAAAGAATAAACAAATGAATATATGCCCTCTCATGCATTATTTTTGTAAGAACCCTCAGAATTTGCCATGATGTTAAACTGCCTTGTTTCTGCCTCACATTAGATATTCAGTTTCTGTTCAAGGTCAGGGTCCTCGTGATATTCATCTTTAAATCTCTAGCTTTGAGCATAGTGTCTGATGCTTGAAAGCTATTGAACAAATGAATGAATGAATATTCTTCAAAGCTGAACTAAAGGTGAATGCCATTGGTGGAATAAAAATGTAATTGAATACTCAGGTTGGAATCACATAGAAAACATCCAGTTTCACTAAACTGTTCAAGCAATTTGGGTAAAAAATTAGTGACCCAAATAGTAATTTTGGGTGTGTGCATGTACATGTTGGTTTGTATTTTGTACCTATTGCTTTTGTTGGTGGTGTTTTACTGAATTCTCTGTTGACTTGGATGAATTTAACTGGTAGATGGAATTGGGCAAGGAGTTCAGGCATGTCAGTGGTACATGTTAGCAAAACCACTGTTTTCCTATGTAATATAAAATAGGAACTCCATGTTTTAAGACCTGGAGATAACATGAACAGGGTGCATTAATTCATACATGTAGAGTACAATGAGTTATGCATAAGAGTGTACATTATTTAAGTATAAAAACAGTTAATAAAAGCTCACTGTGCTGGAGAATATAATATAAAAACAGGCTTGCTTTAGAAGAAGAAAGACAAAAATCATACCTAAAATAATAAAGATTTAACAAGATATTCTTTGGAAATAAACACTTTATGAATTGCAATATTTTCTATGTTTGACATATTGTTTATATGCTAGTCCAAATATCTGGTGATTTCTAATGAAATGGAACTAAGGGGCTTCAGCATCACGTGTTAGAATACAAATGCAAGGATTGTAGCATTTATGTTGTTTTTGCATCATCCTGACACTGAATACAAATTTGGTAACTCTAATGATTTTGGATGCTACCAGTTCCTTTTCAGTTGTTATCATATTATCATATAATGCAGAAAGAGAAACACTTGTTTTATGTAAAAATATCCCACTTTTGCTCACAAACTGAGTTTCTTACATCTCTGTCTTCATTTGTAATTTGTTTTGTTAAACAAATGTTTTTTTTAATCTAACATTTGTACAGCAATGATATGGCTCTTTGTCCTCTTCTCAATTCTGTACAGTATTTTCATCACATTTAACACTTGAAATATAAATGAGAAGTGAGAAAATACTTTCAATATTCAATATTTATGAGCCTTTTGGTGACTGAATTTTTCTCCATACCACTTCTTCTGACATAGAACACCCCCCATCTGTTGACTGAGTACGCTGCCTTTATTGTGTCACTGTTTTATCACATTGCTCCCAAATGCTGCTGTATTTTAGTCTAGATGGCCCATAATTTTCCCCATCCTATCTACCCAAGTATATTGACCATATTTTCCATGGATCCACTTTTCACTACAATTGGTGATGTGCTTACAGTGTTCTTTGCTTATTCCTTGCTCCTTGCCTGTGCTCCTTGACATCCTCAGCTATGTGAATGTGATCTATTGCCGCTTGCAGCAACCATTACAAATCCAACCTAAACTTCGAAGTCAAACGTTAGATACCAAGACTGCCACACAGACTTATTTAATGATTGTGTTATCCAAAGAGTTCACTCTTTTCTCAATATTTACATATGCAAAAAAATAGCACCATACATTCTACCATTTTAGAGTCTAATTGCTTCATGTGTGAATTCTGTCCTCAAATTTCTCAGGAGAAAAGGATCACATTTTATACTTTTAAAATGTTTCTCATAGTACCAGTTGTAATGCATAGTCGAAACAGGCAAAATTAGAATTATAAAGTTCCCTTATGGATTTAGCTTGCCTAATTGCCCATTCTGAGCATCTTGACTGTGTATATCTGGTAATGTGTGGCCAATTCATTCTGCTTGACAAGCTAACTCATATTTACATCATACTTCATAGTTTTTAGAAGAAGTTTCACATATAGTATCTCATTCTACCTTAACAACTGAGCATTTTAAGCAGATGTTTCATTAATAATGGTGATTACTATTTTCAATAAAAACTCATCTCATGAAATATCAAAATAACATGACTAATATATTACTTTAATAAGACGTACTCTGACATAAATATGTTTTATATTTAAATTACTCATGTAGTATTTAATAAAAAATGTAGCACAGGAAATAATACAAAAATTTCCATACTAACCATGATAATGGTTATTATAAATGGCTAATTATTGCATGCTTGCTTTGTATACACACTCCACTAGATGCTGTATTATATCTTATACTCACAACAGTCCTGAAAGATAGGTATTCTTACTATTTTATCTATAAAGAATTTGAGGTTCAGATAACCTGGCTTGTCTCAGGTCACAGAATTACTACTTGGCTAGGAAAATTTCAAGCCCAGATATCATTGGTTCCAAAATCTTCCCCTTTTCCCCTGGACTAAGCTCCATCTCTCAATCCCCTTTTAAAGATAAGTAACATCAAAAAAACCAATGCAGACAGATTTTGAATTTCAACCAGTTCTACTTCCATTATATTGCAATTGCCTTCAAATCTATGATAATCTGTTATTTTAAACTCCTTTAATACATATCATAATTATGACATCTAATAAATGTTAACCTTTTGATGGAAGTAATTTCAAACCTACATGAACATTATCCAATTAATTATTCAAAGACATTGTTGGATAGTAATTGTGAAACTAATTATTATAGATCAAACTGGTCACAAAATGGATTTTCTTTTCCATTATGGCAACAAAACTCTGCAAATCTAATCCATTGTCTTTCATTCTGTGAAACCACTTAAGTAGATGAAAAGTATTAGAATAAACTTGGAGAACACCATGATCAAATGATCAATTTAGCTTCAACTGAATTGTGAATGTTTTACCTACCAAGTTAGTTCAGACCTGTTAAAAATGCTGATGTGATTCAAACACATTTTCTCTCCCTCCATCAATCCTACATGCTGCCTGAGTCTAAAAATGCCATTTTCTGAGACAATCAGGAGTTGTGTTCAGGCTGTATCTGGGTTGCGATTTCATTTTGACTAAGTTTGAATACGAAGTTCAATCTAGCTCTTTCTCTCTTTTACTTCAGAGACAGATTGTAGTCTGAGGAAACTAAACAAATGTTTTACTAAACTCTAGATTTTTCCTGTTTGAAGCATGGTCATCAGACCAGCAGCATAGCACCCTCTGGGAGTTTGTTGGCAATGAAAATAAGGCAACTCATTAAACACCTCCAAAACAAAATATTGAGTATATAAAAATAATCTCCAGTAAAAAACTCTTTACTTGATTAACTGCTATTGAATTCTTAGAAGTTTGTATATGGAAAATGAGAGTTGCTCATTACATTCTTTTACACCTTCTCTTTTACTCCTTGCCATAAAGTCACTTAGCTTTTAAGTGGACCCAAATAGACTGAAACATGAACCTAACCACTATTCATTGAGGTGGTCATGCAGATAAAAGAGAATATCCTTTAAAAACTATATAGATATCCATTGGAAACGTAAACTTTAAAATTCGTTGTATAACTTGTGAACAAGCTAAAAGGTTTACAGACTCCATTTCTTGATAAATATTCCCTGTATGATTGCAGCATTACAGCTATTTGAAGGTTTTTAGAATGGATTCATCTCTGGGAGGATAAATATAAGTCACAAACTCTCTGGAATAGATCATTCTTTCAGATATGCAATCAGCATGAAAAGCCCAGGACACTTGCATCAATCCTTCCATTCTTCATTTCTTTTCCTCTCTGGCTCCTTCCATAAAAATGCATTAGAGATCTTGTTAAAAGTGAGGTATTGTGCTAGGCCCTAGGGATGCAAAATAAGGAAGATATGCATCCTGTCTTTGAGAAGGTAAAGAGTTTAGGCACGGAATAGTCACAAACATTCGCCATGTTACATGACTAATATAACAAATCTAGTAAAGCGATTGATGCATTCTAACAATTCCCCCAAAGGCATATATATCATTCAGGATGACATAGTTTATGCCAAAAATATTTCTCTAATTTCAGCAAGTTAAAACAACAAAACTTTGTTTTTTGTTCATACTCTTGTCAGTTTTGGGTTGGCAGAAAGTTCTAGTTCATGTGATCCTCTCTAATGGACCCAAGTTGAGGGAAGCTCCTTATCTGGATGTCTGTAGCTCTCAAGTCAGGAAAATGGGAATATGAAGCCTTATATACTAGTTCTTAAAACTTCTCACATCTTATTGGTCAAACTCTGTCACATGGCCACAACTAACTTTAAAGGTGATCTATATATACAATCCTACTATGTCCTAGAACACAGAAATAGTTGATGAACTGCATTAATATTGTCCACACCAAGAGACTTGTGTTGCTCCTATCTCATGTAGCATGCTACTTTGCATACTTCCAGGTCTCTGGGTTTTCTTCTGCCTGCAAATATCATCTTTATGTACTTACAGGTCAAGGATTTCCATATTTGTGTAGAAATGTTCAATACTGGGGTGCCTGGGTAGTTCAGTCAGTTAAGCATTAACTGGCTCAGGTCATGAACCCCCTGTGGGGATGGAGGTGGGGAATCCCTGCTCAGCAGGGAATCTGCTGTTTCCTCACCCTCTGCCCCTCTCCCCACCTCGTGTGCTCTCCTCTCAAATAAATAGAATCCTAAAAGAAAAAATGTTCAATACTTAAAAGTACCTCATACTTTATTTACCTTATGCTTACTTGCCATTAAATATGAGTCCCTGCATTCCTTGGGTAATTACTTTTCCAAAACATTTGTTGATTTTTTCCTCATATATGTTCTCTTGATATTTTATGCCTTTTTGTCAGTGATCATATATCCGAAATTCTAGTACCTTAGCATGTATTTCAAATGAATCATTCAATTCTCATTATATTCAACTAAACATGGTGATAACTTTTCAATTCTTGCTAGAACTTTATAGCCTGGGTTACATTCCTGGATTGTTACCACATTGTCCTTTGTGGCCTCAAGTATTTGTTGGATCCTCTAATTCTAGTCCAGCTCTTTATTTTCTGACTGTGGCTCTGCTTAACATATTTCTGCTTTATATATCCTTGCACAGAGTTGTCTTCTACAAATATGCGTTCACTGTGAACAGTTTGTAAACTCTGAAAAATGTTTTCTGTTACTATGTTCTGTTACTAAATGTTCCTATCATTTAATATTCAGTGGGAAACCATAGATAATGCTGCAACTGGTTAAGAATCAAGGTAGCATTTGAGTTTTTATTTTATGTCTGTGCTAATCATCCCATTCTAGACTTTGTATTTTGTCTGTATGGTCTATATGATCTGAATGACAGATGACATCTCAGGGATTGATAAGAAATAAAATAATAATATCTGATTATTGGAGTCATCTACTCTAACTTCCTAGCCAAAGTCTAGAGTTTCCTGCACATTTGTGAAGTTGAAGGGAATGAGTCTGGCCTTCCAAACTGGGAAAATGTCACAGACTAAAGCAAAGCTAGAGAAAACTGTAAAACTTCTTGGAGAGAGAACACTTGGGAAGACTTATCTCAAGCTTTAGGATTCAAATAAGAGAGCAGGCAATATGAGGAAGATGAAACTGGAAAGCTAGCGTGGGTCACACTGTTTAAAGGCCATGCAAAAGGAGTAGTTTTAGATTTCATTTATCTTAAGATTTCGGAGCTTCATACTGGAGTTAGTGAGAAGGCATTAAAAGTTTCATGTGGAGGAGGTGCTCTGAATTTTAGCTCCTGGTCTCCTCTTAAAGAAATCAAGGAATTTTCTCAGGAGTAAAGAGACTTAATGTCATAGGTAGGGCTCTTTAAAGGGAAAGCTGTTATTTATGGTAGAGTCTCTGAGGTTCTTTGCTTGAGATTAATGGGCTGGTCATTGCAGAGAATAGCCTCTCCATTTCCAGGTAGTTGAATGCAGATGACCTAATAGTTCTCTTTCATCTTGGATTTTTTATGGTACTGATTACATTAATTAGGAGAAGATACTGTATAATGAAGCTCATCAGGAAAAAAAATTAATAGGTTACTTTAATAAGTTTTTTCTGTGATTTGTGTTGCTGATATGAACAGTAATTATCCAGCTAAGTAATGAGCCACTAATGAGCATGTCTTTCTTAGACTGTTGCAAGTTCACTGGAGGAGTTTAACTATAAAGGCAACCAATGATTTCTTTTCCATAGGTAAGTAATTTTGACAGGAATATTTATAATAGCCCACAACAATGAATCCCATTATTTATTAGTATGACCCCAAATCATACCTTCTTAAATATTACCCTACAATTCTTTAATTCTCTGCCTTTCTCTTTAGATAGTTACTTTATGACATGCAAATTCATGTAAAACATTTTTCAAGGCTGGTAATAATTAGTTGTACAAAGTAGACACATGCAGGTGAGACCAAAAAGGTTGAACATTTATCCCAATGGATGAGATATACAAGATTTCATTTAGAACTGTCTCTTAATAACTAAGTAAATAATTCAATATGGCTTTTAAAATTCATTTGAAATTTTCTAGTTCATGGCTCAAATGAAGCTTTGTTTGATAAAAATCCACATAACATATGATTGAGCAGCTTAGTATGATGGAGAGAAAATAACACAGGGATTTAAGAGATTTGAATTTGAGTCCACCTCTAGTTATAGAATTTTGGTCAAGTTTTTTAATCTTGGCATCCCTGCTTTTTAAATTTGAATAAATTGCTTCATTTTCTTGAAACTCCTTTCTAGTACTAAAATATTATGACCCAGATTATTTTCATAGCATAATATAATCAGAATTTTTACAATTGAATTTCATGTTTCTGCTATCTTTGTAACTAACCATAAAATGTGATGAGTACATATGAGTACATATGACCTTAACTTTTTGTTTTACCTATCCTATTTTCAACTTTGAAAACAAAGTCAAATCTAATAGAAATTTCCCCTAATGTAAACACATTCTAAATAAAGTCTTCTTACTGCAATGGTACTCATATAAAGTTTGGGAAAGCCAGATCTTTTCTGTAAACCTTAAGAGGCTAACATTTTTGGTAATATCCATATCATTTTACATTTAGTAACTAGTACTGGTAGAGAACTAATCGAAATAGAAGAGTAGAATTATAGTTTGGTTATTGCTAGAGTTGTTCACAATTATTTATTGAATCCAGTCTTTGGTGAATTTTTACACAGTGATGATTTATATGTCCCACATTCTTTCATGTATTTACAAAATAAGGCCAAAGTAGTTTTAAGAAGGAACTATACTAAGCACAAATGCTTTACTTTTCAGTTTAATTCAACTTTGAGTTGGTAGCCACCTTTTCCTCTTGCTCCCCAAGTAAAGATACTGAATCCTTTTCTTTCCTTTTTAGCCAGCTTTTTGATTCATATGATGTGTAGTCATGTTTCTCTAAACATAGATTTTTTTTTTTATCATGGCACCTATATTGAAAAAGGATAGAGAACTATCCTTTCTCTTTAGAGAGGAAACAATAGCTCTACTCTTCAGTGATTATGTACTGCAAAATCATGACTTTACATGTCCTTTACATGTGTTCTTTACATGAGTCCATAATCTCTCTCCTATGAAATACATCATTTTCCAGATTCTCTTGATGTGTTGTAACAGAATGCAGACCCCAAAGCATGCTAAATAGCCAGCATCTGTGACGTAGAACCTTGTGTCAATAGTTTACTTCTTCCTGGCAGTAACTCAGTGTTTTCAGTTAGCTCATTCAATAGTGAGGTAAGAGAATAGATGCTAAATGATTTTGTTTTGCTCCACTGAACAAAAGAACCTTGAGAGATGCCGTGCTAAGCCTTCCAGATATTCATTATACCCTTGTTCGTATTTATTCCAGCATACTGAAAATTCTGACTATTTGGCCACCTGACAGCTCGTTAGAGTCTGCTGGGTTCCTCCTAACATATCATCTACATATGCTAAAAGAACCAGTCCTGAATCTTTTTTTCATTTCTCTATAAGCCAGTATAATAAAAAATCCTACCTTAACTCCCTTAGCATCGATTGTTCCTTGTACCAATACCTGCTGAAGCTCCCAAGCAAACTCACATCTAATTTATTTCATTTCAGATGAGATATGTACTCACTTTGTATTAAAATAATCTTGTCTCTCTAGCCTTTGTGCTTTTAAGGGACAGTAGTTTCTATAATAGTAAAAGCACAAGGACTAGAAATGTTTTATTTATTTTTTTATTCTGACTTATGATCTATGATACAGTTTTCAGACACCATGTTTTTCTTTTTTTTCAGATACCATGTTTTAAAATAGCAGCAGTTTTCTTAGAACATGAATGCTTTATTCAAGGTTGTCTAAAACTATAAAATATCATAACCCAGTCTAAAAAACAGAATTGTCTAAGGACTATGTATTATAAAGAAAATTCTAAGGGAGAAATGGCCTACCCAGAATAAAAGGGTCTTATTTTTTTTGTTTAAGGTAAAAAACTTATAAATTGAAAATTTGGAGACACATAATTTAAAAGATCAATACCATGGGGATAACAAATCAACATAAAAATGTAAGAAAACATGAACAATTGTGACCAATACATTTTTAAAGCCATACACCCCCCCATAAACATATCATAGGAATTATCCTTCAAAATTATTGTGATAAAAAGTTATTTCCTGCAAAAGAAAAATAATTCTTTTCACATGCTGAGCCTAGAAATTCCTATTTACGATGAAGAGCATTGCAGTTCCTCAGTATTGCTTGATTATGGCCTCCTCTATTAGAGGAGTACTGAAAATTTTACAATATTGCATTTGCAAATTCAGTAGTCATTTACTTAAATCAAGTAAATTTAGGGTTTATTTCTTTGCAAAATGTTAACCTAGAATAGTTGCAGTCAAAACACAAACCACAGACCCCGGAGACCCTCTGACATCAAAACTGTTTTCATAATAATAAGTCATACTAGCCTCTTTACTATGAAGCTGCTGGCTCTTTAGCAAAAATCGAAGCAGTGGCACTAAATTGCCTTAGTAGTCAACGTATTCTTCATGGCCATGTGGTCCCCCCCCCCAAAAAAAAAGAAAGAAAAAAGAAAAGGAAGCTTCACTTAAAAATCCCCTTGATAAATCAGTAAAAATTATGAGTTTTATTGAATCTCTACCCTTGAGTACATGTCTTTTTTAAAGTATTTTATTGACAAAATGGAAAGTCCACAAAAGACACTTCTGTGGCATAGAGAAGCCCAATAGTAGTTGCAGCTTCTCTACATAAAGATTTCTCTTATGAGCTTGGCCATGATATTAACAAATGTGATTTACTTGATATTATATAATCAATGTGTTAGCATTTGGAAAATCAGCATCGCTCAGTGAACCAATATTTTCCAAATGATCAATACATGAGGTTACAAAATCAGGCATGAGTAAAAAATCCATTCAAAATGTAAGAAAAAAAGTATGATAGACAAATAGATTTAAATACGAGAAGTTACAAGCCATTCACTCAAACAGTTTCAGTTTTTATGACATAAGGAACTACTAGTCATGTTTTTGGTATAATAGCAAAGAATAGTATCCACCATTACCCAGAAAATCTATTCAATACTCCTTCCTTTTGCAACTTCATAAGCCTATACTGTCTGCATGTACTACCAAAAACAATATATTCTACTGTATTAAATGAAAAACCAAATATCAGAATCCAACTTTCTTATATTTGTCTAGATATTAACAAGATTTGTAGAAAGGTAACACAATACCATTTGTCTCACAAATCTGTTTTGTTTTGGAAAAAGCACTTTTAATAAAAAGTTATTTTATGGTAACAAAGATTTATCATTGTTACTTTTAAATGAATTAGTATAATTAAAATTCTTAGTTTTAATTTCTAAAATGGTACATATCAGCAGGTGTAATTCATATAAACATTAGAAGTCACTGATTTAGAACCTTAGTCTCATATTTTGGTATACAAAGAAAGACAGGTGCTTTCTTTTGTTCTCAGGTTTACGTTCACTTTCGCTGTTAAAAAAAAATGGTGAAGATTGTCTTAACCTTCAAGCCTCTCCATTAAGAACCCTCCGTCCCCTATGTCCTCAAACTGCACACCGTACCTCATATTCCCTTGTCCTGATTAGGACACAGCTAGAAAAACAGAAAATGACAGGGTACAGGTTTTCAAATTCATCCTACCTGGAAATTAAAATGGGAGTTAAAAACTATCAGCTTTGGTCAGTCTCAAACAAGTAGAGACAGCTGGCTTAGGTCACAGTGGGTTGGGATAGGTAACACCTACTTTGAAGACCAAGGCCATAAGTTAATCAAATGTATTTTGTTAGATACGGATGAAAGCTTGGGGATACATAGAAGATATTTATCCTCAATTTCCTGAGAATATAAATCTTAATCCATGTTGGGATGAATGTTTGTTCTTGTCCAATTTTTATTTGATAGGTATACTGTTGGCCTAGAAATGCTGATGTATTTGTAAAAAGTTCCCTTGGGACATCCTGTCTTTAAAAGTTTATTTTCTTATTTTTTGATATCTAACCCGCCATCTGTGACTCCACTCTTCAATTATTACTGTAATTCTTCACTTATAATTGGCTTGATTCACTTGCTGGTCAGAATGCCTTAAGCCCCTTTGGCTCATGGTTTCTTTTTAGATCTGAATGTAATAAAAATTGTGACGGTAACAGACTGTTTTAAAGCAGCATGATGCCTCAAAACTTATGTGTACTCTGTCCTCTTCGGGGTCCCATCCCAGGCTAGTTAATAATCAGATTCTATTTCTTAAAATGGAAACATCTCTGAAAAGTAATTAAAACAGAGTTCTTGCTGAAATTGAATTTTTAAAATGAATGCTTCCATTTTTATCAGAGCAATGTTGTTTGCAAAATGCTTTATAGGACTATTAATAAGCACCTTGGGCAGCAAATAACATCAGGTTGAAATGTACCAAAACATGTATTAATTGCCCCATAAAACATGCTCTGTTGTGTCTTATTGCTTAAATCAGGCGGAGTTGCCAAGGCAACCCTTGCATCCTACAATGCCACTCTGGCTAAAAGAGGGCATACAAAATTCCATGCTCCACTTACAGAAAGGCTAACAGAAAAGCTGCACAGAAATGAAGAGTTCTCATTGTTTACACTCGACTGCAAACACACTCACACTGATACAAAGTATTCGGTCACAAACAACATTAGATGGAGATCAAAACAGGTCAGATACCAGCTATTTTCAACGAACCCTTGAAACTGACAGCAAAGGCTTTCCATACAGGCACTAAAGTCACAACACATGAGCATGAAGATACTCTTTTAACTTTCCAGCTTTATATTCCCAGTGCATGAAAAAAGCAATTGATCTTTTGTTTCAAGTGAGAGTCCAAGCATGATCCACCTTAGGGTATTTGAACTACTGCCTCATTATTTATTCATGTATTGTTTCTCTTTAGTCTATTGAGTGCATGGTGCCTTGATAGTGGCTGAAGATGGCTACTTTTTGATTCTAAAGTATAGAAGCTTTACTAGAGTAAGGAGGTTCCTGAAGGTCATGCTTGCTAGCTCCTATAACCACCAGCAAGAAAAATCTTGTGGCTAAACAGCATGGGGATTTATTCTAGTTGACGCCGTGATCTGATGTAGGTTGAGCAACTCTGTCGGATGGCTTTTTTCCAAGTAATGATTCAAGGACTAGGCTCCTTCTGTCTTGTGAAGCTGTCATCTTCAACACAGTAGTTATAGTTGCCACAAAGAATATGAAAATGTGTGATGACACAGGTGGTTTTATGGTAGAAGTATCGTCATTTTCACCATCTTTTGTATGTGTGTGATTCTTCATCCAGTGACCTATGCACAACAAAAGATGTTATATACCTCTTGTCACATCCCGTATAGTGACGGAATAGAAACTGAATAATCCAATAGAGTTTACCATTCAGAAAATGGAACAAATGAGAAATACAGCAGTCACCACTCTTTACAGTTATTTTAAAGGACTCCCTACCAGGAGTCAAGGTGGGATACCTGATTAGGGTGTCTTTCTTCTCTTGCCCATCTATCTCTATAATACCTGATCTTAATCTCTGATTTGCGCATTGGGAAACGTACTGTCTCCAGGGCCTATATAGACCTAAAAGCTGATTCTTGTCCATGAAAGGTTAGGAACTGAAAGCTCGATTTTAAGTCTTCAGTAGTCAGCCATGCTTAAATTGAACTTATGGTTTCTTTGGCAATGTGTTTCCCAGATAAAGCTATTAAGCTTCTGATCAATGTGCTTTAATGACTACTCTCAATATTTGCAAGATATAGCTTTTAGATCTAATTTATTTGCTTTTTTATACTATGTGTCTCTTTCTATGATGACAGCCACCTTAGAGATGTCCTCAATAATAGATATAGCTGTACGCTAACCTGGTCCCTCCTGAATCACTTTACTCAACTGAGAACTTTAATTGCCCCATTGTTACACAAAGCCGTTACAAAATTCTATATCTATTTAGATAGATAGTACTGTCTGATGTTGTACTTACCAGTCACATCTGGCTCCTGAACATTTAGGTGTCGCTAGTCCAAACTGAGATGTGATATAATTGTAAAGTACACACTGGATTTTGAAGTCTTTGTATGAAAGATATGTAAAATACTTAAATTTTTTATATTTATTGCATATTGAAATATTTCATAAAATTTTTTAAAAGACATTATTAATTTTATTTCACCAAGTTCTTTTTACTTTTTAAATGTGGCTGCTAAGCCATATTTCACTAGGAAATTTCACTAGGAAATATGGCTACTAAGCCATAGTGAAAATTTTAAATTACCTGTGTGACTCGTATTTCTATTTGAAAATACTGGTCTAGAAGCAATTTTTCAAGTAAGATACCACTTTTCTGGATTCTCTGTTCTTTTTCATATCTTTTTGAAACTAGCCAATTTCTTCAACTTACCTCTGCCTTACAACCACTTGCCAAGCACAGACAATAAAACCTAACACACACGGCTAACACTTTTATTTTCCAAATCTTGCCTGAGTGCCATAATCTCATTAGGCAATGCCTTGCCTTCTAGGATCTATCGAGTAACAATGTTTACTAATATTTTTTTCCACTATATATTACTGAATTCCATCTTCCTAGGCTCTGATATCTGTTTTTAGCTTGCATGCTACCCAATTGCCAAATCAGTTTCATGAACCTACTTTGGGGGTGCAATAGCACCCCACTTCAGGTCTCAATCACTCAGTAAACTGAAGGAGGTTAGACTGTTACAGTAAAAGAGAAACAAACTCTCAGGGACTTAATGCAGGCTATCCATATTAGAATCTGATGTCGTTCAGACAGCTTTTGTCCAGAGGATGACTCCAGGGTCCAGGCTTCTCTCAGGCTTGCGACATTTCCATTGTGGTTTGGAAATAAAAAGAGTGACAATGACACAGGGGTCTATGCCAGACCTGGAAGTACGTTACATCACTTTGACAACCGTATGTTTGTCAGCTTCCTATGTTTGTTACATGGCCTCTGCATAAGTATAAAAGCTGGGAAATAGTCTTCCTACATGTCCAAAAAGAGTAAAGGCGATTGGTGAGCATTTAGCCTGTCTCTACCATAGTAATGAGTTCAGAAACTGTATAAGGCTTATATAGTAAAAGACATGTGATTACTCTACAGAGCTTTTGCCTGTGTGTCATGTAGTCATAATAAATGATGTGAGTGGGATATATGTGTGTTGATATTTGAATCCCTGAGCAGAGCCTGGTGAGAATAGAGGTGATTTAAGCCTCAGGGAAAATCATAAGATGAAGACTGAAGAAACTTGTGATGGCTAGCATATTGTCCATAAAACTATAGGCACTCAGTAAGTGCCTGTCCCTGGGGTGAGATGAGGCCCGTATTTAAATAATGAGAGAAGTGCCAGTGAAGCAGAAATTACTTATATACAGTTCTATAAGAGGAATTGAGACAATTTGGTAGAGAACAGTAGCAGAAAATATTGTTCAGTAGAATAAATCCTTTGATAGACATTGGAATCCTCTAACCACTTCAAGAGTTGCCTGATGAGGTGTTGAGGTTTTTAGTATTAAGAGGCCAACTATCTCTGGAAATAATCTATCAGGATCATTTCTGAGAACTTTCCTGGACACAGTAGTTGGCCTCTGATTTCTCTTTCAATTCTAAAAGTCTAAGTTAAGACACTGAGGATTCAAATACATATATGTGACAAATAAAATGATGAAGTTTTGCTGAAAACAATTATATCTACGGTGGGGATGTAAGCTAGAAAACTGGTTAATGAAACATAAAAAACGCCATTATCTGGAGCCTTTTAACGTGTCTTACCAGCAGAGATTCTAAAGCTGACACTAGAATTTATTATAATTGGAGGACATTTAGAGTTAGATATTGTCCAATTCCCTACTATAATCCTTCTTTCACCAACTTATTCCTCAATAATCAGCCAAATAGTTTTCCCAAGCTGTTAAAGTGAATAAAATGATTTCAGTATTCAATCAGAACAGAAAACAAGATCTGGATCTTGGTCTAATTGTCTCCTTTACAACCCCATAATGTTGTCTGCTCACCAATCAGATCACTGGCTCCAAGACTGGTATAGTTAAAAACTACAAAAGAAAATTGATCTTTATGATGTTGTACTGTATGAAATATTCAAAATGGCTCTGTATAGGCCTTTCTTTAAAAATGTTTTCCTAGGTTGGGAGATTATTTTAATGTTATGTAGAAGTTCTCAATAGCTGGTCCAGAATTTATATCCATTTGCCTATGGTTTATGAAAAAAAAAAAAAAAACCAGATTGCTCCTCAAAGCATTCAGTTTAACAAAGAAAAATCTATGATAACACATGTGAAATAAACTCAACAAAGAGCAATTAACTTCCCATAATAACTTTCCTGAGCAGTCTTCTTTCACCTGCTTTCTACTTTCCTGTATTCTTCAGAAAGTATAAATTCTTAAAATTCTGAACTTATATGTACCTCGTTTTCAATTTATTTTATG
Organism: Potos flavus; assembly: GCA_028534135.1. Classification (NCBI taxonomy): domain Eukaryota; kingdom Metazoa; phylum Chordata; class Mammalia; order Carnivora; family Procyonidae; genus Potos; species Potos flavus. The sequence continues at coordinate 26,925,440 of CM052889.1, forward strand.
TGTGTCACTTGTGAAAATCTTGTCTCCTTGTGGTGTTAGGGCTTTGAAGAATCCTTTGTACCAAAATACATAACTAATAACAAATTATTAAAAAATAACTGATAATTCATTTATTTATTAAAATATACCCTAGAATATGAATTTTATGAAAACATATAAAGTCTTTGCGCAATATTAAAATACCAAATTTGAAGAAAAAAATTCTTTCCCATCCGATATCTTACCAGCAATAAGCAACACTGACTGCCTCATACACATGGAAAAAAACACTTAGAGGAGACACATTGATGCTGATCAGGATAGTCTTATATTGCTCTTTGAGGAAATTAATATATAACTTACGTCAAGATTTTTTTTACTCTATTATTTTAACATTCAGAGAAAGGAATCAAGCAACTTTCATTTTTTATAAGGATTTGAATTAGTCAATACCTTAAGTAACTACAAAAGTGAATGAAATTCTTTTCAGCTATATCATGGTATAATTGATATATAACATCATTTCCTCCACTCCCAGCCCTGGGCAACAATCATTCTACTCTCTGTTCCTATGAATTTAGTTTGTTTAGATTCTACATATAAGTGAGAAAATATTGGTCTTTCTCTGTCTCACTTTACTTAGCATGATGCCCTCAGGGCCCATCTATATTGTCACAAAAGGCATCAATTCCTCCTTTTTATGGTTTAATAATAATCCATTGTATATCTATTCCATATCTTCATTATGCATTCATCCATCAACAGACACTTAGATTATTTCTATATCTTGGTTATTGTGAATAATGTTGCAATGAACATAGGAATACAAATCTCTTCAAGCTCCTGATTTCATTTCTTTTGATATATACTGAGAATTAAGATTACTGGATTATTGTTTTCCATAGTGGCTGTACCAATTTACATTCTCACCAACAGTGCACAAGGATTCCCTTTTCTCTACATCCTTGGTAATGCTTATCTTTTGTATTTTTGATAAGAGCCATTTTAACAGGTGTGAGGTGATATCTGATGGTGGTTTTGATTTGCATTTTTCTGATTAGTGATCGTGAGCATCTTTTTATGCACCTGTTGGCAATTTGTATATATTCTTTGGAAAAATGTCTATTCATGTCCTCTGCCCACTTTTTAGTTGGATTGTTTGGGTGTTTTTCATTTTTTGATATAGAATTTCATGAGTTCCTTTTATATTTTGCATATGAACCCATTATCACATACATGGTTTATAAATATTTTCTCCCATTCTTTAGGCTGCCTTTTCATTTTGTTGATTAATCTTTTTACTGTTCAGAATCTTTTTAGTTTAATGAAGTCCTGCTTATTTGTTTTGCTTTTGTTGCATGTGCTTTTGGTGTCATAATGAAAAGAAAAAAAAAATCATTGTTAAGACCAATGTCAAGAAGCATTTCTCCAATGTTTTCTTCTAGGAGTTTATGGTTTCAGGTTTATATTGAAGTCTTTAATCCATTCTGGGTGAATTTTTGTAACTGGCATAAGAGGTCAATTTCATCTTTCTGGATGTGATTATCCAGTTTTCTCAATACCATTTACTGAAGAGACTATTCTGTCCCCATTGAGTATTATTGTTACCTTGCCAAATAATCATTGTATGTAAGGGTTTATTTCTGGGCTCTCTATTGTGTTCCATTGGTTATGCCTGTTTTATGTTAGTGCCATGCTGTATTCATTACTCTAACTTTGTAATATAGCTTGAAATCAGAAAGTGTGATACTTCCAGCTTTATTCTTTTTCAAGATTGCTTTGGTTATTTAGGGTCTTTGGGTTTCTATATAAATTTTGTTTTTGTTTTTTTTCTATTTGTATGAAAAATTCTATTGGAATTTTGATTGGGATCGATCTACAGATAGCTTTGAAGAGTACTGACATTTTAACAATATGAATTCTTCAGATCCATGAACATGGGATGTCTTTATATTGTGGTTGTCTTCAATTTCTTTCATCATAGTCATATAGTTTTCAGTGTACAGATTTTTCACCTCCTAGTTAAATTTAATCTTTAGTATTTTGTTGTTTTTGATACTATTGCAAATGGGATTCTTTTCTTTTTTAGGTTGTTGTTTGTGTATAGAATTGCAATTGATTTCTGCATGTTGATTTTTCATCCTGCAACTTTACTGAATTTGTTGATTAGTTCCAGTAGTTTTTTTGGTGGAGTCTGTAGGATTTTCTATATGTATGATCATACCATCTGTAACGCTTTGCTTTGACTTTTTCCTTTCCAATTTGGATGCCTTTTATTTCTCTTTCTTGCCTAATTGCTCTGGTTAATACCTCCAGTACTATGTTGAATAAAAGTGGTCAGAACGGATCACTTATCTTGTTCCTAATCTTAGAGGGAAAGCTTTCACCTTTTTTTTTTTTTAATTTTATTTAATCATTTGACACAGAAAGAGAGAGAGAGAGAGAGAGCACAAGCAGGGGGAGAGGCAGAGGGAGAAGCAGACTCCCCACCAAGCAGGGAGACCAACGTGGGGCTCAATCTCAGGACCCTGGGATCATGACATGAGCCGAAGGCAGATGCTTAACCATCTGAGCCACCCAGGTGCCCCAGCTTTCAACCTTTTACTATTGAGTATGATGATAACTGTGGGTTTTTTGCTGTGGCTTTTATTAAGTTGAGGTACACTCCTTCCATACCCAATTTGTTGAGTGTTTTTCATCATGAATGAATGCTGTATTTTGTCAGATGCTTTTTCTGCATTTGTTGACATAAACATAGGATCTTGGGGTGCCTGGGTGGCTCAGTCAGTCAAGCCACTGCCTTTGGCTCAGGTCATGATCCCAGGGTCCTGGGATCGAGTTCCACATCAGGCTCCTTGCTCAGCAGGAAGCCTGCTTCTCTCTTTGCCTCTGCCTGCCGCTCTACCTGCTTGTGCTCTGTCTCTCTCTCTCTGACCATTTAAAAAAAATATCATAGGATTTTGACCTCTCATTCTATTAATATGATATATCATATTTATTGATTTGTACATATTGGGCCATTTTTGCATCCCAGGGATAAATCCCTCTCGATAATGGGGTATATAATCTTTTTACCATGCTGTTGAATTCTGTTTGCTAATACCATGTTCAGAATTTTTGCGTCTACATTCATCAGAAATATTGGCCTGTACTTTTCTTATAGTGTCCTTATCTGGCTAGGATTTGAGGGTAATGCTGGCTTTATAAAATTAGTTTGGGAGTATTCCCTCTTTGATTTTTTGGAAGCGTTTGAAAAGGACTGACATTAATTCTTCTTTATGAATTGGTAGAATTTTGGTAGAATTCATCCATGAAACCATCTGTTTCTGGGTTTTTATTTGTTGGGAGGTTTTTGATTCAATCTTTTAACTCATTATTGGTCTGCTTAGATTTTCTGGGTCCTCATGATTCAGTCTTGGTGGGCTGTGCATTTCTAGGAATTTGTTTTAGGTTATCCAATTTGTTGGTATATAATTGTTTGTAGTAGTCTCTTATGATTCTTTGCCTTTCTTTTGTAGTATCAGTTGTAATGTTCCCTCTTTCATTTCTGATTTTATTTAAATTTTCTCTTAGTTTAGCTAAAAGTTTAGAAGTTTTGTTAATCTCTTCAGAAAACCAGCTCTTAGTTTCATTAATTTTTTCTGTTGTTTTCCTAGTGTCTATTTCATTTATTTCTGCTTTACATTTTTCATTTCTTCAGCTCCTGAATTTGTATTGAAGAATTGTATTCTTCAGCTCCTGAATTTCTTTTTTTTTTATGATTTCCATCTCTTCTCATTTTGTGTGTGTATTGTTTTCTTGGTTTCAATGAATTATCTGTTTTCTTACAGCTCGTTGAACTTTATGAAACAGCTATTTTGAATTCTTAATTGGGTAAATTGCACATCTCCGTTTCTTTGGGGTCAGTTACTAGAAGAATACTATGATCCTTTGTTTGTTTCATTGATTTTTCATGTTCCTTAAAGTCTTGCATTGCTATTTTCACATTTGAAGTAGTAATCACCTCCTCTAGTTATTATTAACTCCTTCCAGAGAGAAAAACCTTCTGTTAGCCCTGCTAGGAATTCTGAGACTTTCTCAAACCCTTTTATAAATGCATCTAACCTGTACTTATTGCTCCTTCCTGTGACAGAATTCTTAAGATTGTATGTTTTCTTGTAATACACAATGCCAGGTACCAACAGCCTCCCTTTTGCTTCTCCAAGACAGTGTAAAGGCTCAAATTTGTGGTCTTTCCCACCCACAGATTTCGCTGGCTTTCTATGCCTGTTCACTACCCATTTGTGAAAACTTGCTTTCACAGCCACTTGGGAGGGCCCTCAGGGAGCTGCTCATGGGGTGGGGAAGTGTATGGGTAAGGCATGTGGAGTACTGGGGTGCCTATGGGCTATCCAGGGAAATGCACAGGAAAGGCACACCTGTAGCTCATGGGTGGGTCTCCCAAAGGAGTCTATGACATTGTTTGTAGGATCTACATACTTTTAGATATATTCAGAGCCCTGGGTGTTGTTCTCCCATCAGCTCACTGCCCCCTGGTTATACAGCTCATAACTCAGTACTCTGGATGAGACAAGAGGGAAATGGGCCTCTTTGGTAGTATCCCGCACAGCTAGGGAAGTTGGGCACTCACTTGCATGCTCTCACTTTCCCACGCAGAAGAAATCATGGCTGAAAAGGGTTCTTTTGACACTGAGCTCTGCCACATTATGAGACAGGTGATGTGGGAAAAGTCAAATGGTTTCTCTTCTCTTATCCCGTGTGTCCCAACTTGGATGTTGTTTTTTCTCTACTGGTGTGCTGGAACTTCTCCACTGGACTTCTGGACTCCACAAAGACTCTCTCCACCATGGGCTAATTATCTAAATCAGAGTTCTCCAGAGGCTACTGGACTATAGTTGAGAGGGACTAGAGCCATTTTATGAGCCACCTCAGGGCTCAAGGTGGGACCAAGATCTGCATGCCCATTTCACAAGGCAGAGTTCAGTAGGATTCCCACTGAGTCCCTTAATGTATTGTGCTGAATCCCACAGTTCCAACAAGGGCACTTTGTGAATGAATGCCAAATTATTGTTCAGGAGAAGGGATACAGACAAGGGGCATTTTATTTGGCCGTCTTGCTGTTGTCATTCATCTGCATAGGAATTTTTTATGCTTGCTTTATCACACTAGAAGCTTATTGCTTGTCAACTAATGTATCATAAAAAGATTAGCTTATTGAGATAGGTCAACATTTCCTTCTCTAATTGGTGAATAATTTAGAAATTATTTCACATATTATTTTATCTATGAGTGATTTTTAGAAAATAAAAACCCTTACCAATGTAAGAACTCTTATCGGAATCTCAAATTTCTATATCAAGTGAGATGAGCCATTTTTGTTTAACTTAAAACATAAGTGTTTTTTAATCAGTTGAAAAAAAGATAATTATATCAAAACTCACTGAGAATTAACATATTTCTATTTTAAACCAAATGTTTACTTTTTTACATTTCTTTTTTTACATTAAAAAAAACATTGTTTTGCCTTATAACATCATATGCAGTTACCTACAAAACTCTTCTTAGATTATTTTAATATATATAGACCAATAATTTACTTTCTAGCTCTGTTGATCACCACTAATCTATTTAACCAAAATTACTACCCAAACCTATTTAAATATGTCTTTTGAGTCCATATTGCAGTAATCTTACCAGATAAAGGAGATGTAATTCTGGATACTTGAGGGAAAATCTGAATAAAGAGGTAAATGGAATAGAAAGATCAACTCCATCATCCAAAATATCACTTCTGCTACATTATTCATAAGTAAAAATAATGAATAATTAATAAATGGCCATTTGAGAGGTAGTTGGTTTCTGTAAATAAAAAGATAAAGACATTAGTAAATTCAAAAGGTAACAAGCTACTTCTTTTCTTCTCCTAATTTATTTTAGTGTTAAATAATATGACTTAGTTCTTTTTTTTTCGGGTAATGTGAGACTGGAAAAATTTGGTACAATCAATTTAGCCAAAGAAGCAAACAAAACTTGAATGAAGCCTAGGTTGAAATGATGACATCATTGGAATTTACTGTTGATAGGGAGAACAGTGAATATGTATCGAATCAGTGAATAAAGGGATTAATGGCATTGTTATCTCCATTTTACAGTTGAGGAAACTAGATTTAGAGAGGTTAGTATCTTGCCCAGCGTCACAATGCTGGTAAGTGACAGAGCCAAAATTCCCTGAGGGCTATCTAATTCCCAAACCTATAGTTAACTGCTACTTAAAGAAGCTTAAAATGAAATGTTAGAGATTTGGCTTTGTTTCATAAGTACACAGGACATAAGCTTTCAAACTGCCTGACATCAACATAGTTTTGGGATTCTAGGATACCCACATAAAGAGAACAGGAGAGAGAATATAAACATCTATGTAATCAGCCAAATCAAGTTATCAGGACAATCAATCCCAACCATGAATAGAGGAAAAGAAAAGATCCCTGTATGTAGTTTAAAGTGTCACTTTATGACAAAACATACTCTCAGTCCCAGGAAGGATTTTCCAAAGAAATAAAGCCTCTATCCTTTTAGCCTTTACTCTTTTTAGTAATGTTTTCTATTTTTATCTTGTCAGTGTGGAAACAGGAAAAGATATTAGATATTGTTGCTCATCAGTCTTCCATGTTAGTGCATACTTCGATAAATATTTTCCTCAAAACACGATCCCCAAAACTGCAGGCAAGACCACAGATGTTTTCTGACCTGTGCCAAAAGCAATACAATTGCTCAATTTCTTATTCTTAGTATTTTTGTATTTATATATATTTTCAGATTTATTCAGCCTAAAATTGCATTTTCTTCTTGTAACTACACCATGCGCCTGGTTCATCATATTGAGCATGCAGCCTAATGAATTGTTCTCATTCTGCATGAATTGGTTTTTAAATAAGATCTCAAGCATCTCTGCATTTTTTATCATATTTTGAACCCAAAATAAGACTATTAGGATAAATAATATTTATCTTAATTGTATTCCTAATTAAAATTCATGCTTTCAATTTTTACCCTATTTTTAATTGTATCCAATTTTGATTCTTATATCTCCTATATCTTGCATTTGAGCTTTGCAGTTGTTTCTTGCAATATTTACATGCCTGCTTTGTAAGTCATTTTTATGTCAAAAAAAAAAAAATATAGACAGATAAATAAAGTAAGCTACAGACAGGACTGTAGGCAAAGCCCTGTAGTTCTCTGAGTCTGATGTCCAAAGTGACACTGAGCAGAGGTCCAATGTCATAAGCTGTGAGTACATTGTTCAACAAACTGCAACTATATCTACTAGCACAAGCATCCAATTAATATTTTTGCATACTAAACAAAAGACTGTCTTGAGAAACACTTTCAGATAGCTGTTGAAGCTTTTTCCTTGTAACTCAGAAGCTGAATATGAGAAAGATAAAGAATGGCAGTCACCAATCATTGGTGCTAGTGAAGCCTATGGGAGAAGATGAAATTGCCAGGGGAATGTGTGCAGAATTGGTAGAATGGAATAAAGGATATGATTGTTAATTCAAAAAAGTAGGAGCTGTTCAGAGGGAAAGGAAAACTAAGGAAAATGTAAGGGAGGTTGAAGAACCAATCAGTGTCCTGAGAACAAAAGGAGGGACAGTTACCTTAGGATCAGCTCCGAAGTTTACCTCTTTGAGCAATTTAAGCAGGTTAGAGTGTGAATAATGGTTTAAATATAAATCCCTGAAGTAACGTAGAAATCAAGATCCTGAGGAGAGCAGCTAGCAGTTGAAACCTATGCTATGTAAAGTGGATAAAGTTACAGTAAAAGTCATCCTAAAAAATAGCAGTAAGTGCATAAGGAAATATACTATCTCAAAACCCATATAGGACCAACTGTGTGTAGCTAGGGAACCAGACTAAGAATGGATGGAATTTGTTGTGCCATTTGTGTGATGATCCATCTCACAAAGGAGTAATTGGAAATGCTATTTTTTAATGAATGTCATTTATTCAGCTACTCTTTTGCTTAACCAGTGCTTATTGAGCCAGGCCATATGTCAGATGCTTTTTAAAGTGCCAAGGATAAAATGGAGACTGACATAGGAATATTCCTTACTTCATGGAGCCTATAGCCTCGTTGAGGAGGGGAGATATAAAACCTGTACGTGATAACCTAGATTTCGATTATGATAAACTCAATGAGACACAAGTGCAAGATCTATAATAACTTGTAATGTGATGTGGTTTTGGAATATAGGTGAGGTTTGGTGGGATGAGGTCCTGAGCCGACGGCCAAGAAAGAATTCTTGAGACCTGAGACATCTTTGGTGCAAAAAGGTGGAAACCAATCCATGTCACTTCTTTTCTTGGATAATTATGTCTTCATGTTAAAATAGACTAGGGCCACCTGGGTGGCTCAGTGGGTTAAGCCTCTGCTTTTGGCTTGGGTCACGATCTCAGTTTCCTGGGATCGAGCCCCGCATGGGGCTCCCTGCTCAGCGGGAAGCCCGCTTCTCCCTCTCCTACTCCCCCTGCTTGTGTTCCCTCTCTCGTGTCTCTCTCTCTGTGTCAAAAAAAAAAAAAAAAAAAGTACGGGGACAGGACTCAGAGGCAGAAAGAGCTGCATTGGGGTTATGAGGAGCAACTGATCATATATTATGGGGTTGGGGGAGATAAGGAAAAGGGACATTTTCAAAAGAACTTTCATATGCTAAAGAGGATCTATAAGATACTAGAGGCCTTGCCATTGTCAAGTTAAGGTTGTTTTTCCCTCTGGTAAAGCAATAACATTAAGACAGTCCAGAGCTTCCTGGAAGAGTATCACACATATCCCACCCAGAGTGTGTGTGTGTTGGGGGGGAGGGGTAGGTTGCAGGGTGTCAGCTTATGTTTTGTCTTCAGCTAGCCTTCTGCTTCCTCAGCAGCGGGAGAATTAGGCTAGTCTGAGAGACTCTAGGAAGGCTGCTCTGTATGGAGGCAATGTTCTAGCTGAGAAGCCTGCCAAATGAAGAGGCACAGGAAACAAAAAATGGGAGATGAAAAGTTGCTCATTGTAAATAAGAAACAAAAAGAAAGTCAGTATGGATGGAGAAGTGTCATGATGGGGAGGGGTATTCTTAGATGGGACCAGAAGGTTATGCAGAATCCAGATCCTGCAGGGTTCTGTGAGATATTAGTCTTTATTTTATTTTATTTTTATTTAATTTATTTTTTTTAAAGATTTTTTATTTATTTATTTGACAGAGACAAAGAGATCACAAATAGGCAGAGAGGCAGGCAGAGGGAAAGGAGGAAGCAGGCTCCCCGCTGACCAGAGAGCCTGATGCAGGGCTCGATCTCTGAGATCATGACCCAAGCCGAAGGCAGAGGCTTAACCCACTGAGCCACCCAGGTGCCCCTAGTCTTTATATTAACATGAAGAAGTAATCATCCAACAAGAGAAGTGACATGGATTGGTTTCAAAAGATCATTCCAGTAACTGAGAGGAAAACAGGTAAGTGAGGCTGAGAATAAGGAAGTAATAACTAGGAGGATATTGCAATAGTTTAATCAGGGAATAGTGTTAGCTTGGGCTGTAGTAATGGCAGTGAAAATGAACAAGTGAATTAATTTATCTAGGTGTTTGAATGGCTATAAAAGATGAATATTTAATGAGAAACCCAGGAGTGAGAAATTGTGTTTTGGATAAAGGGTGTGACTAGGTCATCTCTCAGGTCCATTCCAGGAAAGTCTATAATCTTATTCTGCTATAACACCTTAATACTTACTTGTATTGAATTTCACGAAAAGAGAACAAACTTTGAATCCATTGTCACAGCTTCACTAGGGGCAGGGAGGGCAAGGAGGTAGAATTTCATGTGATTCACTGTATTCTTATTTGTTCAATGTCTGAAGGCCTGGCAGAGTTACCCTGTTTATTTTTCAGAATAGTTAATTCCCCCCTGATCACTGCTGAAGTTAATATGTTGACAGTGTGACAGAAGTGGAGGATAACAAGTAATTACAAACACTAAAACTAAAATAAACAGTTTATGCAGTAAGATTGGGTGCATTTCCTTGGGTTGATCATGATTAAGTACCTGTGAAAATCCCCTTTTCCAGCATGCTGAGATCCTGAGGGGAGGGCTCTTTATGGCTTCATCTGCATCTGAGTTATTACTAGCCTTTCTCTAACAGAGGGACAGGAGGTTTCCAATTAAGCCTTTGTGAGGAAAGACAAAACCCTTTTCTGAAGCAATTGTCTGGAAATCTGTGGCAACCCAATTTTTAAACAAGCAGTGCAGCCATTAATTGGCTAGGTGCCAATAGTAGGGGGAAGAGGTTAGGGAGAGAGTAGGTCAGAATTGAACATAAAGCACAATTTAATGTCCTTTAACAAGTCGGCTTTCCTATAACCCCATTAGATGGGACAGTCTGATTGAAGATCTGTAATTATCTTTCCAATTGAATATCTATTGGTTATGTGCTCTATTCTATTTATTTTTATAATACTTAATTTTGGGCCAATAGACTTTATTAGGAGGGAAAGCCAATATTATAATAAACTATCGGAAATTGAATTAAAGCAAATTAGTTTTCATCAACTATACATAATCTCAATGCTTAAAAAATAAGAAAGGGACTGTTGTTTCCTGGAAGTGATTTCAGTTTTAACTTCATATGACTGTAGAGTAAACTTTTCTGTAATATGAGGTTCACAAATCCTAGGCTGTTTTGTTTCCTTCAGAATTAATAATAATGAATCCAAAGGGAAATTTCTTGAGACAGTTGTTTAGAGCTTTCTGAACTCAGAATGGTTCTTCACACGTGAGGGTAGTCAGTGATGAGTAATAAATGAAGACAGAACAGCAATCTCAAATACAGATGCTGAATGAAACATAGGCTCAAGTTCTGTAGGAGTAATGGCTCCAAAGATCAGATCGTTAAAATCATATATGTCATGGAACTATGTAACAGCCTATACATATCTTTATGGAAATTAACAGTTATGATCTAGAATACTGGAATATGCAGACATGAAAGCAAAAAAAGTAGATGGGCAAGAAAGTGTACAGAGAACCAGTATCTAAGTTATGTAAAAGCAAAATCCTAGTCAAAAGGATGGAGGCAGAATTTTAACCCAGGTCTTAACTTCTATTCTACCATAGTTACCATTATTTGGCTACTGTATTTAGGGGATCATACCTTGTCATTTTAGTGTTCTCTGAGACATTTAAATTTGTCTTTTAAGTAAGTAAATTCCTTAGTTCTTCCCATTACTGACAACTATGTTGTTTCCCATGTGTTCTTCCCGTGAAAACCCAGTTTATAGCAAGGCAATATTTTTGGACCTCAGCTGAAGGGGCAAATGTATTCTGAAAACCTCCGGGGCAGTTCTGCTTGAAAGCCAAATAGTGACCCAGAGCTATAGTCCCAACAAGTCTTGATTGTCTTAGATCTGCCTGTGCTGAGGTGGGTTGTAAGAATTCTTCCTCATGATTTGTAATAAGCAATATATAAAATGCCCAGTTTTTCAAATTAATTACTTGTGACAAAATAAAATTGACAGCTGTAAGCTCATCTCCATAATACTTCAATCTTATTCATTTGTGGGTTTTGTAATTTTTTTTTAGCCTTGTGAGATAAAGAGATGAAATTTTGGCTATAGATTCCAGAATTTCACATAGAAGTATGTTCTCTTCCCGGGTTTTAAGTGAAGAAAAGATAATGACACCACTAAAGTAAATCCATCTTCTCTATCTTCTCAGTACTGTAATCCCCAACCATGAAGTTTTCTAACTTTCTAAGTGACCCCTCGAGATCCTGAGTGCCTTTTTAGATTATGTGCCTGCTTTCCTATCCTTTCCATTTCTTCTACATGGCTACAAAGTAAGCAAAAGAGCAGAGAAGGAGATTAATAGGTACCAAGAACCTAATGTGTAGATGCTCTCTGTAGAACACGTGTTTATGTTCCTTAAATTTCTCAGTCACCTATGAGGTTTTGTTAATTCTCATTACAAATGGGCCAATAGGAATTTGAGGATATCTAATATTAGGCAGAAGATGAGTGCAGAAAGAAATGGAATTTTAACTTATTTGTAATGCTGTCACCAAAAGTCTATTTATTCTACTACCCTGATGCTCCAAGCTAATTCCTCTCTCCTTAAGGAGGCAGGAACCATAGCTGGATGCTTTATAAAGCAGGTGTCAAATAATCTTTGCAATTCATTCCATTTTGACCTTACATTGCAGTTATCATAGCTGAACTCTAGAAGAACCCAGAATATACATATGAGGGAGATTTGTTAGAGAAGATTTTAGAGACAGAAAGGCTACTAGTCCTGTTGACTAAGGAAACAGGAAGAGGAGCAGATTCTGAAGAACTATGATGAGTTCAGTTTAGAGGAGGCTGCATGAAGGTTTTGTGTGAAAAAAATATTGAAACATGTAATAACATTCTAAGGTTTAAAAAAGAGATGGACATCTTTTAGAACTATATTTAAATCCTGTCACAGACTACATGAACTGTTTTTTTTTTTTTTTTTTGGAAACTCACGATAATAGTGTCCACTTTATACAAATGCCTAATGAAAGAACCCAGTGAGAAAACTCCCATAAGCCCTTGCACCTAACACCCAGCTCGCTGTGATCAGGAACAGATGTGGGTGCTCTTGTCTGTCCCTCCCCTTAGTTTCAAGGGAGGGGAACAATTTAAATGTTCAAGACAATTTTTCTACAGCCCTTGACATACTCAAAATTTTTCTGTGGAAGATGCCATAGGTAAACAGTGTATGCCTCTCACCAGTGTCAACTTACTTGGCAGTTATTTTCATCATTTTTATTATGTATTATTTCTCATAATGTTGAAAGAAAAATTGCATCCTTTCCAGTTAGCAAGGCAGTACTCAAAGATTTTTCATTTCTCTTTTGATAAACGGCATGATATGAATCAGCCGTTACTGTACAATATGAATTCTTTCCTATAATAAAAGTGTACCATACAACAATTCCATTGCCTTTATTGGATTTGGAGTTTATTTTAGCTGATTGCACTGAGACGTCCATGTAAGCCATTTTTAAAATCAAAAGTAGAAATCAGAGGTATAACCTGTGTCTCTAAGACCTATCTATTTTAACATTAAAAAGAAAAACCAATCCCTGCTACTTGTAATTCTAACCCTCCTAACACAGAGAACTTTTAGAAGAATTTTGGAAGAATAATGTAGAAGCAAGCATTGTAACTAATGCAAAACTGACTAGTTAATTAGCTAAACTGATTATTTTAATATAATAAATTATTCAATGATTTATACTATTCAATGTGGTATCATATAAGTGACTTACTTGATGTGGCCCAGGTAGATATTTGTGCTTTATAATCGAGGACTCCAGTGATTAAAAAGACAAGTAACTTGACTGATAGTACCAAGTCCATGTTAGTGCCCAGACTAGTACATTCTACTCCTTAAACTTCGTGCAGTTCTTCTGTGTCTGATGGTAATGTCTGAGCTCCCTGCTGTGGAAGGAGGAGGAGGAGGGCTTGCCCTTCTTGGGGGTGAATAAAATATATGTTTATGAAATTACTGTGTTCTTTCTTGTACACTAGTTAAGTGCTAAACTTGGTAGCACAGAAAATAGATGTCTTAGAAAAAGTAGAAAAAGTGCTCATTGTGGGGTGCTAATAGGAAATATAAAAATGCTTAGAGAGAGAGAAGTTGTTCCCAAAGGTCTCAGGCTGTCCTAGGAAAAATGTGAAAAGAAAAAAAAAATCAAGAAACTTTTTAGTTAATTTCCATCTTCATATCCCTCTAACACTTAATAAAAAGAATAATATGAGAGTAAAATGACTCATGATTTATCAGTACTTGACAGAGTAGATAAACTTTCTCCTCCATGAAATACTACCTTCTTTTACTTGATTTTTTTTTTCTTTTACCTTGGATTTCCTGTCTGATTCTTCTTAGTTGTTTTTCCTTTGGTTCCTCCTTATGTTACCAGTGTTCAGACCTCAATTGCTACATGATCTCATCCAGTTTCAAGACATTATTTAGCATCATTATATTGAAGTCCTTCCATTCTCTAGGTAAGACCATGCCCTTAAATAAGAAGAGTCCAGATAAGAAAGATGACTGGATTTTAAGAAGTGGGGATGGGCTTGGTAGTAGTTTTAAATGAGAGAATAGGCTTCTAGACAGAGAAGAATGATATGTGCAGTTTATAGGAATTGGTTAAAACACCCGTGTCTTGTCCAAGGGGCTAAGAAGTAAAATAGTTCAGTTTGTTTATTTATATTAACATAATGTATTATTTGCTTCAGGAGTACAGGTCTGTGAATCATCATTTTTACACAATTCACAGCACTCACCATAGCACATACCCTCCCCAATGTCCATAACCCAGCCACCCAACCCCCCCACCCCCAGTAACCCTGTTTATTTCCTGAGATTGAGTCTCTTATAGTTTGTCTCCCTCCAGATACCATCATTTCATTTTTCCCCTCCCTACCCCCCACGACACCCCGCCATGCCTCTCAAATTCCTCATATCAGAGAGATCATATAATTGTCTTTCTCTGATTGACTTATTTTGGTTAGCATAATACCCTCTAGTTCCATCCACGTCATTGCAAATGGCAAGATTTCGTTTCTTTTGATGGCTGCATAGTATTCCATTGTGTGTGTATGAGAGAGTGTGTATACAGATCTTCTTTATCCATTCACTTGTTGATGGGCATCTAGGTTCTTTCCATAGTTTGGCTATGGTGGACATTGCTGCTATAAACATTTGGGTGCATGTGCCCCTTCGGATCACTACATTTATATCTTTAGGGTAAATACCCAGTAGTGTGATTGCTGGGTCATAGGGTAGCTCTATTTTCAACTTTTTGAGGAACCTCCATACTGTTTTCCAGAGTGGCTGCACCAGCTTGCATTCCCACCAACAGTGTAGGAGGGTTTCCCTTTCTCTGCATCCTCACCAACATCTATTGTTTCCTGACTTGTTAATTTTAGCCATTTGGACTGGTGTGAGGTGGTATCTCACTGTGGTTTTGATTTGTATTTCCCTGATGCCAAGTAATATGGAACACTTTTTCATGTGTCTGCTGGCCATTTGGATGTCTTCTTTGCCGAAATGTCTGTTCCTGTCTTTTTCCTATTTCTTTTTTCTTTTTCTTTTTTCTTTTTCCCATTTCTTGATTGGATTATTGTTCTTTGGGTGTTGAGTTTGATAAGTTCTTTATAGATTTGGATACTAGCCCTTTATCTGATATGTCATTTGCAAATATCTTCTCCCATTCTGTCAGTTGTGTTTTGGTTTTGTTGACTATTTCCTTTGCTGTGCAAAAGCTTTTTATCTTGATGAGGGCCCAATAGTTCATTTTTGCCCTTGCTTCCTTTTCCTTTGGCAACGTTTCTAGGAAGAAGTTGCTGCGGCTGAGGTCGAAGAGGTTGCTACCTATGTTCTCTTCAAGGATTTTGATGGATTCCTGTCTCACATTGAGGTCTTTCATCCATTTTGAGTCTATTTTTGTGTGTGGTGTAAGGAAATGGTCCAGTTTCATTCTCCTGCATGTGGCTGTCCAATTTTCCCAACACCATTTGTTGAAGAGACTGTCTTTTTTCCATTGGACATTCTTTCCTGCTTTGTCAAAGGTTAGTTGGCCATAGAGTTGAGGGTCCATTTCTGGGCTCTCTATTCTGTTCCATTGATCTATGTGTATGTTTTTGTGCCAGTACCATACTGTCTTGATGATTACAGCTTTGTAATAGAGCTTGAAGTCTGGAATTGTGATGCCACCAACTTTGGTTTTCTTTTTCAACATTCCTTTGGCTATTCAGGGTTTTTTCTGGTTCCATAGAAATTTTAGGATTATTTGTTCCATTTCTTTGAAAAAAAAAATGGTATTTTGATAGGGATTGCATTAAATGTGTAGATTGCTTTAGATAGCATAGACATTTTCACAGTATTTGTTCTTCTAATCCATGAGCATGGAACATTTTTCCATTCCTTTGTGTCTTCCTCAATTTCTTTCATGAGTATTCTGTAGTTCTCTGAGTACAGATTCTTTGCCTCTTTGGTTAGGTTTATTCTTAGGTATCTTATGGTTTTGAGTGCAATTGTAAATGGGATTGACTCCTTAATTTCTCTTTCTTCTTTCTTGTTGGTGTGTAGAAATGGAACTGATTTCTGTGTGTTGATTTTATATCCTGCCACTTTACTGAATTCCTGTATGAGTTCTAGCAGTTTGGGGGTAGAGTCCTTTAGGTTTCCCACATAAAGTAACATGTTATCTACAAAGACTGAGAGTTTGACTTCTTCTTTGCTGATTTGGATGGCTTTTATTTTTGTTGTCTGTTGCTGAGGCTAGGACTTCTAGTACTATATTGAATAGCAGTTGATAGTGGACATCCCTGCCATATTCCTGACCTTAGGGGAAAAGCTCTCAGTTTTTTTCCACTGAGAATGATATTTGCTGTGGGTTTTTCATAGATGGCTTTTATGATATTGAGGTTTGTACTCTCTATCCCTACACTGTGAACAGTTTTGATCAAGAAAGGATGCTGTACTTTGTCAAATGATTTTTCAGCGTCTATTGAGAGTATCATATGTTTCTTCTTCTTTCTTTTATTAATGGATTGTATCACATTGATTGATTTGCAGATGTTGAACCAATCTTGCAGCCCAGGAATAAATCCCACTGGGTTGCGGTGAATACTCCTTTTAATGTACTGTTGGATGCTGTTGGCTAGTATTTTGGTGAGAATTTTTACATCCGTGTTCATCAAGGATATTGGTCTGTAATTCTCCTTTTTGATGGGGTTTTTGGTTTTGGGATCAAGGTAATGCTGGCCTCATAAAATTAGTTTGGAAGTTTTCCTTCCATTTCTATTTTTTGGAACAGTTTCAGGAGAATAGGTATTAATTCTTCTTTAAATGGTAGAATTTAATTCCAGGTAGAATTCCCCTGGAAAGCTGTCTGGCCCTGGGCTCTTGTTTGTTGGAAGATTGTTGATGACTGCTTCAATCTCCTTACTGGCTATGGGTCTGTTCAGGCTTTCTATTGCTTCCTGGTTCAGTTTTGGTAGTTTATATGTCTCTAGGACTGCATCCATTTCTTCCAGATTGTCAAATTTGCTGGTGTATAGTTGCTCATAATATATTTTTCTTTTTTTTTTTTTAAAGATTTTTTTTTTTTTTTTTTTAAGATTTATTTAACAGAGAAATCACAAGTAGAGAGGCAGGCAGAGAGAGGGGGAAGCAGGCTCCCTACTGAGCAGAGAGCCCGATGCGGAGCTTGATCCCAGGACCCCGAGATCATGACCTGAGCCCAAGGCAGAGGCTTAACCTACTGAGCCACCCAGGCGCCCCGCTCATAATATGTTTTTATAATTGTTTGTGTTTCTTTGGTGTTGGTTGTGATCTTTCCTCTTTCTTTCATGATTTTATTAATTTGGGTCCTTTCTCTTTTCTTTTTGATAAGCCTGGCCAGGGGTTTATCAATTTTATTAATTCTTTCAAAGAACCAGCTCCTAGTTTCGTTGATTTGTTCTACTATTCTTTTGGTTTCTATTTCATTGATTTCTACTCTGATATTTATTATTTCTCTTCTGCTGGGTTTAGGCTCTTTTGTGTTCTTTATTCAGTGCCTTTAGGTGTAGGTTTAGGTTTGCATTGCTATATACTTTCCACTCAGGACTGCTTTTGCTGTGTCCCAAAGATTTTGAACAGCTGTGTTTTCATTTTAATTTGTTTACAGGAATTTTTTAAATTCTTCTTTAATTTCCTGGTTGACCCATTCATTCTTTAGCCTCCATGTATTTGAGTTCTTTCCAACTTTCCTCTTGTGGTTGAGTTCTAGTTTCAAAGCATTATGGTCTGAAATATGCAGGGGATGATCCCAATCTTTTGGTACCAGTTGAGACCTTATTTGTGACCCAGGATGTGATCTATTCTGGAGAATATTCCATGTGCACTAGAGAAGAATGTGTATTCTGTTGCTTTGGGATGAAATGTTCTAAATAGATCTGTGATGTCCATCTGGTCCAGTGTGTCATTTAAAGCCTTTATTTCCTTGCTAATCTTTTGCTTAGATGACCTGTCCATTTCAGGGAGAGGGATGTTGAAGTCCTCTACTATTATCGTATTATTGTCAATGTGTTTCTTTGATTTTGTTATTAATTGGCTTATATAATTGGCTGTTCCCATGTTAGGGGCATAGATATTTAAAATTGTTAGATCTTGCTGGACAGACCCTTTAAGTATGATGTAGTGTCCTTCCTCATCTCTTATTATAGTTTTGGCTTAAAATCTAATTTATCTGATATAAGGATTGCCACCCTAGCTTTCTTTTGATGTCCATTAGCATGGTAAATTGTTTTCCATTCTCTCGCTTTAAATCTGGAGGTGTCTTTGGGTCCAAAATGAGTTTCTTGCAGACAGCATATTTTTGGGTTTTTTTTTTTTAATCCATTTTGATACTCCATGTCTTTTGATTGGGGCATTTAGCCCATTTATGTTCAGGGTAACTATTGAAAGATAAGAATTTAGTGCCATGGCATTGCCTGTAAGACTGTTATTGTGTGTTGTCACTGTTCCTTTCTGGACTGTTACTTTTAGGCTCTCTCTTTGCTTAGGGGACCCTTTTCAATATTTCCTGTAGGGCTGGTTTGGTGTTTGCAAATTCTTTTAGTTTTTGTTCGTCCTGGAAGCTTTTTATCTCTCCTATTTTCAATGACAGCCTAGCTGGATATAGTATTCTTGGCTGCATATTTTTCTCACTTAGTGTTCTCAATATATCATACCAGTCCTTTCTGGCCTGCCAGGTCTCTGTGGATAGGTCTGCAGCCAATCTAATATTTCTACCATTGTATGTTACAGAGCTCTTGTCCCGAGCTGCTTTCAGGATTTTCTCTTTGTCACTGAGACTTGTAAGTTTTACTATTAGATGATGGGGTACAGTCCTATTTTTGATTTTGGGGGGATTCTCTGTGCCTCCTGGATTTTGATGCTTGTTCCCTTTGCCAAATTAGGGAAATTCTCTGCTATAATTTGCTCCAATATACCTTCTGCTCCTCTCTCTCTTTCTTCTTCTTCTGGGATCCCAGTTATTCTAATCATCTTATGGTGTCAGTTATCTCTTGAATTCTCCCCTCATGGTCCTGAAGTTGTTTGTCTCTCTTTTTCTCAGCTTCTTTAGTCTCCATCATTTGGTCTTCTATATCACTAATTCTCTCTTCTGCCTCATTTATCCTATCAGTCAGAGATTCCATTTTTGATTGCACCTCATTAATAGCTTTTTTGACTTCAACTTGGTTAGGTTTTAGTTCTTTTATTTCTCCAGAAAGGGATTCTCTAGTATCTTCCATGCTTTTGTCAAGCCCAGCTAGCACCTTGATAATTGCCACTCTGAACTCTAGTTCTGACATATAACTAATGTCTGTATTGATTAGGTCCCTAGCCATTGGTACCGCCTTTTTTTTTTTTTTTTTTTGTGGTTTTCTGCCTTGTCATTTTATCCAGATAAGAATAGATGAATGAGAGAACAAAATACTAAAAGGTAGCAATGACCCCGGGACCCCAGGAAAATATACACTAACCAAATCAGAAGAGACCCAAAACTAGGAGGAGAAGAAAGGAGGAAAAAAAGGAGGAAAAAAATATATATATATTTTTCCCACCAGTCTATATATTTTTTGTATTTATTTGTATATATTTTTGTATATATATTTTCTATATATAATATAGATATATAGATATATCTATATATAACATATATATAATAAAATATATATACACACACACATATATATATATATATATATATACTGGTGACTAGATAGAGACACACTTGATTTTGGATGTATTTTGGTCTATTAGAAGAAACCGCCTCCCAAAATTTTAAAGAAAGAAAGACATATATAGAAAAATAAGGGTAAACACAAAGAAGGATGAAAATTAAACATTAAGATAGGAAAGAGGAAAAATTAAAAGTAGATTAAGAAAAAAATAAAAAAAATTAACTTTGAAAGACTAAAGAATCATGGGGTAAAAGCCATGAATTCTGTGTGCTGTATTCCTGTAGCTCTGAAGTTTTGCAGTACTCATTGATTGGTGAACTTGGCCTTGGCTGGATGTTCTTGTTGATCTTCTAGGGGAGGGGCCTGTTGCAGTGATTCTCAATGTCTGCCCAAGGCGGAACTGCACTGCCTTTGCCAGGGGCCAGGCTAAGTTATCTGCTCGGTTTTGCTCTTGGTAGATTTTGTTCCCTAAATGCTTTCTGTACAGCTTTGGAGGACAGGAATGAAAATGGCAGCCTCCCAATCTCCAGCCCTGTAGGAGCCAAGAGCTCGGGGCCCCACTCCTCAGTGTGCCCATAGAGAAAAGCAGTCAATCCCTCCTGTCTCCCTGGTCTCCAGCCGCGCTCCATGCTCACCTGGCCTGTGATCAAGTGTTTCTATCTCTGGTGCACAGCCCTGTTTAGAGTCTCCAAACCCAGCAGATTCCTGCAGCATGCTCTCGTGCCACTCCTCCCAGAGAAGGAAGGAAGGGGTTTCCCCAGTTCTACCACTTGTGGGGTCCCTGCTCAAAGAGCAGTGGCCCTACTGTGCCTTGGATCACGGTTTAGGGTAACCCTGAGGTGAGAGTCCACCTGTCAGCTCTGTCTCTGCAGCCGGCTTCCCTGCTCTGATACCTGGGAGCTCTGCCACACTCAGACCCCCCTGGTCTTTTTGTGACCCTGTGGGTCCTGAGACCACACTGTCCCCACAAGGGCTCTACCCCCCTGCTTATTAGCCTCTGGAGTGATGTCCCTCAGTGGAGCAGACTTCTGAAAGTTCCAATTTTGTGCTCCACTGCTTGCTGGGAGCTGACCCCTCTCCCCGTGGTCTCTCTTCCTGTATATCACCTCAGATTCACTTCTCCACAGGTCCTACCTTCCAGAAAGTGGTCGATTTTCTGTTCCTAGAATTGCTGCTCTTCTCTTCGATCTCCTGTTGAATTTGTAGGTGTTCAGAATGGTTTGATATCTAGCTGAACTCCTGGGACCTGATGATATTTAGGTCTCCTACTCCTCTGCCATCCTGCTCCTCCCCCCTAAAATAGTTCAGTTTAAATGGAGAATTGATGTTGGGAAGCATGGAGAAAAGTACTTAGAAAATTGGATTAGGATCATTTTACAGATAAAATTAAACTCAAGAGATGAATTTTTTATTTAATAAGTAGCTGCCCCCTCCTCTACACATTCAAAGGAACTACTTAGAGTACATCAGGCTGGCTTACTACTAAAGTCAATTCAAACCATTCTTATGAGAAGTTGGAAACCAATGAAAACGTGAGTGCTAAAACATTCTTTTTGAGGGCTCTAAGTTTACAGTGAGGATGCTCACGTGGAAGGAGAGTTTCCCAAACTTCCCCTGCTATTTGATAAGAATATTCAATAATCAGTATTACTCTGGAGGAGGAAAATATGGTTAACAAAACATAACTTTTACTACAGTTTTGCATAGGAAGGCAGAAAAAGTAGAATTAGACCTTTGAATAAAAGCTGATATTAATGCAATTTTTATATGTCCTATTACTAACAAGAAATTAATCTGGGGCTCAGGTTTTTCTACCTTTCAATTCAGTTTTTTACCCTTTTAACTATCTTCTAATGTGATAAGCAGAGTTACATTTTAATAGAAAATGTTAAATATCTCAATATTATGGCTCATAAACCCAATAAACCTTCGGAGCCATATCTGCCCTATTCATGTGGCACATGACAGCTGTCTCTTGGAATCTCAAAGGAAATAGAAAAACATTTCATTAAAAAGAAAAACAATGTGTTCAATAGTAAAACTCACACATAAAAATATGTAGGGCAAGGCAAGGGATAAATTCCCAATAAGACATTGCAGACTGCTACAGTTTTCCTGATTATTTTTTGTTTTCTTTTAAAACTATAATTCTCCAAGCAAGAACATGCAGGGAGTGAAGAAACATCTGGGGACTCTAGGGAGGACTCATGTCAGGTCATGTATGTCAAACACTCCATGCAGCCTTCTGAACTACATGACAAATGGGTTTACTTCTTTCCTTCTCATCTCAGGAAATACTGCCTTTGTTATAGTCATTATTAAGCTGATAGCTCATACACAATAACATGAGGAATCTTAAGAACTACCTCATCAACAGGCTACTTTAGATGGTGACACAATAAGCTATTTTCCCAAGACTTTGAGATTATTGAGCATTGGGGTTTCACTTTTGTTTTTTCATCTTAAACACAATTAAAAACAAGGACTCCTTTCATTCACATATGTAGTGCTCCATATCTCCACCCCTAAAATATTTTTACTTATCTTTGCATAGGTATTTGGAATGCATTACTTTCAACTATCAGGTAGATATATGTTCACTCTTCATTATATTATTATTCTCTTTCCTTTTCCTGGTGTTCTGCTTCTCTTTTGAAAGCTGCCTGGTGTTGTGCAAAAGAGTGCCATCCTTCATAAATAAATAATCTTAAGAGGAAAGATGGAAAAAAAACCCAGTGCTTTAGAAAATGTATTTATAATACACACATCTATGTATTTCCAAAACTGATAAGAAGGGCTTTGTGGCAGCGATTTGATAGTTGAGAGTCAAAGTGATTCCATGGAAGAGTGGGTTACAGTCAAGATAATACCAGTCATTTAGCTACTCATCAATTTATGAATCTGTGCTTGATCCTGAGTTCGTAGCTCAGGTGATTAATAGTTGTAGAATAGAAAGCAAACACTAGGAAAACTCCTGCTACTTGGAAACCTTATAAATAGCATTCCTGGGTTTGAGAGGAGGATATAATTATTTTCTGAGAGTATAAAATTTCTAGCACTGCTGTTGGCTATGGGAAACATATTTTGGCCTAAGTAGTGGCATTGGTGTGTGTCTCTCTGTCTCTCTCCACATATATATATATATATATATATTATAAAATTATAATTTTATAATTTTATATATTTTATAATTTTATAATTTATAATTTTATAATTTTTATATTATAAAAAAATATATATATATATATTATAAAAAAATATATATATATATATATTATAAAACTTTAAATCAGTGGTTCTCAAAGCATGGTCCATTATCACTGGGGGAATCCCCAGAACCTAGTCAGAGAATCCTTAATGTCAAAATTCTTTTTATAATACTAAAACAATTTGTTTTAGTATTTTTGGTTCTTCATTTTCTCAGTGTGTTGACATTTGCACTGACAGTACTGAAATTCTAATTGATAAAACTGCTGGTGCCTTAGAATAAGTCAATGTGGTGGTACCAAATTGTATTAGTAATTTTTATTTATTCTTGATCACCACACACTTGTGTAAAAATATACCAGTTTCATTTAAGAATTTTTTGTAGGGGCACCTGGGTGGCTCAGTGGGTTAAAGCCTCTGCCTTCGGCTCAGGTCATGATCTCAGGGTCCTGGGACCAAGCCCCGCATTGGGCTCTCTGCTCAGCAGGGAGCCTGCTTCCCCCTCTCTCTCTGCCTGCCTCTCTGCCTACTTGTGATCTCTCTCTCTGTCCAATAAATAAATAAAATCTTAAAAAAAAAAAGAATGTCTTTTGTGAATTGGTAGAAATGTTAAATTTCTACCCTCAAAAATACATCTTTAATATTCTGTATGAAAAAATGGTAGGTGCACATAAAGTACTTCTGTCCCATAGTTACGTTAGATGGTTATCTCCAGGAAAAGCACTTGGGCAATCCAGTGGCATACTAAATTAGTCACTCTGTTCATAGAAAGATCACTTTTTACTTGCAATAATGACTGACAAAATATAGCTATTCAGACGCAAGGTACTTTCTCAAAAGGAAATGAATGAGCTTGTTACTTCAAGGAAAACAAATGACAGTACTATCAAACTTTCAAATAAAAATTAGTATTTTGGAAAATCTGTATGTATAACATGAACCTGGATAGCTGTCCAATAGTTAAAAACTTTTCTGATGAAATCAATGGCAATGTTAATTAATCTGGCTTCTTGTTAGCTTTTAATGAAATGTGTCAACATTTAGAAATTCAGGTTGGTCATAAACTAGTGTTTTCCAAATGAAAGTTGTAGGAGTTTTCAAAAAACAAGTTATGATTAAAGATTCATTCAGGGGTGCCTGGGTGGTTCAGTCAGTTAAGTGTCTGCCTATGACTCAGGTCATGATCCCAGGGTCCTGGCATCGAGCCCCATGTTTGGCTCCCTGCTCAGTGGGAAGTCTGCTTCTCCCTCTGCTCTTCCCCTCACTCATGCTCGCTTTCTCTCTCTCTCAGATGAATAAATAAAATCTTAAAAAAAATTCAGCCACCCTGGGGCAAATAATACATTATATGTTAATTAAAATATATATATGCCAAAATAAATAAATAAATTAAAAAAAAATTTCAATCAAACTGTGGAAGGAGCCGAGATGCCCTTCAACAGATGAATGGATAAATATGTGGTTCATATATACAATGAAATATTACTCAGCCATTAGAAAGAATGAATGTCCAACTTTTCCATCAACATGGATGGGACTGGAGGAGATTATGCTAAGTGAAATAAATTAAACAGAGAAAGTCAATTATCATATGGTTTCACTTATTTGTGGAACATAAGGAATAGCATGGAGGACATTAGGAGAAGGAAGGGAATAATGAAGGGGCGAGAATCGGAGGGGCAGATGAACCATGAGAAACCATGGACTCAGAGAAACAAACAGGGTTTTAGAGGGGAGGGGCGTGGGGAGATCAGTGAGCCCGGTGATGGGTATTAAGGAGGGCATGTATTGTATGGAGCACTAGGTGTTGTATGCAAACAATGAATCATGGAACACTACATCAAAAACTAATGATGTACTGTATGGTGACTAACATAATATACATCTTTTTAGCTTTTTAAAAAATAAAATTACTTAGATATATATCATAAAAAAAAAAAAATACTCCTTTCAAGTTCTGGTGTAGTACCAAAAGGTAACATGTACAACTATCTAGAAAAAAAAAATACCTTTTTTCCCTCCCAACTATGTATCTGTGTGAGCCCAGATTTTCATTATATACTTTAACCAAATAACATATTGGCAGTTTTGGAATTAAGGAGCTATTATCAGTCAGGGTTTTGTCTGCTATCTGAAAGCTGGAGAACCAGGGAAGTGGGTAGTATAATCCAGTTTGAGTCTGAAAGCCTAAGAAGCAGGGGATCCTATGGTACAGGTCCCAGCCCAACATCTGAAAGGAGAGGATGGATATCCCAGCTCAAGCAAAAGGAACAACTTCACCCTTCCTCTTCCTTTTTCTCCTATTCAGTCTCTCAAGGGATTGGGTTAGATGAAGCTCAGTTGATGTGGTGAGGGTGGGTCTTCTTAGTCTACTGCTGTAAATGCTAATCTTTTTCAGAAACACCCTCACAGACATGTCAGGTATAATGTTTTACCACATATTCCTTAGCCCAGTCTACAGGTAAAATTAGCCATCAAAGAAGCAGATATGAAAACCCATCTTTCATTAAGCCACATAGATTTTCAAAAACGTAAAAAAATATTAATCTTGCCAAATACTGTTTGGTAAATTAGTTATTTTGTTTCATAAAAGTTATTTATGTCAACTATATAATGGGGTTTATTATTTTTTAAAATGTATTAAGATTTTAAAGTCTCTCAATTTATAATATGGAAATATTAATATATAACCCTTATGAATAAAAAAACTATACGATTTTCAGTAATTTTATTTTAAAGATTTTATTTATTTGACAGAGAGAGAGAGATCACAAATAGGCAGAGAGGCAGGCAGAGAGAGAGAGGGGAAGCAGGCTCCCCGCTGAGCAGAGAGCCCGACATGGGGCTCGATCCCAGGACCCTGAGATCATGACCTGAGCCAAAGGCAGAGGCTTTAACCCACTGAGCCGACCAGGCACCCCAGGATTTTCAGTAATTTTTAAGAGTGGGGTCCTGACCCTTATCTTACACTGCTCACAAAAATTAACTCAAAATAGATTAAAGACTTAGACGTAAGACCTGAAACTGTAATAAGAACCGTAGAAGAAAATAGGAAAAAAGCCCATGGACGTTGATCATGGCAATGATTTCTCAGATGAATCACTGAAAGCACAGGCAACACAGGCTAAAATGAACATATTCTCCTTATCTGGAAATTTCACTTTGCCCTTTGGGGCTCCAGTCTTCGTAGTGATAATTTTCATGACCTCTCTGGTTTCTTACTCAGAAATTCTACATGGCCTAGTAGGACAATAAGAGCTTTATGAACTCTGAACAAGATGGGGGTAAAACAATATAGGGTCATTGGGAAGTTGTCTGGAGTGATAAGAGTGGATCTGAAAAATCAAGTTTGATGGATGCAAAGAAAAGTGATAGTCTTGGGATGCCTGGGTGGCTGAGTTTGTTAAGCAATTGCCTTCGGCTCAGGTCAGTCATGATCCTGGAGTCCTGGGATCAAGTCCCGTATCCGGTTCCCTGCTTCTGCAGTTCTGACCCTCCCCTTCTCGTGCTCTCTCTTCTCTCTTTCAAATAAATAAATAAATAATCTTAAAAAAAAAAAAGTGATAGTCTTTTCAGGTGGAATATGAAGTCATAATAATGAGAATTTTTTATAGGAATGTATGAGTAAAATTGAGGAGCTCTATCTGACTACAGCAAAGAGTTCACATAAAAGACCAGGGATAATTACCACAAGTGATGAAACAGGATGATCAGCAGTCCTGAGACTTAGGACTTGGGACTCCATCTAATTGCCAAACATGTGGTCCCAAACTGCTGTGTGAACCAGCAGACAAAGGCAAACAGATTTAAATAAACATCCATTTACATTTTAATATCTGTATGTTTTGATAGTTGTGTATGTATTTTAATGAGTGAATTTAATTTCTATTAGTAACAAATATACCCAACTAGTTACAAAGATATAATTGCAGCAATATAAAATTCTTCTATAAATATATTTACTTCTGGAATAGTGAGTCGATTTTTAAATGCCTCAAGTAAATAGTACATATGAAAGGCAGATATCTAATTAAACAATTTTGATTAGAAAACTCTTCTTATTTGAAAGGTCAAACATGATCAGAATAAATTCAGATCTTTTGTGTACTGGAAACCTAAAACTTACACTAGCAGGAATCAAACAACTACCGAACAAAAAGTCCTAACAGATAACATAATTGTCAATGTATTGTCTCCTTGCCAGTTACATTTCTGTGACAATTTCCCAGTCATTGACTTTTTTTTTTAACCCCCATCTGCCAGAGGTTGGGGCCACTCACCGCTCTTTCCATCTTTCAAAAATCTGCTACAAATTAGTATTCCACTAATCTAGTTCTGAAATGATTTACTTTCATCCATAGTATATTCAATTTAAAAAAGGCATTTTAAATGCTTACCCAAGGGTGAGCTGAATATAGATTTGGGAAACTTGGCTTCTCATTTTAGTTGCAATGCTTTGGGCAAATTATCCGGGCATCTGTATTCTTTGATGATAATTGTGATTCCTTATAATCTAAAATGTATGAAAAATGCAAAATGTGCTAGACACAATACCAGGTGTTCTACACGCCATCTCAGTTAATGATCCTAACCGTAGATATAGATAGCACCATTTTAGAAGTAAGATGGCTGATGCTCAAGGAAGGTAAGTTCCACATATGCTCAGATATGAAACTGTCCCTTAAAAAAGGAATAGCCTTATGGTTGAGTTCTTCAGTTGTGCTCAAAATTTGGAGTACTCTCTCAAATTACCTTATTTTCCACAAGAAAATGGCATATGAGAAAGACACCATAGTTTGAAAAACCTCAGTCACAGCTAGTGTTATACATTTATAGAAATAGAATTGGGGGAGAAAAACACTTAATGCCAAGAAATTTAACCTGGATTTAATAATGATTCCAAATAATGGGGATGAGTACAAACAAAACTTCTGAAAATCACTCAGAAAACCAATACCGTAAATCATTAGGATCCCAGTTATTCCTACAAAACTAATGGAAACAAAAATCAACTGTGTCAAAGCTTTGCAAATAAACTTGAGACTTGAAGTAAAATTTCCACTGACTACATTTTTCAGAAACTTTGAAAGTGCAGTGTCTCAACCTGATCTGGAAAACAGTATTCAATGACCTAATAAATGCTTCTATTTATAAGATACTGATGTCAAAGACGATTATGAAGAATTAAGATACATTTTTATAAAATATGAGAAAAGAATACCTTAAATACATTATTTTAATAATTCCTTTTGAATATATTACTAAATTTAGAATTAAATATTAAAAGCAAATATGTAATTTACTTTACAAACTTAAAAGTTCTTTTGGATCCTCTCATTTGGAACTTGGAAAGTCCCTTGTATTTGATCAATTAAAGATACTCATCTAATGATAACATGACTAGGAAATTAGAGAACGGTTTCAAGCATAGGTGTGTTGGAATTCAAAGCACATTCTGTATTCAATAAATCATACTAAAATTTTGTGTACCTTCCTCTGAATAATAGGATATTTCAAAGGAGAATAATAAAGGAGAATAAAGGAGATTTGAGAGTCTTAATGATAGATGTAAGATTTGAACAGAGTATTAAGGGATAACTAGGATTTTTATTGACGGAAAAAGCTTTGTAGTCACAGTAAGTATCAAAAATTGTCATTCGATTTTTAAAAAATTTGTTTTGTTTGAATAATAGTAATATCATTATCACTATTACTAAAGATACCTTATATTTATTGAGAGTTTGACAGTCAAGCACCATGCAGAGCATATTGGAGAATGTCTCATTCAATTCAGGTAACATTCCTGAGGATTGCTGCTGTTCTCATTCTAATAAAGAGAAAATTGAGGCTAAGGGGAGATTAAGTAATTTGCCTGATAGCATAAAGAAAATAGCAGAACGATGGTCCATACTCAAGTCTATCTAAATCCATTACCTGAGTTCATAAACCATACTGCTCTGTTGCCTTAATCTTTCATTCTATTTTCAGGTTAAAAAAAAAAAAGTCTAGAGGGAGAGATTAGTGAAGATGGGAATTGGCAAGGAAGGCTGTATGCTGGGACTATATATTGAGTTTGGCCTTGAGAGACTTAGATATACACTGTACAATTTAGATATGCAAAAGGGGTCTAGGAAGATATGATAAGGTGAATAAGAATTTATAACTATGGATGCACTGTGTATGTACAAGTACATTCATCCTAGTCAACCAGCGAACAAGAAAAATATAGCTTTACCAGTGTTAATTCTTTAAAATTTTCTTCCCCTGAAAGTTTTCCTTGAACAACTAGGAGTATATGGATGTTGAGTTATGGTTGACCAAAGGTTCAAGGAACAAATATCCATGATATATTACCCAAAAGGGAATAATAAATGACCTTGCCAGAATTGAATTGACACCTTCTATTGGATGTCAAGTTATGACATTTTTGTCTCTGGCCATTAAATATTCACACATAAACTATTCTTAATGTGAAGTCAGCATTGACAATACAGTGTCACTTTCTGTGAGACTTGCCTGATATTTGAGAAAACCTAGGGAAGAACTATTGAGTGCTCTCTTCTCCCTCTTCGGACCCACTCTTCTCCTCACAGTTGCCCATGGAAGGCTTTAAGCGGAACTAAATAGTGCTTGACGTAACTCTGAACACATATATTTCAATGCAGGCCTCAATCAAGCTGTGTACTCCAACATCCTTTCTGTTCAGCCCCTGTAAAATTAAAAAAAAAAAATTGTAACCTAAAAAGTCAACATTTTTACTTCAACTAACATAAATTTTGTCATTTGAGTTGAGCAAATCATATAATTTTGTTACTCTTGAAGTTAGCGTTCAGGAGTGCATTTAAAATTGTACGAGCCCACTATAACTTGGATCAATTCATGTAAAAAGCCTCGTTTCCTTCTACTTATCTTGACATTCCACCATTGCTGCTTCTATTCCTTTCCTTCTAGAATTTTTCTTGCCCTAATTTCTCCCTCACCACTCTCTGCCAGTCCATTTCCGCCCATTTATCAATGTTCAGTTCAGGTTCTGTTTCATTCATGAAGCCTCCCCTAGACAATCCAGCCCTCACTAATCTTCACATTCCTTTTAATGTCTTGGGTATTTTGAGTGACATGTATACATGTCACACAATTAATTCCACTTACAGTATTAGAATCTGCAGAAGCATTTGTTTAGTAAAGCACTAATATTTAGAACAAAAGGAATGAGACTTAAACACATTCCAAATACTAGAATCTACAGACTTTATAAGTGTCAGTTTAGTTCCTGGACTAATCTGGCTGTAGCACTAGTTGGTGATTGATCATGTGTGGCTATATGCATTGGTGATTCCCTCTGTTTCTCACCTTTCTGTCTTTGGCTCCTGATGATCATTCACTTTCCCGACTCCCTAGAAATAATCTTCCTTAATCTGTGTCTATCTTTGATGCTTTACTTTTCCCCAGGAGGAGAGAGAAGATTCCACTTCCCCCAGGCCCTACTTTTAAGGCTGTCTGTCTTATCAGAAGTATTTAGATTCTCTTAGAGGTCATATTGTACTTGGGCTTAAAAGCAAAAATGCTAGACCTTATCAACTTTTTAGTTTCCTTGACTCACCCTATGAACATTGACCTCCAGAAATCTCATTCTTAGAACACGCATATTATAGCCTGTATGCTGTTTTGTATGCTATTCTTTTTTTAAATCTGAGTTGTCTTACATTTATACAATACTATTGTCTTATATACATGTATCCTCTACCTACCTACCTGTCACTCATCTTGCTAGCCAGGCAGCAAAATATATGAAGGAGTAAAAATTTATATGGGATAAATAACCTACATTGATAAGATGGATCATCTTGCTGCTTTTTTGATGTAACAATTTAGTTCGAGGAAGCCGAGTACCACATCATGTACCACTCATAACTGGGAGCATATTAGGTGTTTAGAAAGTTTGTACTCAATAATACGTGAGCAGTAATTCTTGTTAATACTACAAATAATCTATAGGAGCAAGAGACAATTTTTGAGCAGCCCAATTTGATGTCTGTTGAATCGATGGTTAAATGGTTTTCTTCTAGACTTCTAGGGTTGATCCAATACTTGGCATCCAGATAAAATCAATATTGAACATACAAAGAAACTGCACATTTTGCTTATATTATCAAAGATATTGAACAGTTAATGCTTTTCTGAAAAAAGAAGCTAACATTTAATATATTTGCAAAGTGTTACGTTTAT
The DNA here is from genome assembly GCA_028534135.1 of Potos flavus. Taxonomy (NCBI): domain Eukaryota; kingdom Metazoa; phylum Chordata; class Mammalia; order Carnivora; family Procyonidae; genus Potos; species Potos flavus. The sequence continues at coordinate 26,956,626 of CM052889.1, forward strand.
TTTATTCACAATTATGAGAAATACACAAGAAAAGAACAATATAAAGAGGAAAATTCCTTATTGCCCCACAACCAAAAGTCCAACAGCAGAAGTTTGTCATTTCTAGCTTGGCCCTGTCAGACCCTTACTTACAACTCTACCTGAATGGTTTCATTTAAGTTTACATAGCTCTCCTTGTCCTTGCTTGTCCTATAGGATGTGTGTTAACAAGTATGCAAATAACTGAAAAGCAAAGAGCAAAAGAGAGGAGAGTCAAGAGAACAGAAATCCCTCCCACAAGCTCATATGCACTAGTACGTTTTCATACACAAGTATCAATATTTACCAATAACCCAGCTCAATTCTACCAGTCTTCTGCCTGAAAATCATAAGGAATATAGTGACAGATGTGTGGAGCACAGACCTGACCTTCAGAATAGCTGCCATGGAAGCTCTCAGGGAGAGATCCAAGAGGCTGCTATGGGCGGGTGGCCAGGCAGAGTAAACAAAAGGAAGGGTTTGCAGCTCCAAGGCTTTCTCCCTGTTGCTTTCAGTGGAGAGATGGCACGAATTCCCATCTGTCCTTCTCAGTATTATGAAGAAAAACATTCATGAGAGATGATGCTTCTGATCCAAGAGCATAGATATTTAAGCAGCGTTTTAAATAAGAAAAAAAGATTTGTGTTCTTTTAGAATGTAGAAACTGATAGGTGTAACAGGAAATTACAATTTACAGAGTTTATTATTTCCCACATACCAGAATGCATATAATCAGAGAAATTTCAGAAATCAACTTTTCCCTTTTTCTCAGAGTATTCATTTCTTTTTATAGTTATTTATTTTCTATTTATTTGGTTTTTGTGGTTTGAAAGCACTTTCACAGATTTAAGTAAGTGGTAGGGTATAGTGCTTGGATTTTCATTATAGGACAGCCATTTACGAGATGAAACTTTTGATCAAGATATTTATCTTTGTGCCTCAGTTTCCTCCCCTGTAAAATAAGGATGAAAATAGTTATACCTAAAGTTGTGAGAATCAAAGGATTTGTACAGGTAAAGCATTTAGGACATAATACCTGCCCCATCCTAAGTGCTCAATAATTATTGGCTATTTTTAAGTTTCATAACAAAGGTAAATCAGCTACTCTATTTCATAGATAAAGGGTGCACAGATATCATTTTTAAAGATTTATTTATTTATTTAGAGTGTGCAAGTGGGGGGAGGGGTAAACGGAGAAGGACACAGAAAATCCTCAGCTGAGCTATTATGAGATATTATTAAGTAAACTGCTTAAGTTAAAGAGTAGTCAATGGGAAAGTCAGAGATGCTCTTTGGACAATATTACCTTTGGGTTCACGTAGGCATTAAATAATTTCATGTGCAGACTATTTTTAAATCACGCTGACTTCTTTCATAGAACCTCTATTCCTCTTTTTCATTAATTCTTTTGTGTATTTTTATTAAACAGATTATAAACTCTGTAGGTTGATAATATTTATATTTCTTCCGCATCTTTCTCAGCCCCTGCTCTAATACTCTGAAAGAAAAACTGCACTAGATACTTGTTAACAATGGAAAGGAAGACTGTATCCAAGACCATTGCAATAGGGGTCAAGATGTTGCAATAAGGCAGAGGGACGGAACTTCATTCCCTGGAAACAAGGTGGGAGGGTAAACATGGGGGTAAGGTAATGGGAAAAACAAAACAAAAACAGAAACAAAACAACCAACGTGGAGGATGGTGGAGGGAATTTGTTCAGTGTGATTAGGCCATCTGTGCTTGCTATTTGTCTACTTATTGAAGTCAGGCTCCTACCCTTCCACTGAGATGGGGAACAGGGCCCCTATCTTTTTTAGTGATTATGTTTCAAAGGGATGGCTCCTAGGACCTTAGGAGAACATTCCTGTGTTGTAGAAGATTTGCATCTCACAAAGGTAGAGAATGAATTTACAATTGCAAATTTTCAAAAATAAATGCTCTATTACTTTATTAAGTTATTCTTTGGAATCCAAAAAGATCTTAGTCAAACTTCTTATTTTTACAGTGTGGATGGTTTGTGTTAATATTTTTTGAAGGAGTTACACAGAGAAGTCAAATGAATCAGTCAGGGAGTTTAATGAATCATAACGGTTGTCTTGTCCCAGGCAGTTTTTTTTTTTTTTTTCTTCAGTGCTGTGACTTACAGTCACATATACTGCCTCTTTGTGTGTATGTGCTGTCTTTGCCCACTTTCTGGTGGAAGTGCTCAAAAGCTTTAAGATGCTCAAGAAATAATTAAGGGAAATGCATGAAATGAGAAATTGGCTATTCAGATTTAGACATTTGGAATGTTTACGTGCAGGCTGTAGCCTCTATGACTCAAGGGAAAGGGATGTAGACATCAAGGGGAAGATAAGTTGGTGGTGGTGACTGGAGAGTCACTGACATGGTGTGGTGAGGGAAGCCTTGCAACAGAACGGCTTCTACAAATGTGAGCTAACTCCATGTATGTGTGTTGTCATTTTTACTTCTAAATACATTTAAATTGTTCACCAGCAAAATCTCTTGGTCTTTTGTAAGTGTCATTTTTAATCTATGTCTGTATATTTTAGAAAAAGGTCCTTGTGGAAAGTCCAGTAGATATTTGTGTACAAGTAATCATTAGTGATCACACGTGAGGACATTTTACAGAGTTTATAGATGAAGAGGAGAGGAGAAATGACTGTCAGTGAGATTTCCAAGGGTTAACTAAAATTATCGTTCCCTTAATTGACAGAAACTCACCATCTGGAGCTGCCATATTTTCTGTAAAGATTTTTTTTTTTTTTTTGGTGACACTACAAGAGAGAAAATGAGCATATAATTCCTGCTTTGACTGCTGAAGGGAGCAGTCCAGACCTAATTAACCAAGGGGCTTAATGACAGCATTTTAGAATACATGTATACATCAGTCCCTCTCTGTGCCTTTGCTCTTAAAAGCACAGCAGCCAGCCACAGACAACGTGAGGCCTTTGAATAGCAAAGTTCCTGATGGTCACTGTAGGACAGACCAAAAAAAGCTTTCCTGAAAACCACTTTGTAAATGAAGATCAATAAGAGAAAAAGTAAAGTTGGAGTTAGAATGGGGCCACTGTTCTTTATGTACTGGCGATCATTTTATAGAATATATTTTGTTTATCTATGATTATTTTGTACTTAAAGATGATATAGTTTATGCTTCCTCTAATAGTTCTATTTTAATGCCTGAATACTACACTAGAATTTGCTATTATTTCTAGATTCTAGCTTTCTATGTTTGTAATGAACTTTATCTTATAGTGTTCACATAATAACCAGAAGATTCCTTCTGGCAAGGATATAGTTCTAGGATAATACCTTCTCTTCTATGTAGCCAGCCTCTTTGATGGGGTAAATGATGAAAAATCAATTTTTTGTTAATACTACATTCCACAGATAGAATAAGACTACTGAATAAGGCTTTGTTTCTGAAATCTCCAACAAATCAGAAATGATGGATGACCTCTAACTAAATGACAATATAAATATTGCCGATGAATTCCATCATAACTGAATTAAATTCCATGCTTAGCTCTCAATACTATCTTACTTGACCTATAAGCAACATGTGTTAATGATCACGGTTTTTTGTTTTTTTTTTTACTTGAAACTTGAAGCATCCCTCATTTGGCTTCTAGGTTTTCACATTCCCCAGGTTATCTTATTATTTTATTGGCCACTGTTTACAAGTCTCCTTTACTGGTTCTCTTACCTTTCCTGATGTGCCAATATGGAAGGTCCCAGGGATTTATTTAGACTCAAACAAGCAGGACCATGGCTTAAATACTATCTATCTACCTTTGAATCTTAAATTTTTGTCTCCAGCCTTATCTGGATTTGGAATCCAGACGTGTATTTTCAACTGCCAGACTAGCATCTCTTCTCCATTGGAATAATTAATAAGGCATCTCAAACTTAAAGATTTACAAACATCTGTATTTTTCCTACCCCTAAAACTTTTCCTTCCCTGCTTTTTCATTTCAGTAAATAATACTGGGTGAATAGTACATTGTACACCCAATTAACCAGACCACGAAATTAGGAACAATCCCTAGTTTTTCTTTAAACTCACATGTAACCCAGGGGCAATACCTTCAAAGTCAAATCTGACCGTTTTCCACCACCTTTTTTACCACCATCCTGAACTGCTATCATATATTTTTGAAATACTTAATAGATTCCTTCTTTCCTTTTTTTCTACCATAGACTCCCTGTGGTCTATTCGCATACCTATTGATCTTTCTGAAAATGTGACTCTGATAATATCATTTCTCTTCTTAATCTCCTCCCTGTGGCTTCTCATCGCACTTAATTCGTGCATAGGGCTTTATGTGCATTATCTTTTTTTTTGCAATCAATAATTGAGAGTGTGGGATATAGGGTCAAAATCCTTAGATTTTAATCTAGACTCTATTTGGAACTTTCATCGAATTACTAATCCTCTCTGAGCTTTCAACGTCCTTATCTATAAATGGGCATGATAGTACTACCTCATAAGGTTGTTAGTTTTGAGGATTAAGTAAGGTATTTGATAAGAATCACTTAAAACTGGAATTTTCTACTTTCTTGTATAATTTTTAATGAACACAGAGTGAGTCTGTATTGAGTAGTCAAGTTTAAAGATTATCATGATGATGTTGGTATCACTTCCATGAACCAGTGAGTTCTATGAAGACAAGACTGGGTACATCTTATATATTCCACAACCAGAGCCAACTATGGGGCTAGCACCTATCGATGGACCAGTAAATTATTGTTGAATGAATGAAATAATGAAGTAATCTAATAAAAATTGTCTATCATTATTCTTGGTTCCTTTTTCTCCTTTTGATTTTCTCTTTTCCAACTGTTCATATGCTTATATTTTCCTAAGACCTGGAAAAACCTTTCTTCAGAATCTACCCTTCCTCTCTGTTCACTCCCTCTTCTACTCTGCTTTACAATATACCCAAAAATTCAGCATACTGGCAGCTGTTCATTTTCCTTACCAAAGTAAGCTAAGCCTACCTTTGAGCCTTTAAGGCATCTCTCATGTTCTCACCACATCAAGTTATTGCCTTAAATGTTATACTTATTTCTCTATTGAGTAGCATTAGGAAGAAGAACAGAAAGTATAAACGTGTGTATGTGTGTGTGTGGACTTGTATTAGGTTTCTACTGTCTGGAAACTAGTTGTGGGAAATTGAGCAAAGAGGAAATTCATCAATGCCTATCAGAAATCTATCAGTTTCCTCCTAAGAGGGTTTGGTAGTCATTAATACTGTACACAAAATATACTCGGACCTTTGCCTTCTGGAGTTTCCTTATGCTTGAATGGAGCCATATGATTGGGATGATGTGTCACTTATAGTCAAAGCATTTGATTGCTACCATGAGGTTCTCCAGAGCTTTTTTTTTTTCTTGAGCATGGTGACTGACCTTATTAAAGATGGTAGCTATTTGAATAGGTAGTGTCCCTAAGTGACTACAAGAAGCAGAGTCCTCAGGCAATCTGTGACAAATATTTGGTGTAGATAATAAACTTTCGTCACTTTGTGCCACTGAGATTTACAGTGTGTATCATTACAATGTAATCTTGCCTATTCTGATTTACCATAAGTTGATCTTCTCAACAAAAATATCTTTTTCTACTTGTTTCTTTTGCAATGAGAAAAATATAAATAAGGAACATGCTAAGTACTCAAAAGCTAATTTTTAAGTCTCAGTCTCTGCTGTCATACATTTGCATCTAAACTTAGAAAAACATACATATGGTCATGGTTGTGCTTGTGTTTCTATCATTACAGGTCAAAGATCATGAAATCTCAGAATCTACTCTGAGCCTCTTACTTAAAAAATGTTTGTGGGAAAATGACATCTAGTTAGAAATCAGGTTTTCCTTCTAATATTGATATTAAAAAATGAACAAATGGAATAAGGCTGTATCTACATGGTGTCCAATTAGTCATTTGGTTCGGTTAATAAAAAAAATCTTAGTCAATTTGAACACTTGATTCTATGTAGAGAAAATGTCTTGTTAAGTGACTGACCATATGTCTCTGCACCACATAGAAACTATCTAGGGAAAAGATGTAATTGTGGCGTTTCTGTGCTTTGTCTTCTGGGCTCAGGCCCAGGCTTTTCACAGACAGTGGAATGATGTTGTCAATTCGTAGGGCAGGGAGAGAACATGCTACTCTCCAAGGAAAAGGGGGAAAAAAATCCTTTTTCTGGCCTCTTAGTGATTTCTGCCCTACAGTCTGAGAAAATGACCCAGCTAAGTCACCCATGAAGTTAGAAAAAGGAGTAAAGTAAAATTAACCCTACTGAGTTTACCATTTAAATATGTAGACATTGAAACAGAATTAGTCCTGAATTGAAACTTAAAGGAGAGAAAACATTTTGTAAATGGTCTGAATTACTTTCCTTCTCTTAAGTTCTATGGGCTTGGAAATATCTTTTTAACTTTGTTTAAAGGAAGTGCTAACCTTTTGGCTCCTAATGACACTGATTAATTGCTTTTCACAGTATTGGTAAAATTGTCAATTCTATTACTTTCTCATGCATGCCAGGTCCAAGATTTTCCACAAACTCTTTTATGTAGCCTTTAGAACTTACAGAAAAATCAAATAAAATGAAAGGAGATATTTTCCTGTATTTTAAATTAAAATAATTATTTAAGAATACCTCAGAGGACTAATCCAACTTCCACGTGACAGAGATAGACATGGGAAATCTAGTTAATGCCCACCGTTCTATCTTCATCTACTCAATTATTATTTCTTTGGGCTCATTTCTCTGCCTTAATTGATAGGATATATTCAAATGTTTGTATTCATTAAAACTTCAATCAATTATCTTTCATAGCAATCATTGTTATTTTATATTAAATTGAATAATTAATTACTATGTGTTCTACACAGTGAATATAGATTCATTGAGGACAGGGACTGTATCTGATTTTGTTCATTGAGCATATAGCACAGACCTTGCACTAATTTGCTTAAAAAAGAACATATTTCAGTTGGTTCATCTCTGCATGGGCTAACTACAGTAGTCCACCATTGTTAATACCTTAGCTTGCCATGCCTAAGATCTAGAAAATAAACTATTTTCTCATCCATCAGTTTATATCCCTGATATTCATACCTTAAATTGTTTGTCAATGCTATTGCTCTGCTTCTCTCATTTATTCCAAGCATATACAAAGAGCTACCTTCCGTTACTTTGGTTTGAATTGATTTCCTTTCGATCTGTTTTTCTCAGGGAGTCAGAGATGTCGGTTCTGCCTCAAACTTTATGATCAGTTCATAAATATCAGGAGTTTTAAAGACTTTTACTTATTTACATGCACATAAATATTTATTAAGAAAACACCAATATTTACTCTTTTGCCTTGCACAGAAGGGGTCTAAAAAACAACTTTACTATTCCTTGGATGAGCAGATATTTAAAGTGTATTAAAAAACAGGACTTCTTTATGCTGCGTACAGATGTGGCTCTTTTCAGAGGATAAGTCATGTTAAACCAGAGGAGAATTTTAAATATAGCTGTGGGAGAAATGTTGGAGTGGCCTTCCTGCTTCTGCTGTTTTCTCAAATACTTTCAGCTTCAAATACACATTTTGGGATAGCATGACCTGAACCCCATTAGTTCCGATGGACATATCCAATGGGAAAATTTGCTCACTTTTACTTTGAATCGGTTTTTCTTGAATGATCCTGATTGTTTTTTGGTGGCTATGAACACTTTTTTATACTATACATGTTGTGCCTCAATAGCCTATGGAGAAGGGTAAAATTCAGCTGGCCTCTAAAATCCATTATCTCCTATTCCTGAAGGTATCACAATAGTTCATGAACCTTGCATTTGGGATTTCTGGGATATAATGGGACATTATGAATAACTGAGTTGCTTGTTGAGGGTGAAGGAGAAATAGAGATTTATAATGAATCACTAGGAAGTTGGTTTGCTATTAATAAAGTAGCACAAGGGAGTGGGAAATATGTTGGTGAGAAAGGGGTATGCTGAATTTATTTTTAGACATTTGAGAGTAGAGGACATCCAGGTGGATATATTCAGGGGGCAATGAGAAATTCATGTCCAAAGTTAGCAGAGGGGTAATTGCTCAAGGCAACAGACATTGCCTTGCAAACAGGTGGGATTTTAAAATATGTGAGTGAATAAATGTGTTTAGGGAATGTATACAGTCAGGTCTGTCTCTAGTAATCTTGACCTTGCCTGGTCAAGAGTAAAAATGAATGCTCCTGGAGGTTCCAAGGTCAAGCTCCATACTTTTTCATCTAGGACTTTGCACTTTATCTCAAGAGACCTTCTACCCACATATCCAAACTCTATATACCCCCTCACACTCCATCTCCCTCAGAGAGCCACCAATTGACCACCTACCTCTACAGGAGTATGCTTACTGGTAAAGGGATGACACTGGGAGAATGGATCTAGAGATGAGGCCCAGGAAGTAGGTTTAAGACCATCTGGGCAAGTAATTCCAAGGTCCCAGATAAGAAATTGTAGAAAGGTGTGAATCCAGGTTAGTAGCTAATCTTGACCTATTTACCCTATGTGGATGGGTATCAACAGAGGAGGGCCAAAGAGGGCCCTTTTGTAAGGCAGGGATTACCTGGCAAAGGCCTTGGTCACTCAAGCCCAAGGACAGTACTACTAGTATTAAGAGGTTGAATACAAATTTCTGGGCAATACGTATCCTTAGTGTATAGAAAGAAGACAAAGGGCCAGCAGGAAAGATAGAAAGAGAATCATATTCACAAAATACAGTGGAGGGTGGAATTTATAAAAAGAGTAGTAGTTAAAAATACTACAGAGAATTTTTTTAAAAGCTAAGACTGCAAAACAATACTGGATTTGGAGATGATAATAAGGGTTTTTTTTTGTTTGTTTTTAAGAATAGATACTAAGTGAATCTTTATTCCCTTTTCCCTAGTAACATGGGGTCGGATCTTTATTTTAAACATTTTTTAAGAATTATAAAATAAACATAACATTTAGCCATTTTTAGGTGTACAGTTTAGTAGTGTTAAGTACACTTACACTGTTCAACTATTTTCCAGAAGTCTTTGCGTATTATAAAACTAAAACTATAGCCATTAAACAACTTTCCCTTTCTTCCTTTATCCCGCATTTGAAAACAATCATTCTGCTTTCTGCCTCTATAAATTTGACTACTATAAGTATCTCATATAAGTGAAATCAGACGGTATGTCATTTTGTGACTAGTTTATTTCACTTAATATAAGACCCTTTCATGTTGTAGCATGTGTCAAAATTCTAAGGCTGAGTAGCATTCCATTGTGTGTATACACTACATCTTGCTTATCCGTTCATTTGTCCATGGACATTTGGGTTGCTTCTACCTTTTAGTTATTATGAATAATGCTGCTTTAAACAGGGTGTACAGATATTTCTTCAAGATCTTGTTTTCAATTCTTTTGTGTATATACTCAAAAGAGGGATTGCTGGATCATATGTTAATTTTTGGAGGAACTGCTGTATTATTTTCCATAGTGGCTGTACCACTTTAATTTCTAACAACAATGTACAAGGGAGGCAGTTTTCCCACGTCCTTGCCAACACTTTCTTTTTTTGTTAGTAGTCATCCTAATAAGATTGAGGTGGTATCTCACTGTGGTTTTGATTTACATTTCCCTAAAGATAAGTGATGTTGAGTAACTATTTATGTTCTTATTGGTCATATCTATTCAAGTCATTTGCTCATCTTTTAGTCAGGTTGTTTGCTTGTCTTTTATTAAATTGAATGAGTTCTTTACATATCCTGGATGTTAACCCCTTATCAGATACATAATTTCCAAATATTTTTTCCTATGGGTTGCCTTTTCATGCAGTTGATTATGTCTTTGCACAGAATTTGAAAATTTTGATACTGTCCAATTTTCTTTTCTCCTGTTACCTGTGCTTTTGGTGTTATATCCAAGAAATTGCCAAATCCAACGTCATGAAGTTTTTCCTCCTGTGTTTGTCTAAGGGTTTTATAGTTTTAGTTCCTACATTCAGGACTTTGTTTCATTGTGAGATAATTTTTGTGCGTGTGCAAGGTAAGGGTCCAACTTTGTTTTGCATATGAATATCCAGTTTCCCAACGTCTTTTATTTCAATGACTATCCTTTCCCATTGAAAGATCTTGCAACTCTTGTCAAAAATCATTTGACTGGGGCGCCTGGGTGGCTCAGTGGGTTAAGCCTCTGCCTTCGGCTCAGGTCATGATCTCAGGGTCCTGGGATCGAGCCCCACATCAGGCTCTCTGCTCAGCAGGGAGCCTGCTTCCCCCTCTCTCTCTCTGCCTGCCTCTCTGCCTACTTGTGATCTCTCTCTCTGTGTCAAATAAATAAATAAAAATCTTAAAAAAAAAAAATCATTTGACCATATATATAAAGGTCTATTTCTGGGACCTCTATTCTACTCCATTGGTCTATATGTCTGTCTTTATGCCAGTACTATACTGTTTGGATGACTGTAGCTCTGTAATAAGTTTTGAAATCTGGAAGTATGAGACCTCCAACTTTGTTGTTCTTTTTCAAGATAGTTTTGGCTATTTGGCATATCTTGAGCTTGCACATACATTTTAGGATGGATTTTTCTTTTTCTGTAAAACACATCATTAATATTGGTAGATTTTGTTGGATCTTTAGATTGGCAAGTATTAATATCTTAACAATATTAAGCTTTCTAATCCATTTACATGAGATGTCTTTCCATTTATTTGTGAGTAATTGTTTATTTTTGTCAGAACAGTTTCAGTGGAAAGCTAAAGCAGATACCCAATTTTAGCTAGTTGATTTATGGCTAGTATATGAGCATGGAGTGTTGAGTAAGTCAAACTGGGAAAAGGAGAGAAGCTAAATAGTGACCAGAGGAAATAAAAATCATCCAGGAAAAAATTTTTCAAATACTGAAGATACAGTGCCACTTATTTGGTGTAAGGACGAAAAAGTTGAGGACAAGAGAGATTAATTTCTGAAGGAAATGAAAAGGAGTAAAATCCATAGGTCAAGTGTGAAAATTGGCCTTGAAAAAAATGAGCATTTAAATAGGGCTAAAAAGGAGACAAGAGTCCAAACTCAGAAGTTTGATGATAGAAAATAGAGAGCTTTTGCCCAGTCCACTTACATTCTTTGGGAAGTTGAGGGGCAGGTCATCTGCTGGGGTGGATGGTGGAAGCAGCTGGCTCTGAGACAAGAGAAATGTGTCAAGCAGTTACATAAAATATAAGGGGTGATGGCCACAGAAAAAAGCAAAAGAATGGTTGCCAACGATTGAGGATTCAGCTGAAATTGTCAAGAATCTACTTGGAGGTTTGAATAATTTTATCTGACAGGAACTGAATATTTAAAGGAGGCTTGCTTAGAAGTTTGTAGGATTTCTGTATTAACGAATAAAAGGTTGGAGACTTGAGGGTGCCGCTGAGAGAGGCCTTCACATGGTTAAGCAAGAGGTGAATATATAGGAAGTAAGGAACTAAAATTCAGGAAGAAGATGCTTGTTTTGAGGGGAAAAAAAAGTAAACTCAGAAAACTCTGCCATTGAGAACAGTGAGGAGGTTTGTATCAATGCCAGGTATTTTCTGCCTCCAACGAAACTGATTTCCAAGGAGCAATCTGAGGCAAGAGGAAGCCCTCATTATGTTCTGCTTGTGTCATTAAATATTGAACATGGTGTCAGAAGATATGGGGGCTCAGGTTAGCTCTGTCATTAATTTGCTGTGTGACCTAGGACAAGTCACTTAATTTCTGGAGATCCCAAGTTCTATAACTGGATAACTTCCAAGTTCCCTTCAGTTTCTAGTTCCTTGACTAACCTCAATGGAATTTCTTCTGAAATCATCATCCAATGACCCTATTTTTATTATTTTATATTTTTTTGGGCCTAGGATAAATGCCATGTTAACATGTCATACATGGACTGACAGTCATTAAAAAGGTTGCAAAGGGAAATGTGTCAATATTTCTAATTCTTGTCTTACATGAAAGGTCAATGTAATTCTTTTCACTACAATAGAGCTCACATTTAAGGGATAAATATACCCAGAATCATATTGCTACCAGTCAATAAGCACCAAACTCAATTACTTAGGCTATATTCTATCAGCTATAACATAATGCCACTTGGAAAAGAAACAAAATTTTACTAATTATTTAGGGACATTTCCCCTTATTCAAGGTGAAGTTTGTCTTAATATCTTCAATGTATTTGTTGAAATAAATTCATCCATAATTTTAATAATCTATACATATACAGTATGGTAAACACTACACTGAATTCTGGGTAAAAATGGATAACAGCTAAAAAAAAAAAAAAAAAAATGGATAACAGCTAAACTGAGGCTCAGAGAGGTAAAATAGCCTGTCTAATGCCACTAACTAGCAAGTGCCTGAGCAAGGATCTGAACAATGTTTGTAACATTTCGTTTGAACTCTTAGTATAAGAATTCATGCTTATAACCACTACATTAGGCTACTCCCTCTCTTCAAAGAGCTTAAGTTATGAAAACAAATATGGAAAGAAATGTGATAAATACTATGTAGAAGAATGCACAAAGTACATAAGAGAAAACTTCTAACTCATCTTGGAGGGATCAAGAATAGCATCATAATGTAACTGACATTTCATTTCTGTCTTGATATACTGTTATTGGTTGTTAGGTCCAATACGTAAGGAAAGACAATTCCAGTTAAGGGAAGAGCAGGCACAAAAATGATGAAGGGAAGACAAACAAATCACATTCAAGGAAATCTATATTATTTGGCATGATCTGAGCCAAGAGTCCAGGGGCAAAGTGAGATATGGTTCTGAAAAGGTAAATAGGCAGGAATCAAAGAAGTATCATGCAAGTTTGTATTGTGTACAAATGCCAGTCCATAATGAAATTTGGACCATTCTTCTATGAAATAGGAGAAAAAAAGGACCATGCAGGTGATTTTTCACATTTACCCTATATGAAATTACATCTTTTATTTTCATATTAGTTCTTTCCACCTCATTTGATATTTTGCTTTGAAAATGAAATTCTTTAATGAACTGATGGTGATAATAGGTTTAGTTTTTCCTCCCCCACCCCTTTCCTTTCTTCATTCTTCTTTTAGTGTCTATACTTGGATGGGAAAATTGTATTGAGCAGTCTCAACTTAGAGACATAACTGAAAGCTATTCTTTTTTAAGTCCCTACCCACTGTAAACTGGCATAGGAAAGTAGGAAATTTAATATTGCCAATTAATACTATATCTATCCCTTCCAAAAAATATCAATCCTGGTTCAGTCAGTTAAATGTCTGCCTTTGGCTCAGGTCATGATCCCAGGGTCCTGGGATCAAGCCCTGCATTGGGCTCTCTGCTCAGTGGGGAGCCTGCTTTTCCCTCTCCCTCTGCTGCTCTCTATCAAAAAGACAAAGGTTTTTTTTTTTTGTCTTTTTCATTAGTTCTAGTTTAAGGCTATCCTAATTTAGGTAGATATTTAACCAAGTCTAGGTGTTATGGCTGCCACTGTCTGGTTCAGAGTTCCATCTTCAAAAGCCTGGATTGAGGTTTCACAAAGACAGAATGAGACTCATGCTGAAGGAAGAGAATGCTAATTCACCTTACTCTCTCCTTCCCCAGTCCAACCACCTTAAGAAAGGGAGTTAGAGAGGGACGCTTGGGTGGCTCAGTTGGTTAAGCGGCTGCCTTCGGCTCAGGTCATGATCCCAGAGTCCTGGGATCGAGTCCCACATCGGGCTCCTTGCTTGGCAGGGAGCCTGCTTCTCCCTCACCCTCTGCCTGCCACTCTGCCTGCTTGCGCTCTCTCTCTCACTCTCTCTCTAATAAATAAATAAATCTTAAAAAAAAAAAGAAAAAGAAAGGGAGTTAGAAGGGATTGGTATTTGGTTGTAGGTCACTATGATTTCTCTGCTGGCTGTGGATATTAGGGACTACCCTACAGGTTGGTCTTTGACATTGACAAGGACCCAAATTATCTCTGCTATGTTAGCTTGTCGTTCAGTGCCTAGGTGATCTGAAATAATTCTAACATTGGAGGTCCCATGTTGCAATTATAATTCTTTCCTTTTCTTATACAGTCATCTCTTTATTATCTCCCAGAGACCAAGTCTTGGTTCTCTAGGGACAGTCTCTGGCCAACCAGAAACTGAAATCTCTTCCCAAACCTAATCTAGGCCACACGATAGCCTAGGAATCTCACCCATGACTGCCTTGGATCTGTGGAAATCAGGACTGGAGTTCCCAATGTATTACATTGCTCTGCCCTTTCCATAAGGTTAAATTCCCATAGTCCAATGGCTCTGAGCATGTTGGCATATTCTGCAGTTCAGAAAATATCCAGTGTCCAGCTAGGAGATAGGATACAGATACATATTTTACAAGCAATCACAGATAGAGTAGTCCCCTAAGACACATGAGATGGAAAACTGAAGAGAGTGTCCCACTCACTGTTTTCTTGGCACACCTAAAATTAATGTCCTTTTTTTAGTCTCTAAAAATATTTCTGGAAAGAAATACCTAGCTAGTCTGAAATTTGATGCAAAATGTCAATTCCTGGCACCAGGAATCAGGCTCTCATTAAACCTGGCCATTTGAAACTTATCTTTGTTTCCAACTGTGGGTTCTTTCCAGAGTAATTTCTATAGTTGTTGATAATCACAGGGGACCAGAAAAGAGTCTCAGTAATACTTTACATCATTTTATAATATTTGCTGAAATAAAAACCTGACAAGTATGTTAGTCAGAACCCATTCAGTTCTTATATAACTCCATATATACTAGTTCAAACAACAACAAAACACACAAAAATGAATTTATTAGGTCCTTTAACTGGAAAACTCAATTCAGTTCGCTTCAGGCGTAACTAGATTCAGAGCCCCTAACAATGTCATCAGAATCTTTCCATTTTTATTTTTCTTTTCTATTGACTTTATTCTTAGGTAGACACTTGTACTTCACAAACTTATCTATTGCTATCATGATTATTTCTGAATAGTGCTAGCGAAATTCCGAGGGAGGAGGGTGGCTAGCCTTGTTTAGGTCATACTTAATTTTGCAACCAAAATTTTAGGTAAGGAGATGCAATTCTCTGAATACTCAAGCCTGGGTTGTTTGCTTACCCTTGGAGTTAGAGGTAGAGCCAATGCCATCAAAATTATTTGGGCTGATAAATAGAAAAAGGATAACTGTCCCAAGGGATATTGGGATACTATTTCAAAAAGGGGAGGAGGTCATCTGGGCAGGCAAAAATACATGTCTATCACTAAATGCCTACATTCTGTAGATGCCTGTAGAAGCCTACCTCACTCTTAATTAAAAACAAAACAAAAACCTTGTCTGTGAAAAACAGAAACCTGGGGATTTCTGTCTTAGGTAGCATGGAATCATGGAATCACTCAACAGTATTAGAGGAGCAAGACAATCAGATCTGAGATTTCTTTTAAAGCTTTTATTTGTCAGAGAGAGAGAGAGCATAGGCAGAGGGAGAAGCAGGCTCCCCACTGAGCAAGGAGCCTGATGAGGGACTTGATCCCAGGACCCTGGGGTCATGACTTGAGCCGAAGGCTCAAAAAAAATCCTTTTTAAGCGTCTGCTTAACCAACTGAGCCACCCAGGCGTCCCATCAGATCTGAGTTTTAAAATTTTTCTTTACTGCCTTCTACAATTTCATTTCTCATCCCCCCCCCCTTTTATTTTATTTTTTTATTTGACAGAAGACAAGTAGGCAGAGCAGTAGGCAAAGGGAGAGGGAGAAACACGCCCTCTGCGGAGCAGGGAGCCCAATGCAGGGCTGGATCCCAGGGCCCTGGGATCATGGCCTGAGCCAAAGGCCGATATCTAACCTATTGAGCCACCCAGGTGCCCTATATCTCATCCCTTTTTGACTTTTAATCAAACTGGGCTTTGGAAGCCATTCATAGAAACCTGCTTCCCTCTGGTAACTAATTAGGCTAACCTCCACTTAACTCCAAGCCATCCTGTTTGTGTAAAGGGCTTCTGAAGAGTTATCATTTCATCTGTACCCAGGATGAGGTATCCATGGAAACCTTGAACTTCTAATGACGGGTGGTTGTCAGGTTTAGGCACCAAAGGGCAATTTATTGCTAGGCTGCCTCAAGACCGGCACTCAGGCCTGCCATCCTGATTAAGATGATTTTTGTTAATGGTGAAACTCCCCACCAAAATCTATCCTGAGCTGATCCCAGTATCATTCTGACAAACTCACTCAGGAAGGTAAATGCACAAACTCAACTAGATCAGGATGCAGGGCAGAAATCTCCCGTAAGGATAAGTCAAGGACATGGAAAAATCACTGCATTTTGTGTTTTACCCTCATGTGGATACACACACAATATACTATATATTAAATCATGCACAAATTATATAAAAAAGTATATATGTGCCTGTATAAATAATAAATATGCAAGTAAACATTTAACTGTATATATAAACATACATAAAAGAATAGTCTTTCCCCTTAGGCCAGGACTAGAGATCACTGTCAACACACTTTGTTCTTTCAGCCTCCTGGCTCTCCCTGGACCTCGTGTTTTGCTTTTGTCCTCTCGGTATGTGAGGGCTGACCTTAGCAGAGAGCTGGCTGTCTTAAATATGGCAGGTCATCTATCAATTCCTCCCCAGGCTGTCAGAGTTCCTTTTAATCTCACTTGTAATTTTCCAGGGGAGGTTTACAAAAGCCACAAACAGAATTTTAATGTTGTAAAATACCTCACAGAGACAGTAAATATTTCCTTTTTCATGAGGACAGGCTGTATGGCAACTGGTCTTAGAAAAGATGAAGACATTTTCCAAGTTAGTTTACTGTACTTAAATTGTCCATGAATTGGATCATTTACATCACTCTTCTGAAATGATTCTCTTCACATATAGTTAAAGCATAGGCATAGGCAACATTTCTTGTTATTGAATGCCTGATTATGGAAAGATTTTTTTTCTTCTGACACAAACAAAATTGCAAAATATTCACTCTGCTAATTTGTAAATGCATTCATTATGCATTCCAAACATCAGATCCAAAAACTAATGCCAAAATTAATGGATATTCCAAGCTCCCATTGAGAAGAAAACAAAGGCTCAGGGAAACTTTCTGATGATGGATAGATTGAGTGCCCCTAAATATTGAGGCAGTAAGAACTTTTCAAGATAGCTAGATGAATGCTCTCTCAAATTTCTCAGATCAGCTAGCAAGCAAACACTATAAACTAAGGCTACATCAAAAATTAGTTTGGTAAGTGAGCTTTTGTTTAAATTATTTATGCTAATACGTCAAAGCTTTCTCAGAGATGGCACAGACTTAGAAGGTCAGTCAGAGATTTTCCCATAGCAATCTCTTATACAAGTCTGAAGAAAAGATAACATTAGTGATGTTGTGACTTTATGGATGACTCCAATTCATTCAATAAATATTTATAATATCCCTGTTATGGTTAAATTCTGAGAGTACAAAATGAACTTGATAGTTTCTACCCTCAAGAAGTGCCATTTATGGGGCGCCTGGGTGGCTCAGTGGGTTGGGGCCTCTGCCTTCAGCTCGGGTCATGATCTTAGGGTCCTGGGATCGGGCCCCGCGTCGGGCTCTCTGCTCGGCGGGGAGCCTGCTTCCCCCTCTCTCTCTGCCTGCCTCTCTGCCTACTTGTGATCTCTCTCTCTCTGTCAAATAAATAAATAGAGTCTTTAAAAAAAAAAAAAAAAGTGCCATTTATGAGAACAAAAGGGCATCTAGCCCATAAGGTAACTGGGAAAAAACACTGGGTAGCAGGTGAAGCTAATCTTACTACAAAGACAGTGGAGGTTAAACTTTTAACAGATGTGGTACATTCCTTGGAAATGTATCTAGGCAGAGGGAATGATGAATTCAGGAAAGTGCAAGGACTTTTAAATGGGTAGGGTATGGAGGATATGGAATGGTTAGCAACTGGGTGAACACTGGTATTACTCTTGGAAATGGTACATAAAAAAAAGACTGATTCAAAAAAGAGAGAGTGGGCAGGCATGGCAAGAGAAAGGGGAAAAAAATAAGGAGTTTGAGAAATCATTGGGGTGGAAGTAATCTTAAGATATCGTTTCCCTTGATTTTATAGATAAGGACACTGGTGTCCAAATCAGTGTGGCCAATATGTTACCTTGCAGAGCAAAAATGTAGCTCACCTCCACAGAATGAAACTCATGTGTAGATGTCATTTCTAAATTCCATTGGTTTCCTCTTGAGCATTATTTATTTGATCCGGATTGCCTCCCTTTTTCTGTCAATATAGGGTTACCCATCTAAGACACACAAAAAACAAATATAGTACAGGACTCTTCTTGCTGATGTTCACCGTAACTATTCTAGTTTAGTCAATATGTACTGAGGATCTACAGTATACGAATTCAGTGTGTTGGTTAATTTGAGATGAATAAATGCATTGCAACTATCCATAAGAAGCTAAATGGTAGGGAAGATGTATGAGTCACCAAAGGAAGCTATTTCCTAGGAAGTAGACAGTGCTAATAATGCCACTGCAGAGGACATATTTCAGGCTCTTATATTTTTGCTTGTCTATCAAAGAAATTAAAATGTAGTGGCCCAACTATCTGCCCTTATCCTAGCAGAGGGAGTAACAAGTATAGTTAAAACCGAACAAAACAAAACAAAACTGTTAATGTCTGGTGTGGTTAAGCAGTTATGTATCCTCTGTGGTTAGAAAAGTAATGATCTTATAACGCAAGTTTCATTGTTGTTGCTGCTATTTATCTGTTTTATAGGTACTTTTTTTAGGTCACATATTACTCTGTAAGAACAAAGCAAAATGGAACCATCTGCTCATTTTTCTTCTGATTTTTTTTTTTTTTTTAGTTTAAGATTCTGGAAGATGAAGACTGTCTTCTGAAAATAAGACAGTGCCATCTTCTGAATACAATCAGTTGTAAAGCCATGAGTGAGTGGAAGACATCATTTATGTTTTCCAGTATTAAAGGAGCTGTCACATGGAAGAAAAGGCAGTGGAGGGGAGGTGGTATTCTGAATATCTCTACAAGGCCAGAATTAGGAAATCTAGGGAGGACATTTTCTTATTATTATTATGGACTTTCAGCCAGTGAGAGACACACATCATAGCCTGGGATTCTCTGATATGTGAGTAAACTCAGCACTGGAAGTGTCTATAAAAAGATCTCTGTGCCCCACCTCACAGGAGTGCTGTAAAAGCAATGATGTCTGACTTCCTTACAACACTAATTGTCTCTAATGTCTATGATTCCATGATTTCATGGTCTACCTCTCTACTCAGTATGGCTTGCACTTAGACAAATCACAACTGGTTAAGGGAGTTGGGAATTTTGCTGAATTAGATGTCACTGTGAAAGACCAAGATCTGACCACAAGACCAAATTTAGGTTGTGTTGATAGTCACATACTATAAGGGGGGGTAAAAAAATGAATCCCTAAGGCAAACACTGCATTAATTGGGAGGAGGGGAGAATTTATAAATAGATAGTTTTAGGAAATTACAGGAGTCAGTTTTGGAGCCAGTTTGATGATAATTCAAAGTGTAGGAGACAGAAAGGTGAAAGGAGCACTATTTGTGTGCCCATGAAACTTATCCTTGGTACAGAGTAAGAGGAATATTAGTCATAATGAAAGACTGACACAAACAAAATGCTTAGGGACTTAAAAAGAAGGAAAAATCATACTCAGTCTTGGGGATCAACAAACAGTTCAAGGAACAGAGTCTGGGAATTACTTTTAAAAAACCTAAGGGATTAGTAGAACGTTGGCTGGTGAAGATCTAAAGAAGGATAAGGATGAGAAGAAAAGGTAAAGGTAGAAAATAAGAAAATTGAGGAAAACAAGAAATTTAAGAGGCTATGCAGGAGAAACGTGAGGAAAACAACAGAGGAAGTGAAACAATATTCATGGTTTAGTAGATTGAGGAGAGATAGTAACCCCACCCCCTACTGATTAAACATAACTATGGTCGCTGGGGGAGGGGAATAGCGTGGGGGAAGACTTGTGGTTTGAACAAAATGCTTTTATGACACATTTAGTAAAATATGCCCAAGAGAAAATGGAACCATTCTCAGGATAAAGAGGGCAATGGAGTCAAGTGTATCAGAGGAACTGTGACAGAAGGCCCCATCCTCCACTCTGGTAGTTGTTGTAAAGACAAGAATCAAACCTCTCATTCATCAGCATTGCATGATTCTGATTGGAGACAAGCCAATTCTATGTATTAAATGAATAAACAAAAAGTCCAAATTATAGTACATTTAACATGCAATAGGCATGAGATATTCTGTTACTTCCTTTCTATCTCTTACTAACCCCATTTTAAGATGAGGACACTGACTTTTAGAAAGGATGAGTAACTCAATTATGGTCACTTGACTAGAAAGCAGCAGAGATGTGATTAGAACTCAGGCCCTTTGGTTTCAGAAACCACCCTCTCAAGCAGAATACTTTTCTCTCTGTATCTTAGCAAGGCCTGCTATTTTGACTAACACAGACTATGTTCTCAGCTGCTTCTGTGGAGGATGGGGCACAGATAATGTCAGTGAGCTGACAAGTCATCGCTGTGATAGTGTTGTTTGCTCTGTGCTCTGACATGACCAGAATCTGGAAAACAAAACAGGTGTCACTAACTTAGAGATGCAGTCTCAGGCCGCTGCTTCCTAACAGACTTGTCAAGGTTACCTTCCTTTCTCTGGCATGCTGTGTGCACAGCCATCAGGGAGCAGGTCATTTTGTCCACCTGGGGAGGGACTGGGCAACTGGGCTTGAGAAGCAACAAATGGAAGGAGTTGCTAAGGCCACAGAGGGGTTTCTTGTAACAGTTAAAAGCTGTCATCTGTGCAGCCACTTGAATCTACATTTATCTTCCAGATGTGAAGGGATGGAATTCGCAGATACATACTCTATTATAAAAGAAAAAATATTATAGAATACACATTTTAAAAATAAAAAATTAAATTTAGTAAAGTGAATGCCCCATATCCAGATGCCCAGAGTCCTTAGCTGCTGACTCAATAGGGGAAAGTTTCTCTAGTCTTTCCCCTACTCCATGCAAGCCTGCTTGCTTCAGGAAGTTTCTTCTCTGCACTTTTACATCCTGTGTGTCCTATTTGTCCCATGCACCGTTTCTTCAGGCCAGAGTCTTTGTGTTGTAGACAAAGGGGCATCTGTCGTGGTAAAGAGTGTTGGGCTTTAGTGCCAACTCCAGCACTGAAGAACTGTAATATCTCAAAAATTAAGGAATTCTTAAACTGTTTAGGATTTGGAGTATAGGATGCCTTGGGGCAAGTTCAGCTGTATAATTCAAATTCTCTTCTGACTAAATAAGAACCTTTGATAAAAAGGGGTCATTTTTACAGAGGACTGTACAATCAGTGTGTGCCTACAAAAAGTAGTCATTGACAGAGTTGTTGTGGAATGACATGTAATGACTTGGTGGCTCAAAGATGACCCTAAAGTCCATTGCAATCCTAAATTCTTTTGTTTTGAGCATATTCCATATCCTTTTAATTCTGGTAGCCTATCTGATGCCTTGATTCTTCTAAGAGCCCAGAGTGCTTCATTAGTAATTATGACTAAGTACATATTTATTAAGTACATTTTCTGTGCTAGGAGGTTATGGACCATATTGCTATATAATCTTTAATCTGCATAAGAACCTTCTGAAGGAGATGGTACTATCCTTTTTATCTTGAGGAGGAAATTGGGGTTTGAGAGGTAGAGTTATTTGTCCAAATAAGAGGTGAGCCTGACTCCATCTAGTACCAGTTGCTGTAGGAATAAGTCACTTGTTTTTTGAGCACTTATTATGTGCTACCCACTGTGTTACTGATGAAGGGGGAATCACAAAAATATCTTAAATTGGAGCGCCTAATGCTTGCTTTTATGTTACAGAAATTTCTCTCTGGTTAGAGTTTGAAGGATAGATTTGAGGGGATCAAGTTTGAAGGTAGAAAAATCATTTAGGGGATAAATGCACTAAGAGCCCCAGATTAAGGCACTGGCCATGAAAATGGAGAGGAATATGTCAGTATACAATAATAAAAAGATGGAAATGGAATGGCTTGATTATCAGTTAGATTTAAGGATATGGGGGACAGAGGAATCTGGAAGGATTTTAAAGATCTTGCCTAGATTACTGGGAATATTGGTGCCATTAGCCAAGGAAAAATAATTAACTTGACCACAGATTTGAAGTGCTTATGGGACATTTCAGAGAAACTGCCCAGGAGAGACTTGTACATATGATTCTGGACTTAAACCGAGAGATGATCTTTGAAAACACCAATAGAGGCTGATGAGAATTCTAATAATGACTAAAGCTTGGACTTGATTAAGACTACATAAGGAACAAATGTCAAAGAAGGTCAGAATCCATGGGCACATAGTTATGGGAAAACTGAGTGAGTAGTAGTATTTTTAAGATACTGAAAATTTCAAATATTCAGAAAGAGTAATCAGAAAGAGGTTAGAAAAATCAGGAAAGAAGGAGGTTACCAAATCATCTGAGAAGCTTAAAGAAGAAAGTAGTCAATCTGTCAAATATTGCAGATGCTGAAAGATCACTGGAAGCACCTATTAGGTTTGGCAGCAAGGGTCATATTTATACCTTTGAAAACCATTTTAGGAGAATGGGTGGGAAGAGGAGGAGAATCCAGATTGTGAATGTTGATCTGCAAATAGAAGTGATTAAATCAGCACATAAACCACTGATATCTTTTTTTAAAATTGAAGTACAGTTGAAACACAATGTTACATTAGTTCCAACAATTCTATATGCCATGCTCACCACAAGTGTAGCTACAATCTGTCACCATAAAATGCCAGTACGATACCATTGACTATATTCCCTATTCTGTACCTTTCGTCCCCATGACTCATTCATTCCGTAACTGGAAACCTGTACCTTTAACTTCCCTTTACCTATTTTGCCTATCCACCCTCTTTCCTCTGGCAGCCACTAGTTTGTTTTCTGTGTTTATGGGTCTGTAACTTTTCTTTTTTTCTTTTAGATTCCACATATAAGTGAAATCAGATGGTATTTGTCTTTCTCTGTTAGACTTATTTCACTTAGCATAATACCTTCTAGTCCATCCATGGTATTGCAAATGGCCAGATTTCATTCATTTTTATGGCTGAGTTATATTATGAGCAATAATGTGTGTATGTATGTATCCCACAGTTTCTTTATCCATTCATCTATCAGTGGACATTTAGGTTGCTTTCATATCTTGACTATTATAAATGACACTGCAGTAAACCTAGAGGGGTATATGTGTTTTTGAATTCATATTTCTGTTTTCTTTGGGTAAATACCCAGAGGTAGAATTACTGGATCATACAGTATTTATATTGTTCATTTTTTAAGAAACCTCCATACTGCTTTCCACAGTGGCCGTACCAATTTACATTCCCACCAACAGTACATGAGGGTTTCTTTTGCTCCACATCCCCAACACTTCTCATTTTTGTCTTTTTGATACTAGCCATTCTGACAGGTGTGAAGTGATCTCATTGTGCTTTTGGTTTGCACTTCCCTGATGATTAGTGAGGTTGAGCATCTTTTCATGTTTCTGTTGGCCATTTGTATGTCTTCATTAGAGAAATGTCTATTCAGGTCCTCTACCCATTTTTAATCAGATTGTTTTTTGGGTGTTGAATTGTGTAAATTCTTCATGTATTTTGAATATTAACCCCTTACTGAATATTTCATTTGTAAATATCCTCTCCCATCTTGTAGGGCGCTTTATTTTAAGACTGTGCATCCTTCTTCTCCCACTCATTTTCATGCCTTGGCCCCATTCTCCATCTTTTTAACCTTGTACAAGGGCTTTCCTAAATAATCTACAGTTAATGGTGAAAAAAAGGACAGATAGAAGAAAGTAGCTAGAATTGGACTCTTAAGATAGGTGACTTGAATATTTTTCTGGGAAAAAAGAGACTATAAAAAAGGCTTAAAATATAGAACAGAGGAGGGTACAACTCATGCTGCATGACTGAAACAAACATTGAAGAGGAAAGAGCCCAGATGGAGGTGTTTACTTGACAGAATCAGTAACCTATCTTCATTTGAGACTGGGAGAGTAAGATAAGGTAGCTAATGACACAGGTGAGCTTCTAGGTGCTAGCCTTGAATGTTTTACTCATTATTTTTGGATGCTTTTATTTTCTCATTGAGGTGAAGTAAGAGGGCAAGAACATCTGCTAAAAATGAGAAGTGAAGATTTTGAAGAACTAAATGAGGAATAGGAAAGGGCACTAGCTAATAATAAGTAAAATGATTGACAAGGGCACTGATGGCTCTGCAAAAATTGAAAACTGAATTTATAGTAGTGCCAGTAAGCACAGGCTTAAAAATTTTTCAAAAAAATGCCCAGCTCCCTGGAACATTGGTTCAGTTTTATATTCTGCAGATCCCAGAGTTAGAACTTGTATCAAACTTACTTTGTTCAGGTTCTTTCTTCTCTGCAAGGCATTCCTTTTCTGAATATAATCCAAAAGGATACATGTTTTGACCATAAACTTGGAGGAACCCTGATACCAGCTCTGGCTTTTCTTTGGGCCACATCAGAGTCATCTACCACTGTGATCCCTAAATTCCATTTAAGAAAGCATCATGACCCAGCCCTCTTTTTTTTTTTTTTTTTTTTTGTTTAGAGATTCTGCAGTGCACCTGTCTTACACAGATAGTATACATACATACATATAAAATAGGGCATTTGTGGGACTCAAAACCTTTGGCAGTACAAATGAGATTTGGGCTTATGAGCTCTCTAGTTAATTTATGGAGAGTTTTTGTTGTAGTAGTTGGTTGCTTCCTCCTTGGTTGCTTTTCTATCCCTTTATTCAGCCACCCATTCAAGGAAGAGATACAAAACACTGAGGTGTTGCTGGGAAAGCAATCTTCCTTGCCCTCATGGTCTTATAGTCTGCAGGGGATCCAGATATTACACAGCTATACAATTTATTGCTTAATTATAATTGTTATATATGTTACAAATATAATACATAAGTTCCTTCTATTTTTACCTAATATAAATTTATTAATATAATAAATTTTGAAATATTTTTGACACTTAGTTCTCCAAGTGACCAAAAATTTACTCTTTATTCATAAAGTGTAATTTAATATACATCAAATATATGAAGATATCCTAAGGCATGGACATACATATATGTATACTTATATATAGTCTGACATATATATTTCATATACTGCCCAATTTTATTGATTTATAATTTTAACAAGATATTTTAAAAATAGTCCTTAGGAGAAAAATCCAAAGAAGCAGCCAGATATTGCTGTTAGCAAAATATTTAGCATTAACCTTCTCTTTTTTCCCTTCATAACAACTACTGGCTGCCATGGCAACCTTTCCCCCCAGCATACCAGACCTTCTTGGATGAAAAGCACAAGGCCTTGGAGATTTCAAATGTCTCTTGTACAAAGCAGTCTAAATCCTTTACCCTAGAGCCATTACCATCCTGTGCCTCAAAAGGACTGGCTATACCATTTAATTTATTATGTCCTGCTTTTCTCTCCATTCAATCAATATCTCTCCAGCAGGAGAGAGAAACCCTTTTACATTTCTTTGCACAGAGTAGGAACTCAAGAAATAGGCTTTTTAAAAATTACTTAATGGACAGGTTTCAAACAAATTTCATATGAATCTACATCAATTAGGCATTTAAGCTCACTAAATTTCTTGATAGTGCTGTTCATTCTCTCCTCCCTCCTTTCTTCTAAGCCACATTAACTACTGATGATCCCACAAAAGTACCATTATCACCTCTGCCTTAGGCCACTATTTATTAGTCCTTCCATCTGAGACTACTTCCAGTTCTCCTGTCCCCCCCCCCCCCCCGAATAATTCTTGCTTATCATTTAGGTCTCCTACAAAGATATCCTCCCTGAGGAAGCCCAGAACCACTAATAAGGGTCTGGGCACTACTTATAAATGTCACCATAGTGCTCTGTGCTGGCCCCTGTTATGGCACTGCTTATAGTGATTTGGAATTTTCTTTTTATTTTCCTATTGCCCTGACAACTAGCTCCTCTATTTATCATAACCCTAGCACTGTATTCCTATGGCCAGGCATCCAGTAGTGTCATTCTAAGTGCTGGCCACTGTGCTGGGTCCAGGTACAGCACTGAACAAGAATGACAGATTCCTGCTATAACAAAGCTTACACTGTACTGAAGGAAGACAGAAAATAAGCAGAGGAATAAATTAGCAAAATGATTTCAGAGAGTAATTGAGTGCCAAGAAAGAAATAAGGCAGAACAATGGAAAAGAATCACTGGCAATGTGTAGAATATTGCAGTGGACATGTAAGGAAATGTGTCTCATGTCAGGTTGGAGCATGTCCCAGAGGGGCAGGGATTGATGAAGGACTTCTACGGGAACCAGCACTGTGCCGACATTCACTACTAAGCCCTGCCTCCCCCCGGCCCCCGCCATTTCAGCAGATCTACCCTCCCCAGTCATGTTTGCCTCAGTCCTTGGGCTAGAGGTCCCCTCCCTCAGAAGACTGGTGCAAACCTTGACAACACCATGTTTCCCCATTTGTGCATTTTGAACAGCCTGGGCCCCAAGAGTGGCAGGCCCTGAGATAGCCCCGGTGCACCTTGTTACAACTGCATACCCTACCATTTTTTGGTTGCTTTGCAGATCTGCCCAGGCCAGACCCAGTCCCAGTGGTGACTGCAGGTCTCATTTTGCAAGCAGACCTATACACGCCTTGGACCCCTGTGGGGTGGGTATCAGAGTTTTAGCAAACACTGCCCTCAACAGCAGGGTGCGTGCAACACACAGTGGAGACACCCCCTGAAGCACCAGGTTCTGGTGAACAGGAACACTGCATTGTAGGGAATTAGCAGACTTCTTCATAAGGCCATTATTTCAAGAGCAGGAGACATACTGACTTTCCTAACGCAGAGTTAGACAAAATGAGGAGACAGAGGAATATGTCCCAAACAAAAGAACAGGACAAAACCACAGCAAGAGAATAAAATAAAACAGAGATAAGTAATATGCCTGATAAAGAATCAAAAGTAATGATCATACAGATACTCACTGAACTTGAGAAAAGAATGGAGGACATTAGTGAGACCCTTAACAAAGAGTAAGAACCAACTGGAGGTGAAGAACACAATAAATTAAAATTCACTAGATGGAATACATAGCAGGCTAGAAGGAGCAGAGGAGCAAATCAGCAACCTGGAAGATGGAGTAAAGGAAAGTAATCAAGGTGAGCAGTTATGAGGAAAAAAAATTATGCCAAATGAAAATAGACTTAGGGAACTCAGTGACTCCATCAAGCATAATAACATTCACATTATAGGGATCCCCAAAGGAGAAGAGAGAAAAAAGGAGGCAGAACATTTATAAGAAGAAATAATAGCTGAAAAGTTCCCTAATTGGGGGAGGGAAACAGATATCCAGATTCAGGAGGCACAGATAATCTCCCAACAAAATCAACTCAAGGAGGTCCATACTAAGACACACAGTAATTAAACTGACAAAAAATACTGATGAAGAGAGAATTTTAAAAGCAGCAAAAGAAGACCATTTTATATAAGGGAAATCCAATAAGGCTACCAGCTGATTTTTCAGCAGAAACTCTGCAGGCCAGAAGAGAAGAATATGATATATTTAAAGTGATAAAAGGAAAAAATCTGCAACCAAGAATACTCTATCTAGCAAGGCTATCATTCAGAATAGAAGGGGGGCTAGAGTTTCTCGAAGAAATGAAAGTTAAAGGGGTTCATGACCACTGAACCAGCAATGTTAAAATGGACTCATTGAGTGGAAAGGAAAGATCATAAATAGGAATAAGGAAAGTGGAAAATACAAAAGCAGCAAAAGTAAGCATATCTGTAGAAATTAGTCAAGGGATTCATAGAATAAAAGGATATAAAATATGATAACATATGCCTAAATCATGACGGAAAGAAGTTACAGACTGCTATATGCAAAAGATGTTATATACAAACCTAATGATAACCACAACTCAAGAGATATGAATCCAAATGTATCACTAAAGAAAGCCAGCAAACCATGAAAGACAGCAAGAAAGGGTCAGAGAAGAACTACACGAACAACCATAAAACAAGTACCAAAATGCTAATAAATACATAGCAATAATTACTTTGAGATGTATACCTGAAAATAATATAACAATGTATATTGACTAATAAAATAAAAAAGTATAAAATAAAAGGGGGGGATGCCTGGATGGCTCAGTCAGTTAAGCAGCTGCCTTCAGCTCAGGTCATGATCCCAGGGTCCTGGGATTGAACCCCATATCAGGCCCCTGGCTCAGCGGGGAGCACGCTTCTCCCCTGCCTGCCACTCCCCCTGCTTGGTGCTTGCTTTCTCTCTCTCTCACTCTGTGTCAAATGAATAAATAAAATCTTTAAGAAAAACAAAAGAGGGGAAAAATAATTACTTTGAATGTAATGGCCCAAATGCTCCAATCAAAAGACAAAGTGACAGAATGGATTAAAAAAGAAGACCCATCTATATGCTATCTACAGGAGACTCACTTCAGAGCTAAAGCCATCAGTATATTGAAAGCGAGGGGATGGAGAGGGAATTGCATCTATCATGCAAACAGATGTCAAAAGAAAGCTGAGGTAACAATACTTACATTGGACAAAATAGACTATAATAGACAAAGAAGGACACTATGTAAGAATAAAGGGGAAAATCCAACAAGACAACATAACAATTATAAATATTTATGTTCCCAACATGGAAGCACCCGAATACTTAAAGCAGCTAATGACAAACATAATGGAACTAATTGATAGCAATACAATAATGGTAGGTGACTTTAATACCAATTTATATTGATGGGCAGATCATCCAAACAAGAAATGAACCAGGAAACACTGGCTTTGAATGATACATGGGATCAGAAAGATTTTAATAGACTTATTCAAACATTCCATCCTAAAACAACAGGATACACATTCAAGTGTACAGAAATCATTCTCCAGAATAGATCACATATTAGATTAGGCTTAAAAACAATTCTAGACAAATTTAAAAAGACTGAAGTCATACCATGCATCTTTTCTGATCACAACACTATGATTCTAGAAATTCACGATAAGAAAAAATCAGGATAGAGCACAAATACATGGAGGTTAAAAACATGCTACTCAACAAAGAATGGGTCAACCTAGAAATCAAAATTGGATATCAAAAAATACATGAAGACAAATGAAAATAAAACAACAATCCACAATCTTTAGGATGCAGCAAAAGCAGTTCTAAGAGGAAAGTTTAAATGGCTACCTCGAGAAGCAGAAAAATCTCAACCTAATCTTACACCTAAAGGAACTAGCAGAAGGGATGACACAGTAAAGATTAGAGTAGAAATAAATGACAAACTGAAACAAACAAAACAATAGAACACATCAATGAAACCAGGACCTGTTTCTTGGAAAAGATCAATGAAATTGATAAAGCTCTAGCCAGACTCATCAAGCAACAAACAAAAACCAGAGAGAGCACGCAAACAAAACTACAAATAAAAGAGGAGAGGTAGCAACCAACACCAGAGAAATACAATTGTAAGAGAATATTATAAAAAGTTTATGGCAATAAACTGAACAACACAGAAGAAATGGATTAAATTTCTAGAAACATATAACCTACCAAAACTGAAGCAGGAAGAAATAGAAAATTTGAACAGACTGATTACCAGCAATGGTAATCAAAATACTCCCAACAAAGTCCATGACCAGACGGCTTCACAGGGGAATTCTACCAAACATTTCAAGAACAGTTACTACCTATTCTTCTCAAACTACTCCAAAAAATAAATAGAAGAGGAAAGAAAATTTCCAGATCTATTCTATGAGGCCAGCATTATTCTTATACCAAAACCAGATAAAGGTACCACTAAAAAAGAACTACATCAACTATGATGAACATAGATGCAGAAATCCTCAACGAAATACTAGCAAACCAAATTCAAAAATACATAAAAAAATGTCATTCATCATGATCAAGTGGGATTATACCTAGGATACAAGGTGTGGTTCAATATTTGCATATCAACAAACATGATAGGTCAATAAAAGAAAGATAGATAAAAACGCTATGGTCATTTCAATAGATGCAGAAAAAGCATTCGACAGAATACAACATCCAACCATGATTAAAAAAAAAACCCTCAAAAATGGAGGTTTAGGGAGAAATACCTCAACACAATAAAGGCCATACATGAAAAACCAACAGCTAACAACATACTCAGTAGTGGAAAACAGAGCTTTTCCCATAAGGTTAGAAAAACGACAAGGGTGTCCACTCACACCACTTTTATTCAACATCATACTGGAATTCCTAACCACACCAATTAAACAACAAAAAGAAATAAATGTATCCAAATTGGCAAAGAAGTAAAACTTCCACTTTTTGCAGGTCACATGATATTGTATATAGAAAACCTGAAAGACTCAAACAAAAAACTACTAGAACAGATAAATGAATTTGGTAAACTGGCAGGATACAAAATCAATGTACAGATATCTTATGCATTTCTGTATACCAATAATGAATCAACAGAGAAAATAAGAAAGTAATCCCATTTACAATTGCACCAAAAATTATAAAGTGTACCCAGAAATAAACTTAACCAAAGAGGTGAAAGACCTATACTCTGCAACTATAAAACACTGATGAAAGAAACTGAAGACAACACGAAGAAATGGAAAGGCATTCCATGCTTATGGATTGGGAGAACAAATATTTTTAAAATGACTATACTACCCAAAGCAATCTACATTTTTAATGCAATCCCTATCAAAATACCAACAGCATTTTTCACAAGAACAAAAAATTCTAAAATTTATATGAAACCACAAAAGACCCAGAGTAGGCAAAGCAATCTTGAGAAAGAACAAAACTGGAGGTATCACAATTTCAAATTTCTAGTTACATTACAAAGCTATAGTAATCAAAACAGTATAGTACTGGCACAAAGAGACACACAGATCAATGGAACAGAATAGAAAGCCCAGAAATAAACACACAATTATAGGGCCAATTAATCTTTGACAAAGGAGTCAAGAATATGCAATGGGAAAAAATCTCTTCAACAAATGGTGTTGAGGAAAACCGGACAGCAACATGCAAAAGAATGAAACTGGACCACTTTCTTACACCATACATACAAATAAACTAAAAATGAATTAAAGACCTAAGTCTGAGCCTTGAAACCATAAAAATCCTAGAAGAGAACACAGGCAGTAATTTCTCTGACATTGGCTGCAGCAACATTTTTCTAGATAGATCTCCTGAGGCATGAGAAATAAAAGCAAAAATAAACTATTGGGACTACATTAAAATGAAAAACTTCTGCACAGCCAAGGAAACAGCCAAGAAAACTAAAAGACAACCTACTGAATGAGAGAAAATATTTGTAAATGACATATCTGATAAAGAGTTCGGATCTATGTGAAAAACTGATGCAACTCAAAACCCAAAAAACAAATAATCCAATTAAAAATGGGCAGAAGATATAAATAGACATTTCTCCAAAGACGACATCTGGATGGTCAACAGATACATGAAAAGATGCTCAACATCATTCATCATCAGGGAAATGCATATCAAAACTAAAATGAAATATCACCTCACACCTGTCAGAATGGCTAAAATAAAAAAACTCAGGAAACAACACATGTTGATAAGGATGTGGAGAAAAAGGAACCTTTGGGCACTGTTGATGGAAATGCAAACTGGTGCAGCCACTGTGGGAAAAAGTATGAAGGTTCCTCAAAAAACTAAAAACAGAACTACCCTATTATCTGATAATCACACCACTAGGTATTTACCCAAAGAATACAAAAACACTGATTTGAAGGGATATATGCACCCCTATGTTAACTGCAACATTATTTCCCATAGCCAAACTATGGAAGCAGCCCAAATGTCCATGAAAATACAAATGGATAAAGAAGCAGTAGTGAGTGTACATACATACATACATAATACATACAATGGAATATTATTCAGCCATAAAAAAGAATGAAATCTCACCATTTGCAAGATAGGTATGGAGCCAGAGAGTATAATGTTAAGCCAAATATGTCAAATACCATATGATTTCACTCATATGTGGAATTTAAGAAACAAAACATTCAAAGGGAAAATAAGAGACAAACCAAGAAACAGACTTGTAATTATGGAGAATAACTGATGGTTATCAGAGGTGAGGTGGGTGAGGGGATGGGTGAAAGAGATGAAGGGAATTAAGAGTACACCTGATGAGAACTGAGTAATACACAGAACTGTTGAATCACTATATTGTATACCTGAAATATAACACTGTACACTGGAATGAAAATTAAAAAGAATGAGTTTCTCGTATGTCAGTGACTGCAGCTGAGGATGGGAAATTCTTGCCAGTGCTTCGCTGTGTTTTGGTTTTCCCTGCAAGGCATCTAAGATGACATCTATGCACTTACCTTTAAATGGAAGATATGTGTAAAAAAAATAACTTGTAGGGGTGCCTGGGTAGCAGAGTCGGTTAAGTGTCTGACTCTTGGTTTCGGCTCATGTCATGATCTCATAGTCATGAGATTCAGCCCCTCATTAGGCTCCACACTCAGCAGAATCTGCTTGGGATTCTCTCTCCTTCTCCCTCTACCCCTCCCACTAGTGCTTGCTCTTTCTCTCTAAAATAAATAAATCTTTAAAAAAAATAACTTGCAGATTAAAAAAGCAAACAAATCAAAAACACTTTCATTGGAGCTAGTCAAGGAAACTGGCAAGGCTACTTATATTGTTAAAACTGATCAAAATCAATTACACAACTAAACAAAATGAAAACTGAACAATCTAAGTTTGGGCAACTTTTCCTTCTTATTTTCTTATTAACAAATAAAATGTTTTGGTCCCAAATCTTCAAGAGACTGATTCCTGTTACCTTGATGATGTAAGCTCTATAGTGAAAATTACTACCTTCATGGATAAGAATCAAGTGAAACACAGGAAAACATTAAAAAATATAAACAAATCCCCAAGAGTTTGTTCTGTACACTGAATATTTTAACAGTACCTAGTGGACTGAATCACAAAAATATTACACTTGAAAAGCTCTCGGAAGAGCCAGACCCATCTTTCTGCCAATCTCTCCTCATTCAAAGTTAGCAAATATAGCAAAGGAGTATCATAGTTTCCTTTTGTGCTACTGAGAATTATCCAGGTTACTAGATGACCACCATTACCCTGAGTACCTTTACAATAAAGAGCAATGAAGCTCTTGAAGTCAGCAGATTGTTGGGACTGGAACTCTAATTGACCAGCATGCTTGCCACTTCCCACTAGCAGCTGGGCCAGGACCAGAACAGGCTGTGCTTGCCATCATGCCCCAGTGGTCTCTTCAACCCCCCATGCAGCTGTGGCTGTGCTCTAATGCCTCCTCGGGCAGATGGGAAATGGCATTTCAGGGAGTACCTGGCACATTACACAGTGATCTTCCTCGGTGAAAAAGGTCACATCTATTAAAAAGATGGCTCCCCTGGGTTATTGAAATTTTCTATTGTATAAAACATCTTTCTTTATTCCCCCCCTTTTTTTTTCCAATACTTTCTAAGGCCTGCAGGTGGCACATTTAATCACAAAGCCCCCATCCTCGCAATTGAGGGGCATGGTGTTACAATGGGATCTGCATTAATTGTTCCTTCCCTGACCCCCAAATAATCCTTCTACGATATTTTTCTCTCTATTTAAAATTTTATTTTTCTATAAATGCAATGTAAAATGTTCTATGCCATTGGTTTGTAATTTAAGAATAATCCCAAATTATAAAACCTCAGATCAGAATAATCAATTATATATATGCGGAATACTGGCAGAGGGAACTGGAAAGACTCCAGAGAAACAGCAAGGATTGGAAATAATACTTGATGGAAGAGAATAGAACTTGATGGTTTTTACTTAATTAGGTATGTGACTTTGAACCATTTGCTTAACCATTTTTGGACCTGAAACTCCTAATTTGGGGGAAAAAAAGTAATTCCCGTAGAACACTGTGCTTCTTTCTTAGCAGCTACTGTATGGCATGGATGAATATTTTTCATTTAAAAATAATTTTACTTAAAATTTGGATACCTAAGATATATTGGATGAATATGTTACATACCCTGGTTTTAAAGCCTAATATAGAAACTTACTTCTTGTTATGTTACTCTGATTGTGAACCACTCAGAACCATTAGTGGACTAAAAATTATTCCCAGAGATACTGTTGAAATATTTATAGCCTTTGAACAGACCAAAATTAAGCAGGAAGCCCAGAATCTATAAAAATTAATTTTTTTGAACTTTTTTTTTTTTTTTTTACATGTTTGGACTCAAGTTCTTCCACTGAATATATAGCATATTGATCCCAATGTCCAATGTAGGGATGACGAATTATGGTTTGTCAATATTGTTCTGAGATAAAATTTATTGAAACATGGGAATTTTAAAGTATGCTTTTACTTTAATATTTTTCTTAAAGATAAAAACTTTAGGTGATTGATCTAGTAAGCTTTTCAGGAGTTATAGAAGAGATCGAGTATTTTACTAAGGTTAATTTCCTTTTGGATTTTATTACAATGAATGTGAAAATTACTGAGTTGTAACATGGAATTAATATTCTGATAATGAATCTAAGAATATATGCAACTACATTTCATGCTTTGAAATAGAGGGTTCATGATTACTATTTTACTTACCAAAGCAATGAGGAGCTACAGAGTTAAAAATACTTCATCTTGCTAGATATTTAGAGATTCTGATTTCTCATTTGTCCTTCAAGTTTAGAAATTCTAGAAATCTTTCTTTATACCAAATTCTCAATAGTATAACAAATTCTCACTATTATATATATATTTTTTTTCATATAACATGCCCACAGTCCTGATTGAGAACATAGTTTTTGACTTGAGCATCTCTCCCTTTCTCTCTTTTTACTATCATTTATTTTTCCCTTAGGTCTCTACAGAAGAAGGCTTGAGTCTGGCCAGGGAATATAACTGTGCTTTTTTTGAGACCTCTGCGGCCCTCAGATTCTGCATTGATGATGCCTTTCACGGTCTAGTGAGGGAAATCCGCAAGAAGGAGTCCATGCCATCCTTGATGGAAAAGAAACTGAAGAGAAAAGACAGCCTGTGGAAGAAGTTAAAAAGCTCACTGAAGAAGAAGAAAGAAAACATGACATGATATCCTTGCTTCTAACTCCCTTATTCTCTCTCTGAATTTTATCAGTTGGACAATTCCAGATGTTGCATTCTGCTTCAATATTTTCTCTCTCTTTCTCTTTAAATATCTGCCTATAGGTAAAAGCAAGATCTGCATAACTGTACCTCTTGAGATAGTTTTGTTTTGCCCTTAACAGTTGGATGGATTTTGTCAATCAGCTGGATATGCTGTTTAAGTTTTTACAATATATTACTAAATAAAATTGACATTCCAATTGCCTCATTTCCCTTTAAAGAGTCTAGCTTCATTTGGTATGCTGTCTGGTTATAGAGGAAATTCAAAATTGCAGACAGAATGATAAAAGGCTCAGGGGATCTGCCTTTGCCTGATAAGACTCTGATTGTTTGCATTTCAGGAATCTCAGTAAATAATGAAGAAGCTCAGGAAACAATTCAGAGCAGGAGTCTGCAGCCCTGTCTTTCCTTAACTGTAGAAGTCTTGGTGCTTTCTTGTGAAGATAAATCTTAGAGGAATTATTAATAATAGGAACCAGTTGTGTGTCATTGGAGGGCTGAAAGGAAATATCCCCATATTTGCAGTGCTCTGCCCTGTTAGGCTTTGGCAAAATTATCACAGTGAAGTCGCTGAGCTGTATCAAAAGGACACTGTCTTTGTAGCAGGCAGAGGGAGGCTAATAGGAACTTGGTTGCTCTGATATTCACAAAAAGATACCCTGCTTCCTCTCAGTGGGAGTCCCTCCTAGGATTGCTTCACCTACATTGGGACCAACCACCTGCAGGGCAAGAAGCTTGTCGATCCAGAGACCCTATATTCTCCTTATGTTGCCATAATTTCCTATCTCTTCTTACTCAAACCATGAAACACCACCAGTTAGAGGGCTCTTTTTCTTATTTGTTTACAAAGGATCATCATGGAAAATGAAATTGTCTATTCATTCATGGATCCCACTGTGTGATTTGGTTTATTCAAATTCAAGCTTAGAAAGCACCTTACTTGAACAGTTCTGAATGTTTAACAGACAAATTATTAAATAATAGACAGTTAAATATGAGATGGAATCCATCCAACCAGTCTTCATGGGTTGGGGACAGTTTTTACCAAAATCAGAGAAAAAAGAAAAAAGGGCATAGTTATTATATAATATGTGAACACTCTCTTATTCACAATGCCCCTAAAACTTGTTAGTCTCTGAAAATGCAGGAATGACTCAAGTAGCTTAACATATAGTTGGAAAACTCACTTGGCTGAAGAACAGTGGGATTATATATCATGAGATGAAAGGACGCATTTTACATAGTAACAGATACAACTGGAAGAAATTCAGAGATCATAAATTTTCAACTGATGGACTAAAATTTCAGCCTTTCAGAATAGTGTACTTGTGGGTCCTTTTATTGCTTGGAATCAGGGCCTTTGTCAAAACCACAAGAACTTCATTGCTCTTGCTCCTATGCACTACGCATGCAATTAAATGCTGCCAAGTCTCTCCCTTTAAGAGTTTTCTCAACCCTTATATTCTATGGTGTAGGACACAAAGTAATCAGTTTTTCCCATTCTACAACATCCTGAAACCAAATACATTTCATCTTTTCATTCTCAGCCATTCCTAATTGGGGGAAAACCAAATTTTAAAAAAGAACACATGGAGATGATATAAAGATAGTCTTATGGTTACAGAACTGGTCTTTACTTCCTCCTGTCCTTGGTTCTGAATATTTAATACTCTGTTTTTGTCCTGTTAAAAAGGGGTTAGTACATTCTTTTCCTCCGGGAGCCCCTGACCTTCCAGAACCTTTCCATGTCTCAGAAGACCCTGTGAATACTATATTCCATCAGAGTCTTCTGTTTGCTAGAAGATGCAATCTAGGAAACATAGTACTTGGCACTTAGTTTTATATGATGGAAGTACATCATTGAAAACCTGATGAGTGCCCAATCTATGAATACTAATAGTGTTTGGTTCATTTCCTAACATAACGCAGTCTTTGTAAATTTTATTACTGTGAGCTCCACTGCCTTTGGCTCTAGAGTTTGTATCTCTCTTTTGTCCTTCTCTTTCTTTATACTCCTTGAGTGCTAATAAATAGTTTATGTATTTTAGAAACTTTTAGTGAGGTTAGGATTGGGTAACACTTGCCAAGTCCTACCATTTCACTCTATAGAAGGAAGGAGGTCTATAATTTATCACCTGAGGGCTGCATGAATTTGAGATAGTTATTACAAGCAGAGATCACGGCAGACTTCGAGCATTGTTTTAAACCAGTCTTCCTTCTGGAAGACAGGGCAGAAGTAAATGTTCCAGAAGAATAAAACCTAAATATATATGCCCAGGGGCTATTGATTCCCTCTCCTGACATAAAACCAAAATGCCAAGATCTTGTTTTTGATCATCATCCCTAAAAACTTCCAACCCGACTAGAATATCCAAGTCAATCTCAAAAGCTCAGAGAAGAAAACCACAAAGTACACATGCCTGTATTGCTAAGGGAGCGTCAAGAAACTGGAAAATAAGCACCCATGTCCATTGTAGATGAATGTGTAATCACCCAACACAATTTATCAAATAGTGACTAAAAGACTACTATTTACCAAGCACTTTTCTAGATACAACACTCATTTGTGTGTGTGTGTGTGTGTGTGTGTGTGTGTGTGAGAGAGAGAGAGAGAGAGAGAGAGTGTGTGTTTAACGACGTACTTAGGAAATTCTAAATATAATTTTCTACCATCCAGCAATGTATCATCTATCTATTTTTAGGTGTTTTTCATTAACTTCTCTTGTGGGTCCCCATGATAAAATAATTTCTCAGATCAGCGACTACAGCAGCCTAAAATACTGTATTTTGTATTCAGCAGGTACAGGTTGAGTTTGGGAACTTCCATAGAAAATGCCAGTGAGGAAAAAACACGGGCACTTGGGTCAAACATTACTCATATCATACTCAGATGTGCAAGGAACAAATAGCTACTTTATTTCTAACTCCCCTTCTCACAAGCCCCTGACTAATGGGTAGCTGGGGCAGGGGGTACTACATTTTAATTCAGTGAAGTAATTTAGTGTTAATATGAGGCAATAATTTAAGAAATATCTTTAAATAACAACCTCTGCATCATGTACTTAGGTTAGTGTTTGATCATTCAAATTTCTGCCCTGTTTCGTTTCCTTTCCAAAACTGTATGTGGGTATAGGGGAAAGGTATGGCTTACATGATCTCATGGCAGTAGAATTCCTTCTTCGTCTTCTAAGTCCTACAGTATCCTCATCATCCTCTTAATCTTTTTAACCAAGGGTCTGCCAACAAATTGGACAACTTAGAAGAAATGGATGAGTTCCTAGAAACATATAACCTACCAAAACTAAAGTAGGAAGAAATAGAAAATTTGAACAGATTGATAACCAGCATAGAAATTAAATCAGTAATCAAAAAACTCCCAACAAACAAAAATCCAGGACCAGATGGCTTCACAGGGGACTTCTACCAAATAGTTCAAGAGTAGTTAATATCTGTTCTTCTCAAACTATTTCAAAAAAATAGAAGAGGAAGGAAAACTTTCAAGTTCATACTATGAGGCCAGCATTACCCTGATACCAAAACCAGATACCACAAAAAAAAAACAAAATCCTCAATGAAATACTAGCAAACTGAATCCAATGACACATTAAAAAAAATCATACACCACAATCAAGGGGGATTTATTCCTGGGATACAAGGGTGGTTCAATAGTCACGAAACAATTAACATGATACATCACATCAATAAAAAAAAGGATAAAACCTCCATGATCATTTCAATAGATTCAGAAAAAGCAACGACAAAGTACAACATCCATTCATGATAAAAAACTCTCAACAACACAGGTTTAGAGACAGCATACCTCAATGTAATAAAGGTCTTTTATGAAAAACTCATAGCCAACATCATACTCAATGGTGAAAAACTAAGAGCTTTTCCCCTAAGGTCAGGAACAAGACAAGGATGTCCACTTTCACCACTTTTATTCAACGTAGAACTGGAAGTCCCAGCCAGAGCGATCAGACAATATAAAGAAATAAAAATTTCAAAATTGGTAAGGAAAAAGTAAAACTCTATTTGCAGATCACATGATACTATATATAGAAAACCCTAACGACTCCACCAAAAAACTTTTAGAACTGATAAATGAATTCAGTAAAGTGATAGGATACAAAATCAATGTATATGGGTCTGGCCTGATTCTTTTTTTTAACTTTATTTTATTGTCATACCATTTGACATTGACATCTACCTTCTCAATAAATTTTTAACTATACGATATATTACTGATAACTAGAGGTAAAATGTTACACATCAGATCTGTAGAGTTTATTTATCTTGCTTGAAACCGTATGGCCTTTGATTAGTAGCTTCCCACTGACCCATCCCTGCAGTCCCTGGCAACCATCTGATTCTGTTACTGGACTGGCTGACTCTGAGGTATATTGAAGGTAGGCAGGTTAGGCCATGGTAAATAGGCATTTTCTACTGGTGTGCATGAAATTGTTCTTTGCCTTTGGGTCTCAAGGTCCTTCCCAACACAGTGTCTTTACTCTGACCCCAGGTCTTTTCCAGGCACCTCTACCAGCATCTATGCCACTCTTTGGGATCCCTCTCATGCTACACAGGCCATGGGGATTCCTGAGCACTGCCTCAGTGAAGATTTGGAGCTCTGCTCCCCCCACCTCTATCGAGCTCATGTGGGGCAGCCCCAAGGAATCTGGCTTACTCTTAGTATTAATTAGCAAAATGGATATACAATTAGATCAATGGATAGATCAACTAGAATGTACCATATCAGCTATAAACACTTTAAGTGTGTCTGTGACCATGGGAAAATCAGTTTCTAGCCCAAGTTCTCAAACTGCTCTGTCGTTTGTTCCCACCATGGAGGTTCCCACCATTAGCCAGCCAGAGGGACCTGGGGTGTGGAATTAGGAAGAGGATCCTGATGTATAGTCCACCTGCTTTTTTAGTGTCTCTCTTCCACCAGCCATTTGCTGAATGGGGGTAGGCTGCATGCTTTTCTTTTCTCTAAGTTATACTTCAACAACATGCTGGCATGCAAAATAAATAAGAAAAGAGAATTTAATAGTCCAAGATGAGAAATGTCTTACTTGTTATAGGTGGCTTCTATTCTTCCGAAGCACCAAAATCTACTGCTTCAAAACGTGGAGACATCTCAATAAAGAGGTCACATACTTTTTTAAAAAAAAGCCATGAATCAAGAAAAATTTCAAGATAGAATATATTTTAAAATATTTCAAAACATAATGATCCCCATCACACATGTAATATCTTGTAATATCTAATGTCTTCTGACCATATTTATATAAACTGAAGTTGCAGTTCTTCTGGTTTGGGTCTTTATATACTAGGAGATGCCCTAAAACCAAACTAGTGTAAATCCTCTACTGTCAGCTTGCATTTGAACCCTTGTGCCTTGCTTGAGGTTTTCCTATTAGAGTTTCTATATGGGGTTAGATGGCAAAATGCCATCATTTTTTCAGGCTATATATCCACTATAAATGTAAGCATAAGAAAGTAGAAAATTTCTCATTTAAATGTCAACAATATAAATATATTTGTCATATGATTAGTTGCTATTTTTAAAAGCAGAGCAGATGGGCCTATGATGAATGGGACAAAGAACATACGGATTTTTATGAGTGAAGAAGAGCATCTAGACCATGCATCATTTGGGGGATAACAGGTCTATGTAGCCTCCTGTACCTGGGAATGAGGAACATATAGGATAGAACAATGGAAACAGAGGCCACACGGTGAGAGGATTGTGCAGGGATAAAGAGATGCTGACCACCAAAGCTTAGCAGGGAATAAGCATGTACACAAAACCTACATGGACAGACCATATCCTACTTCTTTAACCCTTTTTGCTTCAAGGTCTACTCTGCCTCTAATATTCCATTACATATTGAGATACCTTGGCGTAACTCTCTCCCTTCAAAATACCGGTGTAAATAATTAAATTTTATGGCTAAGAAAGCATATCGATTAATCAACATTTCAGCTCTGTAAAAGTGGGTGCAAAGTAATTATCAAAGTATTATCAAAATAATGATAATATCAATGTGATATGTGTCCAATTCATTAAAAAAAAAATTTTATGCCATACCAGGACGCCTGGTGGCCCAGTTGGGTAAGCATCCAACTTTTGGTTTCAGCTCAGGTCATGATCTCAGGGTCATGAGACTGAGCACCACACTGGGCTCCTGGCTCAGCAGGGAGTCTGCTTCACATTCTTTCTCTCCTTTTGCCCCTCGCCCCACTCCTGCTCACTCTCTCTCTCTTTCTCTGTCTCACAAATATTTTTAAAATAAAAAAATATTCTGTAGTAATTAGCCTTTGTATCTTAAAAAAATAAAATTAATTACTTAAATAAAAATAAGTAATTAATCAATTAAATACTCGTGCTTGAGCAACCATAAAAATCATGATAACCCAGTTCCCTTCTACAGGTGAGGAAACTGAGGTTCAGAGCAAAGAGAATCCTCTAGCCATGACTCCTCACCCTCATTCTGGTCCTCCATTTCATGCTCCTCACTGCACGTTAGGGTCCTAAGAGGCCAAAAACTTATGAAAATGCCTGTCCCTTTAACGTTTTCTTATCTCTCGAGGACGAAGCAGAGAGGGAAGAGAGATGTGACAATTTCAGGCCCATAGGGTGTCAGCAACTCCAGACACCAATTTTGCTAGAATAACTTTAGGTTATTATATCTTCCATTTTTAGTAAAAACAACCTCAAATGAAGGGAAAAGATTTTTTCTGATGTGCCCAGCATGCCACTAAGATCACAACAATAATTTATTCTGTGGACTGTCTATGTTGCAATTTGGGTATCATTCAGCTTTCTCCAGAGGTATAATTAAAGCTAATAAATTAACTAAAAAAATATAGTTTCTAGAATAGATCCAATAGTGTCTCTTTAAAATCTATGAACTATGAGGACTGTTTACCTACCTTTCTAGCTTAGGCCAATAGCACACCGAGAGCAATGCCATTGTAAGTCATCCCTCACGGTAATGCATCTGACAACAGGGGAAGCATGTCAATTAAGGGGAGTTTACCCAAGATTTAAAATGTATCACTATTGAGAAGTGCTGGACTTACAGCAATTCAAGTATATATTTATGTGCAGAAGAGGTAAAGAGAGGAATAAAAGCACTATCAGTGTGCTACTGCCCTGGAGACACGTGAAAAGCCAAAACGACTATGAATCACAGATGCAAAAGTTCACATCGTGCCTAAATCACACACAGACTTTGTGACTTTCGCTCACTCAGGTCCTTCACCTTTCTGAGTGCTAATCAGTTTCCATATAAAATGGGGATGGGACCAGGAGACAAAAAGATGGATATTCGTTGAATGGTTTATCTTGGTCTTTGGCAGACATTGCATAATTTATTTTATAGCATATCCTATATAGGATAACTTTTTGAATAGGTTAATAATAGAAATAATTTGTATCCTTCCTTCTGTTTGAGAGGAAAGAGGAACTCAATAGATGTAAATATAGGGCCAAAAAAGTCAAACTAAAATGACAGATGATCTACTAATTCACAAGTAGTTAATTCACTCACATATATTCATTCATGTTAATTCACTCAACATTTATTCATGTATTCATTCATTTAATATTTTTGAGCTTGTGCTGTATACAGCACACCTTCCTAGACATTTTTTATTAACTTCTCAGTAATTACATAATAAACCAAACCATTCATATATACATTGAAAAATATTTTCTGAGTACCTACTCTGTGTCAAGTACTGCACTAAACTCTGGGGATATAACTATCAAGAAGAGCGATGGCCCTTGTACTTTTTTTTTTTTTAAGATTTTATTTATTTATTTTAGAGAGAGAGATCACAAATAGGCAGAGAGGCAGGCAGAGAGAGAGGGGGAAGCAGGCTCCCTGCTGAGCAGAGAGCCTGATGTGGGGCTCGATCCCAGGACCGTGAGATCATGACCTGAACCAAAGGTAGAGGCTTAACCCACTGAGCCACCCAGGCGCCCCGGCCCTTGGACTCTTGAAGCATATAGTCTAATCAGGAAGAAAGAGAGCAATAAAATATTTAGATTTGTAATTTTAAAATTGGGACAATAACCAATACTATACAGGAGAGTGACGGCATGTAAATATCATCTGTAACAGGAGAATTTAAGGAGGGGAGGACTTCCCTGAAGACATGAAGATTGTTTGGGATATACAGGGGAAGCACCATTTATATTTAGGCCAAGAGGAGAGGGAAGATGTTAAGGTGTTCCAGGCATCAAGAATAGCATACACATCAGCTCCAAGGCAAGTAGGGATGATTGGCATAGCAGGGATGGGTAAGAGGAAAGAGGTCTATGACATGAGGAGACAGGCGGAGAAATTGGGAACAAGACCATGCAGGTCTGTTCAGGTGAGAGTTATGAGTTTGGTCTTTATCCTGAGAAAAATGAGAGGTTGTTAAAGGGATTTAAATGGATGAATTATAAATTATTTGCCTTTTAAAATGGTAATTCTTGCTCTGGAGAATAAATTGGAAGGAGAATAAAGTAAAATACCATAACTCTATTTTATCAGAAATTATGTAATTTAATACCTGTAATTTACTCATGGCTGAATAAAAATTTGAGAAAATGGGTCACTCTGGAAAATGTGATGTTGTCATTTTCATAGCAATGACCATATATTCTTTCCTCCTCTTCACATAGAATTTTACAAAGCCCTTCTCTGAACAGACTAAGGAGTTTATTGAGATAAATAAAAATAAAATATATCTTCAATTAAATCTAGGAAAGGATTCTTTCAACTCTATCTGGGAAAGTATGGCTATAGCATGTCACAATTGCACTGAACATCCTTAGAGGGCTTCCTAATATGCTGGTATTTCACACATCAGTCCTTTGCCTATTATAATGTCTTGATTTCTGCAACCTATCCCAATTCATTAAGGTCACTTCTTAGAGACTCAGAACACAATTTGTAGAAATTGACTGAGGTTATTTTGTTGTGTTGTGTTGTGTTTTATTGTAATTGAGAAACTAATCAAGCTTGTAGAGATGAAGGAGGGAGGGGAGATGAAGATATCAAATCTCATTAATAGAAAACAGGATGTGTTTGCTCAGTACCTGGAGACTCTTGTTATAAAGAAAGATCAGCAAGCCTTAAGAGGTT
This sequence comes from Potos flavus, assembly GCA_028534135.1. Classification (NCBI taxonomy): domain Eukaryota; kingdom Metazoa; phylum Chordata; class Mammalia; order Carnivora; family Procyonidae; genus Potos; species Potos flavus. The sequence goes on from CM052889.1 coordinate 27,001,084, forward strand.
AGGCCTAAGGAAAATGAATGAGGTGAGGATACATCACATCTGTGAGAAACAAGGGAATAAGGCATTTTTTTTTCTCAAACTTTTTCTGAGCCTCTAGTTTGACCCTGTTGTTGATCTCAGTAGAAGGAAGGAAAGTGAATAAACACTGTGATCTTTCATTACATTTCCTGGTTTTATGTTTCTTTTTCTTGTTCTCTAATTTAATGTAACCTAAATGGGTTTATATTTTCCAAGAGAGCTTTATTCCTTTGGAACTCTGAAGGAGAACAGAAAACAAAAGTAAACAAAGTACATGACAAAGAACACAGCAAGGCTCACAAAGTCCAGGTTATTTATCTTCTAAAACTAACCCCTTACTAGGGATGCAGTAAACATATATATTTACAAACAAGTTTGAGGATCCAAGCTTAGAATCTTAGGCTCCTCCTACTCCTTATTTCCATTTCCTTTGTTACCCCTTCTCATTCAGAAAAAGGGGCTGAATCAGATTTTTTTAAATACACCATGGCAGAGAAAAGTAGAGGGTTGGTGTTACCCCTTACCGGCTATTATATAAATACCACCAGTGACCTGTATGAATGATTGTAGAAATTTCATGTAGAAACCCTAAGTTCCCAGCAAACATGACTGATTAAAATGAATTTGGGGAGACTTCTGTTTCTGAAATAGGGCACAGACTTACCATTCCCCGATTCTCTCCTATAAATAAGATACCCTGGAAATTCTTCATCAGACAATGATAACACTGAAAGCTGTAAGAGGAGACTAGCTAGGAACCTCAGGAACCAAAGAATGACAATATAAGTTCCCACAGTCTCTTTATTATTGCTCACATGCTCCCAGACTACGTACGTACTGGAGAGAAAGAAAGAAAAGAGGGAAGCAGGGAGAACAGAGAAAGTAAAGCCCAAAGAGACATACTGGGGAGTCCTAGGCTCTGTTTCATAACTGAGGCCCCAGCAATCGCCCAATCAGCCAGCAACAGCACCAGAAGACAGACCTGAACTATATAAGCTTCTACTTCACAACCTGGCCTGGCAGAAATTTGATCCACTAGCAGTAGGAACCCCTCCAGCCATCACAGTTCCACTTTGGAACCAAGGCAATGTGAGTAGAGGATGACCACCACCAGAAGCTATAGCAAAACTTGAAAACACCACAGCCCTTGCCCCACAACTGGGGCCTTAGGTGGCAATCTCATCTGGAAGTGACAGCATCAGCAGAGCCCTGTTTCTCTGCCCTCTACCTCAAAGGATAGGGAGACCCAGACTCAGTGGCATCTGACTTCTTGCTTACCCAGAACAGGGACTAGCCCATGCATATAGCATCAGCAGAGACTGAGTCCCAGCACTACCAGAATAATGAAGCAAAACAAATTAACATTGCAAGGGATTCGGAGCTGTCATTGGAACAAAAGCCCGTAAAAGTAGAACAGAACTATACACTGTACCTAAGCAACGAAACTATCTGAATTAGAAATTAAGTAGGATCAACAATCTCCTATTAAAATAACTAACATGTCCAGGATACAACAGATACCAAAAATGAGGAAAATCATGATCTGAATAATAAGAAAAGACAACGGATACTGATACCATGATGTCTCAGGTGCTGAAATTATCTGACAAGGGTTTGAAAACATCTGTCATAAAAATGCTTCGACAACCAGTTATGAATTCTCTTGAAACAAAGAAAAAGAAACACTAAGCAAGGAAAAAATTTTTAAAAAGAACCAAATGGAAAGTATAGAAGTGAAAAATAGAAAAATACAACAACTGAAATTAAAACAAAACAAAACAAAAAAAAACACCTCACTAAATGATCTCAAAAGTAGAATGGAGATAACAGCATACAATTAGTAAATCTGAAAATAGATCAATAGAATTCAACCAATCTAAACAACAGAAGACTGAAAGAAAAATGAACAGTCTTCTGTGCACAGTGAAGAAAACCATCAGCAAAACAAAAAAGCAAGCTACTGAATGGGAGAAGATATTTGCAAACAATATATCCAAAGAAGGGTTAATATCCAAAATATTTATAAAAACTTACACAACTCAACACCAGAAAAACAAAGAATACGATTAAAATGGCAGAGGATTTAAATAGGCATTTTTCCAAAGAACACAAAAGACAAATGAAAAGATGCTCAACATCACTAATCATCAGGGAAATGTAAATTAAAACAATAATGAGATACTACCTCACACCAGTCAGAATAGCTAGTATCAAAAAGACAAGAAATAACAAGTATTGGTGAGGACATGGAGAAAAGGGAACCTTCGTGCACTGTTAGTGGGAAGGTAAATTGGTATAACCACTGTGGAAAACAGTATGGAGGTTCCTCAAAAAATTAAAAATAGGAATACCATATGAACCAGTAATCCCACTACTGGGCATTCACCTAAAGAAAATGAAAACACTAATTCAATTATAACCCCTGTTTATTGCAGCATCATTTATAATAGCCAAAATATGGAAGTAACTTCAGTGTCCACCAATAGCTGTATGGTTAAAGAAGATGTGGTGTACACACACACACACACACACACACACACACACAGATGAAAATTACCAGGCCATAAAAAAGAATGAGATCTTGCCTTTGGGACAACATGGATGGATCTAGAGGGTACTACGCTAAATGAAGTAAGTCAGACAGAGAAAGACAAATACCATAGGATTGCACTTATATGTGGAATCTAACAACAAAAACAAAAACACAACAACAAAAAAACCCAGAAATAGATCCACAAATACAGAGAACAAACTAATGGTTGCCACAGGGAAGGGTATAGGCGGAATGGGCAAAATGGGTGAAGGAGACTGTGAGGTACTGACTTCCAATTATGAAATGAATAACCCTTGGGAATGAAAGGCACAGCATAGGGAATATAGTCGATGGTATTATACTAGCATTGTATTGTGACAGATGGTAGTTATACTTGTGGGGAGCGCAGCATAAGGTATAGGGCTGCTGAACCATTATGTTGTGTATCTGGAACTAATGTAACATTCTCTGTCAATTACACTCAAAAAAAAAAAAAAGAGAAAGAGAACAGAGCATCAGTATTCTGTGGCATAATGACAAAAGATCTAATATTCATTTTATCAAAGTCCCAGAAAAAGAGGAGAGCAGACTGAAAAATTATTCAGAGAAGTTAAAGAGGAAAATCTCTCAAACCAGGGTGAAACACATAAACATACAGATACAAGAAGCTAAGAGAACTATCAACAGGATAAGCCCAAGGAAATCTATATTAAGACAAATCATGATTAAACTGAAACCAAAGAAAAAAAATCTTTAAAGCAACCAGAAAGAAATGATGCATTAACAGTAAAAGGAAAAACAATTTAAATGACAGGAGATGTCTCATGTGAAACCAAGGGGACCAGAGGAAAGTGGCATAACATTTTTCAAATACTGAAAGAAAGGAACTAGCAACCCATATCGTATATCAGGTGAAATGATCCTTTAGGAATGAAAGGGAAAAAGACCCATTCTCAGGTGACAGGAAAAGAAGAAAATTTGTTGCTAACAGACTTTTTAGGTCCAGCTTTTAGAATGGCAACAGGAAGCTCTTCAGAGAGAAATGAAATGATGAGAGTGTCTGGGATCTTCAGAAAGGAGAGGACTGGGTAAATATAGAAGAGGCTAGACAGAAGAAAAGTCTGCACAGAGAACAGCTCTCAGGATAGGCTGCTTTGTGGACCAGCGCACAGCAAGACAATAAAGTCAACGTTCCCAGGGCCTTCTCTCCCTCTTCCGTTTTGTCTGTTTTATCTATCCTTTTAATCCTCTTAAACAAGTTTCTAACTTTGTTCTTTCAAAACTGCCTATCACGGGCGACTGGGTGGCTCAGTCATTAAGCATCTGCCTTTGGCTCAGGTCGTGATCCCAGGGTCTGGGATCGAGCCCCACATTGGGCTTCCTGCTCCATGGGAAGCCTGCTTCTCCCTCTCCCACTTCTCCGCTTGTATTCCTTCTCTCGCTGTGTCCTTCTTAGTCAAATAAATAAATAAATAAATAAAATCTTAAACAACAACAACAAAAAAAAACTGCCTATTACTGAATCCTCACTGATTTCAAATACACGGTCTTAAACAACCAAATAAGCAGTAGAGTATTAGGCAAGTTATAATTTTTCTGAGCCTCAATTTCTTAATCTGTAAAATGGGAATAATAGAAAAGGCTAGTTCAGAGATGGGCATGAATAATAAATGAGGTTATGTACATTAAGAAACACTGCAGAGTTTCTTACATAGTGGGTGTTAAATGAGTAAATAAATGAATAAATTTAGCTAGTGTTGGTAAAGTAACACATCTGTGCTCTGGGCTTTCCACAGAAAAGATGAGAAAGTCTTGCCATAATGTACTTTGTCAGAGAGTACATGAGTCCATTTGGAAAATAATATTAGCCTTCTTCCTTTTAGAAGTGAATCAGCCAGCATGCTTGCAGCAAAACAAAATAATTTATGATCCTTAAAAGACAGAAGCGAGGGGAATCTTTATTTTTGCTTTTGCAGTCTACAAAGGAAGGTCAAATAGGAGCGTTCTCCTACTACAACTTCAGCCTGGTAGGTACCATACCTAAAATGCCCAGAAAGTGGAGAATGAAGTCTCAAAATGATGCAAGGTATGCTCAACTCTATTGAAAGGCAGGTCACTGCTGCCTATGTCTCATTTCTTAATCAAGTCACCGACCTTTAAGTAAATCAAGGCTTAAGAAAAAAAAAGAACCTTTTCCACTGATGTCATAACATCAGTAAACTTATTAAATGCTCTATAATTAAACTGATGTTCAACATGCAATTTCCCCAATGTAGTAGAACAGCCAACAAGCTTGAAACCAATGCCCTTGTGATGCACAGATCTGTTTAGTTCTATTTTAATTATTCAAGGAAATAAAATCTAAAAGGTCTTTGATGAATATTGCTTAAATGTTTAAGCAGCCATATTCCAGAGGATATGTAACAGAACACAACATAATTGCAGGGAAGAGGAAAAGAAAAAGGCATCTCAATTTTAAATACATAGTATTTCACTCAAGCTCCAAATTCCACAGAAATACGAATAGCAAATTTAAGTCTTCAGAGAGAATCTAAGGGATCCACATTATAAAAAAGATCAAGAGGGGCGCCTGGGTGGCTCAGTGGGTTAAAGCCTCTGCCTTCGGCTCGGGTCATGATCTCAGGGTCCTGGGATCGAGCCCCGCATCGGGTTCTCTGCTCGGCGGGGAGCCTGCTTCCCCCTCTCTCTCTGCCTGCCTCTCTGCCTACTTGTGATCTCTCTCTCTCTGTCAAATAAATAAAATAAAAAATCTTTAAAAAAAAATAAAATAAAATAAAAAAATAAAAAAGATCAAGAATTCAAAATGGGAAAAAATGTTCATTTGTAGGTTGGCCTTTCTAAAAAATCAATCCTTAGCATGGAAATTCAATTTAAAAGAAAAATTCATCCAAGACTAATTATTCAGTTTGCAAAGAGATTCTTCAATTACATTGGTATTCACTTTAGTAAATGCAGCCCTCACTCTGACCTTGTGCATTTAAAAGACTTTTATATTTGGAGAGACTAAAAGCCCTGAAAAGCATACGCAGAGCCAAGGGCCAAACAGAAGAGAGAACAGAGGAGAAATATGGTCAAAAGTCGAGAGCTGGATTAATAGCATTAAGGTTACGATCATAAGACTTCTAGGAGATCAATGAAAACGCAAATGGTAAGGGAAAAGATGGGAAGAATAGAAGCAAACAGCTTTATTATATTTGAAGAATTAACTCCAAATACGGTAGAGGAAACAATTGGGGGCACAGAGAAATGCATTAAAAATAGCAAAATCAAATCTTATCACATTTCTTGTTCAGAACCACTAAAGGCTTCTCATCACAGCAAAGCTTTAATGCAGATCCTAAACTCCTATATGAACAGGCCCCTCTCTAACTTTCTCCCAGCACTTTGAGTCTACTGACGGAACCCAGACCTCACGTAATACTTATAACTTAATTCAACTCAACAGTTTCTTTACTTTCAATATCAGTTCAAATTATTTGAGCAAAAGCATATCTAACTCAGAATTTAAGCCATAAAAGAGATTTGTTGCTTCACATAAAAAGAAGTATAGGGTAGGATGGCTCTTGGGTAGCTCCTAACAGAGATTAGGATCTCAAAAAGTGTCTTGAAAAAGACATACATTCTTTCAAGCTTTTACTCTGTCATTCTTAATGCTTGACTAGCTTCTTCATAGTCACAAGATGGCTGCAGCATCACATCTTCCTACGTCAGTATCCAGAAGAAAGAAAAGGCATTATCCCTTCCCTATTACTTTAAGAGCTAAGAACTCTTTCCAGAAGCAACATCTGCAGACTTCTCACATCTCGTTGATGAGAATGATGTCATATATCAGTGGTGTGGGGAATGTTGTTACCACGATTGATTTAGACACAGCAAGACTGTCCTTCTGATCTAGAATGAGAATTCTTTGAAACTTAAGAATAAAAATCTTTTATTATAAAATCAATATATATTTGTTATAGAGAAATGATAAAAACAAAGAAAAATAAAAGCCATCTCTAATCCTTGTGATCACAGAGAACTACAAGTAACACTGGTATATTGCCTTTCAAATCTATATTTTGAAGTACCTTTTATGATTTCTTTATAAAAATGAGATTGTGCTCAGAATTCTTCTGTGTGAACTTCTTGTTTTCCCTAAAAATATGCTGTGAATTCACTTCCCTGTACATTCTTAAATTTTTATAGTATCTATTTTAATGACCATTTTAATGATTTCCTAGTATCTTAACAATAATACACTATATGTCAATCAATTGAATTTAAATTAAAAAAAAAAATTTTTTAAAGATTTTATTTATTTGACAGAGAGAGAGAGATCACAAGTAGGCAGAGAGGCAGGCAGAGAGAAAGGGAGGACACAGGCTCCCTGCTGAGCAGAGAGCCCGATGTGGGACTCAATCCCTGGACCTTGAGATCATGACCTGAGCTGAAGGCAGAGGCTTTAATCCACTGAGCCACCCAGGTGCCCCTAAATTAAAAAATTTTAAAAATTTATTTTGAAAGGTACAGCATAGGGAATATAGTCAGTTATATAGTAGTAACATTGTATGGTGGCAGATTTTAGCTACACTTGTGATGAGTGTAGCAAAACATATAAAGAGGTCAAACTGCTATGTTGTACACCCAAAACTAACATAACTGTGCCAACTACAAATTCAAAATATTAAAATAAAAAATAAAGGGAACATAATTTATCTAAAGCCATTTTCTATTGTTAGAGACTTAGCCCTATTTCAATATCTAACAATTAGAAATAGTTGAATAGTGTGCCATTTTTAAGTTAGTGCCAGTGAGGGCTGATAAAGGGAGCCTTGGGGTCCTTAGGAGACCTGAACTCTTGCCACGGTTCTGCCACTCACCACACACACAGCTTTGGGAAGCCAATGAACCTCACTGATCGTGAGCTTTCCTCTCTGTCACATAAAATGTACAGTGAAATGATCTCTAAGTCACTTTTGGTATGAGGATGATGATTTGGCATTGGGTTCATCATTTATATGCTTTTAGAAGTCTTCAGTTAATCCTTCTGCTTGATTCTATACTCCCTAGTTACCTATGTTTCTCACTAAAATGCTTGTATCAGTTTCCTATGGCTGCTGTAATAATTATAACAAACTTAAGGGCTTAAAACAACAGAAATGTATTCTCTCATAATTCTAGAGGTCATAAGTTCCAAAATCAAAGTGTTGGCAGAACCATGTTCATTCCAAAGCCTCTAGGAAAGAATTCCTCATTGCCTCTTTTAGCTTCTAGTGGCTCCAGGAATTCTTTGGCTTGTCACATCATTCCAATCTCTGCCTCCCTGGTCACACTGCTTTCTCCTCTTCTGTCTTAAGACTCCCTGGGCCACTCTCCTATAAGGATACTTGTGATTGCAGTTAGAGCCAACCCAGATCATCCAGGATAAGCACTTCCTCTCAAGAGCCTTAACTATATCTTTTATCACATGTGGTATTATGGACTAACTGTTTGGGTCCCTCTAAAATTTGTATGTGGATGGGGCACCTGGGTGGCTCAGTGGGTTGAGCCTCTGCCTTTGGCTCAGGTCATGGTCTTGGGGTCCTGGGATCAAGCCCCGCCTCAGGCTCTCTGCATGATGGGGAGCCTGCTTCCTCCTCTCTCTCTGCTTGCCTTTCTGTCTACTTGTGATATCTCTATGTCAAATAAATATATAAAATCTTTTAAAAAAATTAAAAAATAAAAATAAATAAATAAATAAAATTTGTATGTGGAAATTCTAATCCCCAGGGTGATGATATCAGCCAGTGAGGCCTTTGAGAGGTCATTACGGTAAATCCCTCATGAATAGGATTAGTGTCCTATAGAATAGACATGAGAGCTTGCTACTTCTCCCTGTGCTCTCTTATCATGTGAGGATATGAGAAAACAGTCCTCTACAATCCAGGAAGAGTGTCCTCATCACATATCACATACCAGATCTGCCAGCACCTCGATCTAGGTCTTCTCCACCTCCAGAATTGTGAGAAATAAATTTCTGTTTTTTAAGCCACTCATATAAGGTATTGTATTGTAGCAGCCCAAACGAAGCCACGCAGTAATGTCCACTTTTGCCATATAAGGCAATATGCATGGGTTCCAGGGATTAATGCACAGATAGAGCTTTTTGGAGGCCACCATTCAGGTTTTCAATATAAATCATTTCTCTCTGAGCTGTGCTCCATGATCAGGGCCAACTGCATATATTGAAGTTCAACCCAAACTACCCCTGCTAGGAATACCTGGCTCAGGACTCCAAAAGCTAACTGATTTCATTAAAAATCTGCATTTAAGTATGCATTGTTATTAAGGACTTGCCTATATTGAAAAAATTACTGACAGAGTTATATGGAAGGTGAGCGGTGAGAGGAGGAAGCGGTAGAGGAGCGGTAGAGGAGGAAGCTAGAGAGTTTAGAAGGGCCTCTCTCAGGAAAGGCATTTTTTATAATATCAAGCAGATTGGGTTTTATTTTAAATGATGTAAAAGACCTTCCAGAAAGATATAGCAGTGTGAAAAATAGATTGAAATGGATAAGACCAAGAGCAAAAGTCTAGGTAAGACGCTCTTGCAGCAAATTAATGGGTAAATGATGGGTAACTGAGCTATGTAAGACATGAAAGAGGGAGAAATGAGAAAAATCTCCATGACTGATTAGAAGGGAGCATCCTTGGCCTCTCAACTCATCTGTCTTAAAAGTAGCTCCTCATAGTAATTTGGCATTAATTTCCTTTCACATGGGCTATTTAACATGGTATTTTGAAAGGCTCCATACGTAATAATAACAGTTATGTTTTGTGCGGCCACAAGGCAGGATGCTTATTTGATTGTCAATCATCCATCCCACAATCCATTTGGCATCGCGCCACAAGCAGTGGCCTGGAAAGCCCTCAGGGGTCCTGCCAACAAGAGCAGTTGGCGACAGCACAAATGAGTGAGTGTGGAGTGATTCACAAAGAGAAACAGTATCAGTAATTTAGCAAGAACTGGCGAAGACCAGGCGTGTCAAAATCCTGCTTTAGGTCATTTGGTTTCCTTTGCCCTTATGAAGCTGAATGATGTGATATTTAGGGTCATATGAGCCTCCATCCTGCAGGAGAATTTCCTTCTTTTCTTCAAGGAAGTACAAGTTTCTTACCCTCAACGCAAAAAAGCAAGATGGAGTTATGCACACATCTGGTCTGATTGTTACCAGCTCCTCAGCCAGTGGGAGAGCAGAGTCAATGAACAAAAGACTATTAAATGTGTTAGACCAGAGAGGGACTAGAGAGAATCAAACATGAGCACACCTCCCTTTTTAAATAATGAAAAAGATGACATCAGAGATGATTAAGTTATTTGAATAATTGCATAAAATCACAAATCTCATAAACAGCAATGCTATGACTTGAATCTAGTTTCTCTTATTACAAACATGTTGTCTTTTCTGGTAGTACCTACTAACTTGGTCTTACCCAGTCACTAAGCTAAACAGAGGTCCTGCAGTTAAGGCCTTGATGAACAGTTCAGGGATGTGCCTATCAGTGACTGAATTTCTTGATCATGAAAACATTTTCCATTTCTCTGGACTTTGGATTTGTCTTTTAAAAAACTGGACTAGTGAACCCTACCGACCTTCCCATTGTAAGGAACAAATGAGGTTAAAGAAAGAAAAGTTTATTTCATTAGGGAAGATTTGTCATTGTGTTCTTTTTCCTTCTTTTAAGATTTTATTTATTTGACAGAGAGAGATCACAAGTAGGCAGAGAAGCAGGCAGAGAGAGAGGGGGAAGCAGGCTCCCTGCTGAACAGAGAGCTCGATGTGGGGCTTGATCCCAGGACCCTGAGATCATGACCTGAGCTGAAGACAGAGGCTAACCCACTGAGCTACCCAGGCATCCCAAGAAGTGTCATTGTGTTCCTTAAATTCATGTAAATTGTTAGGCATTTCATGAGAATGCTGAAGCAGGATGCCAGCTTCAGGTGGAGAAGAGCTGGATAGGAATGCAGAGCAGCGATTATTATCATAGAAGCAAGAGGCAATCAGGCCAGAAATTTGGACACAGCTGATTTGGAGATTCTAATTCTTATGAATAATAACCCCTGATAATCACATTTGGTGAGGGGGACAAGGGGAAGGAGGAATAGTAATAAAGTATTTAGAGAGATCAAGTGGAATGAGCAGGATAGGAAGGGAAAAAGAGCAGAGTTGCAAGAAAAATATTCATTTTTTACAAAGAGCTCCAAGTCTAAAAAAAATTGACCTACACTATAGCCCGAAGTATACGTTAGATGTTCAAAAGGATCTGGGAGGAGGATGAGAAATCCTTAGAAATAAGTGAGGCAGGATCTGCCTGGGTTTAGATGTAGTCATTGTGAAAAAGGATGCTAAATTTCTTATAAGGAAGGAGTTTTGTTTTAAAATCTTTTTGTGTCCTGAATTATTTTGAGTCTAGTGAAAGGTATGGAGTCTCAAGAAAAAGATAATAAAAATATTTACCTACACATGCTTGACTGTGTTCCTACATATATACATATACCTACACGTACCCACTCAAATACTTAAAACTATATTTACAGGGACTTGCCTAAGTACATATTTAATTTCTTGGAGTTCATAGATTCCTTGAAGTTGGTCTCTAGACTGCTAGACAAAAAAAAAGAAAAAAAAAACTTCTGTCATGCTCTAGAGATTAGCTAGAATCTTTGTTTTTATGATCTGATGGTAATTTCCCTAAGTAACAGAGAAACAAAAATTCTGAGACAGAGACCACATGAATACACAACATAGCATAATAAAATGAAAGTCTACCCATAACTCTTTAAGCTAACTAAGTTTACCCATAATTCTGAGGTAAATAGACAAGCTTCTAACAATTCTACTTATTTATAATAGGGTCACTTGCATCCTATGGGATAGTTGGTAAGTTATATGAAAAAGCTGGTTAAAGCAAGATACTAAAAAAAAACCTTATATACACCTCAACACAATATTTTAATGTATAAATATATATACATATGCAAATTATCTACCATCTTTTTCTATTTTGTAATTTTGACAACCTTGACCCTGATTAAATAAAGAAAACTGATTTTTGGAGGTCCAAGTTTTTTGCATTTTGGACTGAGAGTACATTAGCTTTAGAATCAAAATGCCTGAATATATCCCTGGACCAGACACTTGAAGCTGAGAGGTCACTGTCTACTTCAATTAGATGAGCGTTACTTTCTGAAACCTCATGGGACTATTATTTTGAATGAAGTGTGTGTCCAAAGTAGTTAATAAAATAACTATCACAGATGTTCAGTAAATAAATTATTTATCATGGCAAAATAATAACAGTAATAATAACTTTGAATGTGAGTAAGTTAAAGAGGAACCAGACAGGTTCTTAACTGCACAGAAAGCAAAGGGATAACATAGATGCCAAGAAGTGAGGAATAGATTAAAAGGAGATGGCTGTGACCATCAGAGAATTTTAAACATGGTGGTGTGTGGTGGCGTAAGGCAAAAGAAGTAAGAGTCTACCTCTCTGAAGGCTTTTACCTGGGCACTCTGGCCCACAGATGGAAGCGTAAGACCCTGACTGGTTTGACCACAAAGAATTAGTTCAGACTCAGGATGATTTTTAGTCAAAAGATAAGGTGGAAAGAATTTTGGACAAGAGTCAGCAAGTGGCTTGTGAATCCTGATACCAGCATCCTGATTCACCTTGAGAAAATAATTCAAATATTTTGGCTTAATTTCCTTATCTATAAAAGGATAAGGCTGAAAAGTACCAGCCCAAACATTATCAGTTATTATTCCCACTCCTCTAGTCTGAATTTTCTGCAAAATACTTTTTGCATATTTCTATCATAGATCAATGTATAATTTATATGGGGCTTTGAAAAATATTTGAAAACAGTTGTTCAGGAACCCCAGATTAAGAATCACTAGATAAAATAATGCCCAAGCTAATTCTCTTCCAGTTTTCCAAAAATTTATGACTTTAATATATTCTATCAATATACCTATGTGGCTAATGAACAGCACAATTTTCTAGGAGCAAAAATATATATATTTTTGCCTTTTATTATCTGATACACACACACACACACACACACACACACACACACACTTACTTTAAGGTAATCACAGCTAGTGGCATAAATGAGACGAGGACATAAAACAAACTTTTACTACCTTTCAAATAACCATTTCCCCTTTGTTTCTTGGGCTAGCACATAAGCTTTCAGTCTGCTCAGGAACCAGAACACACATAAAAACAGTTTTTGTGTGCATACACCAGGATTTTATCTGTGTCATTAAATTCGCATGTCAGACTACTTGTGTTGTAAAACCAAAGGAAGGAGACCAAAGTGAGCATTTAAAAAAGTCAATTTTATTTATCCCACAGGAAATGATTTCTTATAACACAGGCCAGAAAGGGACAAAAAAACTGGAGTACTAAAATGCTCATCTCTTGGTCTACCTGCAGATTAACCCTAAGCAAAAGATGGATTATATACAAGGAAAGGATGACTTTTAGAAGTCAGAATTGAAAAGGAATTTAAACATCTTGGCCTCGACTGAGAGTTGAAGAAACCAAGTTTGTGAAGTTGACTGACTTGACCTATCATACAGCAAGGCAAGATAAGAGCTTAAGCTAGAGCCCACATGTTCATTCCTCTCATGGAAGTCTTTTTACAGAAATTTTAAGAACATAGTAAGTATCAACTTATCTGAGTGAGCTGATTTTCAGTGAGATTTGAAAAAAAAAATTAGGAGCTAATGTCATTTTCAAAAATTATTTCAATAGCCAAGGTTCAACTCAAGTCAAGTGTATTGTGGATTAAGTTACTTATTTGCAGTTACTAATGGAAGGAGTCACTTCAAAGAGAGAGATAAGATACTACCCCCACATAACATTATTAGGAGGTCAAAATAATTATAATAACAAGAGTATAGTAAGTGCCCTTGGAGAAGAACAAAAAATACAGTCAAGTTTCAAAAGAAAGGGACAGTATCTGGATTAGATAACACAGAAAAACTCCATAATTAAGGAACAGAATAACAATAACAAAAAGAAACGGTTATTAAATGCTGATATGTCAAGTACTGTTTTGTACTTACTATCTTAACCTGTACATCAACTCTTTGAAATAGGCAAGTATTACACACATCTTTTAGATGTAAGGATGTTACTCACTTGGAGTCACACAACTTTCAGTGAGTAGTATCAGAACTTAAACTTAGTTCCATTTGTCTCAAAGTCATTATATTTAAACTCTGGTATACACTATGAATGAGATGTGCTTGGAACTCTGGGATGGTTTGGTGGAAAGGGCTTTTTTTTTCCTTCTATGATACAGAAAAACATATAGTCTTAGCCTGAAAGCGTAATTTCAGCAAAAAGTCTAGTCTAAAAAGTCTAGTTTCTATATATATGTGTGTGTATATATATATATATATATACACACATTGATTAATCTAAAAAGTCTAATTTCTGTATGTGTGTATATATACATATATATATATATACACATACACACACACACGCACATTCAAGATATATATATAAACAAAGTGTGACAAATTTAGAAAAACACTTTGAAATGGACTTTGGAGATCAGACTTAGAGGTGTATATTTCACTTCTTAACAAATGAGATTCCAAATAAATGGAATGAGAATTTGAGAGGGGCTATGGTTCATCTGTGTACTTATGACCTATTGCTGCATCACAGATTACTCCCAAATTTAGCACCTCAAAATAACAATATTTTATCTCTCATTTTCTGTGGGTCAGAAATCCAGGAATGCTTAGATAGGTGATTTGTACTCAAGGTCATTTGGGAGGTTGCAGGCAGTCTGTCAGCTGGTGCTGAGGTCTCATCTGAAGGCCTGACTGGGGAACGATCCATATCCAGTCTCGATCAACTGTTGGTAGTCCCCAGTTCCTTGTAGGAAGGTGGACTAGCGGCCTCAGGTCCTCACTGGCTCTCAGCCAGAGACAACTACCTCAGCACATGGGCCTCTCTACAGTGCAGCTTTCAACCTTCCTTCAGAGCAAGTGACCAAAGAGAATGAGAGAAGGAAAGAGATGGAAGATTCAGTCTTTTTACAATGTATTTTCAGAAGAGACAAACCATAAATTTTGCCATATTCTATTTTGAAGGTAAGAGTATCAAATAGTTTCTGGACTTATTTTTATAAAGTACCACAACTTTTCTGCCTTTAAATGAGAGGAATAATTAATCAATTTATAATCATAATTAATCCAAAACTGCTGGTTATCAAGTATCTTCTTAGTTACCTCTCAATGTTCCTTGTCTTTTCTCTGAAAGTCAAGATACTCCTGCTTCAAAAGTTTGGACTATTTTTTCTTTGTTTTTTTCTTTGTTAGACTTGTTTTTCTTTGTAACAGGGACTTGCAAAAGAAAATCTTTTACGTATTTTATAAGTAGTTCCTGTCCTTAAAAAAAAAAAAAAAAAAAAGGTCATTATGTCACATCTTAGCCTTTTCGTCTCCAGGATGAAACCATCCTAGGAGAAGTAAGAATTATAGAATTGTGGCTCTGGAAAAGTTTAGGGGTCATCTGCTCTAATTAAGACTGCTTAAACCACACAAGCAAGATATATTTAGACACTAGAAATATTCTAACCCAACTGTTTAATTTCATGGCTGAAGATACTAAAGTTCAAAGATGTAACATGATTCACCCACTAGCACTACTGGCAGTCATCTCAATATTAGAATCTGGATCTGCCTCTATATCCATTTTATCATCTTGCCATTTCATGTGCTTAGTCACTGATTTTCCTTTTCATCTTTATCAATCCTAACCTAAATTCCTTCAACTTTATCTTATTGCTTCTGTAATTTCCACTGTGACATTTTCAGTGAGTGCAACAGTTCAATTTCCAATAGAAATGACAGCACCCTAATGTTTGGTTGGGAGTAAATACCCACTCTCAGGATCTCAACACGAGTATCATGACTTCTGAACTTTGGTTCAGGCAAAGACTGGAGGAAGAAATGGAAGCTGTAAATGAATATCAGCTTGTTGGAATGCCTATATCATTACCTCACTGAGAATGGAATCTGAGAACTATCTGTAAGTTTTAGGGGAATAGAATCAGAAGACAAAATTTACTGGTCAGCATTTCAGAATATAGGCAAAAGGAAATATTACTAACTTAGAGACTTCTAAATATCACTTAGGACAGGTACCTTGTCCAAAATCAGCAAAAATATGAGTTGTTGAGGCTTGGGCTGGAGAGGTTTTTATTTTTAGTAGAAATAATTCTTCCTCATGCTATCTTTCCCCAAAAACCATTTAGGAACCAAAGTCTCATTCTTCCTCACATCTGTGAGGGCATCCATACTTTCCCCAGTTCATCATTAACAAGCCTCTTAGTCTACCCTAGGATGATTCTTTAGGTGTAGAATTTAAAGTCTCTAGGGCAGAAACCTCTTTGTTTACTGCTAGATTCCTTGTGCTTAACGTAGTGCCCAGTTCATAACAAGAGCACAACAGTAAATGTTTAGCGAAGAAAAGCATGGAGAAAGCCTGCAGTAATGATCCAAGTGGGGAAGTTACTCGCTGATTGCCAACTTTTCCACAATTCTCTCCCCTGGCTTTATTTGATACAATAATTATTCTTCCCAAATAACTAGGATAGATGCAATTCTACTTAAAATCAAAGATAATTAGTTTTGTGGATGATCATTATTTGACCGACATCATTGACAGTTGAAGGTATGTGGAGATAAACTGGCTCAGGGCTAAGATTTACCGATTTAAGTATTTTTAGAGGCATAGATGAGTGTTTGAAAGGATCCCAAAGACTGCTTTTCTCTTCTCTGTAATTCTGAAAAGACAGAGACTGAAGCACATAAGTTTAAGTGATATATTCAAAGTTCCTGGGGTAGCCAATGAAATCCAGGTTTTTTAAAAGTTTGTTGTTTTCACTATTATTCTTATTAGTAACTCTGACATGACTGTTTCTTTATGAAGCAAGTTGTGAACTGACAGAAGCCACAAATGTTGATATGTCTGTTAACAAGAGAGATGAAAACAACAAATAGTCAACAACTGGTGAGGAGTGAAGTAAATACTAGTTCTCAGGGGAGAAACATATCAAGCTTAAGAAATTTTTTTGAGGGTAAAGAAAAACTTCATTTTTAGGGATGGCCTATCATTTCAAGAGCACAGTTATAAGATTGTATTTGTTACGAATCACTGAAGTGGAGGAGCATATACAAAGAGGAAATATCTGATAGTTTCCTACGGAATCATGCAAAACTCTTCGTCATGATCAGAGGAAGCTATATTACTGCATTCAGAGAAAAAATGCTCTCATAAAATGATTTTAGATCATCTTTTGTAAGAATTACCATTTTCGGTGTATGTGTGTCCATAAGCATAAAATGTACATAGAGAGATTGATCTAATAGTTTCTCCCATGAAGACTGGAGAAAGATGAGAAATGAAAGGCTTATCTTCTGACACAGGCAAAGGACACAAGGGATCAGACCTGGAGCCTAGACTGGTCTTCTGGAAACTACACTAGACCCTTTCCATCTGGCCTCCCTCCACCCCATCTCTGTGTATTTCTGAATATAAATAGCTAGACTTTGGGAAGTGTGATGCTTTAGGGCATTCTGTCCTTTTAGGGGAGTGGCAGGGTCAGGGAGAGCATATCTAAAGACAGTGGAGCAAATCAGGGAATGGTGAATCCAGGGAGGTTTTAATGTTGGTTACTGTGCCTAAGAGTCCAGAAAATTCCATAATAGGCATCCAAGTTACCTTCTGCCCTACTTCCTGTGCCAGAATCTTAAACAACTCTGGTTATTCCCCATCCTTTAGTCAAGTGTCTTGTACACGTATAGTCTTCTTTTTTGTGATAGTCACAAAATTTCATAGATAGGGCCCTTCCCTGCATTACCCCTTTGGTGAGGTCAGCAGTGGTGGCTGAATTGGATGAGGGCAGGGTTGCTTTGGAATTAGTCACAGAGTCTTTGCAGAGCAAATGGTGGCACTAAAAGGGCAGCAAACTTGCAAAAAGGAGCACCTGCAAGATGAATGGACTCAGGGGCAATTGTCTAGCAAATTCCACTTAGCACAAATGTCTGCTAGAAGAAGATTCTTGAAAGAGGTGAGGGTAACACTTGGGATTACATAACACTACAATTTCCACAATTATTAAGTGAAGCAAAAAAAGCAGGACAGAGAACTGTATATACAATGTGATCATACTTTAAGTGTGATCTGTACCTATATTTAAGTGTATACGTTTTATATATATACATGTGGTTATACTTGACATATAGATAAAACCATTGTATGCACATGCATATTATACGGTTTATAAATGAAAGACTAGAATTTAATGACTAGAATACTGTACAATTTTAGCAATGGGTTTGTACCTAGGACTTAACATCACGAATCATTTTCATGTCAGCCTTTTCTAAATTTTTCACCATTGGCATCTTTGTGTTTACAAGGAACAGAACTTTAAATCCTGAATAACAGTCCCCATTTGAATATCCATGGGGGTAGCGGTGTCTTTAGGGAAGCCTGAGTAATATCAGAGACCTTCTCCATAATAAATTCTCACTGGATTGCTTTAAAAGCAGCCTGAGCTCTCTGTGAAACTGAATTGCCATTATAGCCCACTAATTAAATCTGGCCTCACATTGGAGTATCATAAGGTTTATTTGGTTAATTCTTTTTAGCTTGGTTATTTCAGGAGAAACCATATGAATATTAAAGAAATATCTGTTGTTATCCTTCAACCCAGTTTCTACTCCACTGAGGTCTCTTCTCATCCCCCAGAACATTATGCCTCAGAGCCTCTGATACTGCTATCCACCCCGTAATGCCAACCTCCTATTAATTCAGGTAGCCAGTTCTTCAAGATCCAGTGCAGTGAAGGTTTCCTGTTTATGGCTCCTGACTATTGTTTCTCCTTAACGATTGTTCTCACTTGGCAATTTCTCAGACACTACTTGCTTGTGCTGCCTACGCTGCAACATTTTCAGATTAGGATTGGACTGTAAGTACCAACAAGATCAGGAGTCCCTGGTTAGCAGATGCTGTTTCATGTCTTTGTTCTCTGTTGAAATGCTACACCTTTCCGGTAACCTCTCTATACCTTCACTCCTCCAAGTACACTCTTCTTTCTCCAGCTACTTGATGGCAGCCTATCACATGATAGATATTACATCGTGGTTTGTTATAACGATGTGTGCCTCATCCCCCACCCCTAGAGACAGCAAGCACTTGTGTAATGGAGAGGAAGGAGTACTAAGTTGGGAAGCAGATGACCTGGATTTACCTCTAAGTTTCACCACCAACTGAGGGGACTTTGGGGAAGTCACTTTGCCTAGACAATCTTGGTTTTATTGTTCTATACGATTATAGACTTTGTTTTGGGAGTCAAGTAAGAAAACATCCACAAAACCACTTTCTAAACTACAAAACACTCAAAACTGTATGCAAAATGTTTATGCCATCTTCCATACTTGAGGTCCTAAACACAGTTGATTATGCTTGTGGCCTCCAGAACACCCACAGGAAGACTTGGTATCTTCTGATTCCTCCATAAATATTGCTACATAAATTAATAAATGAATAAGTGATCCACAAGAAATCCATGCAACATGAACCCAACAGAAAAGTTTGAGAATAATCCTATCCCAGGACTCCTTTTTAAAGATCAAATTTCCCCCACTTTCTTAAAAGTTAATGCTTTGATATGTCTCCTGTGCCTCACACCCATTTCTTCTTATTGCTGGTTTATGGGAGCTTGCCTCATTCATGGACAGATTGTTCCTGTCTCAGATGCCTTCCATTTACAACCAGCTCTCATGCTGCCCCATATTTCTTCTTGATGGCTTTTAAAAAGTAAGCCAGCCCTTCATCCCAGCACGACCAATGCAGTTTCCCTTTTGGATCCTGTTCATCTGTTTACAAGGCAACAAAACACACATAAACATCCTTGACACAGCCCAGTGGTGGAAAAATATGATAGTAATAATCTTGGTTTTCAGGCAGGTACTGAATGGTATATCTATATCCCTGAAGAGAGAACATTAGAAATGATTACAGCATCCAGCTGCCATATGACCTATCTCATATAAATGATGCTGACAGGAACTAGGATAAAAATGTGTTTTGTGATTATATTTGGTTTTGTAATGATGAAAACAACCAAGATCGTGATTAGGGTGATAATACTAATAAAAACAATACCTTACTTCAGTGTCAAAACAGACTTGTCCATTCTTATATCTTATTTATTGTTCATAAAGATCTTTTAAGGTACATAGAACACTGATTATTAGCTCAAGTAATAGATGAGAAAACTAAGGTATTAGGTAACATTTTCATGCTCCCTTCATTCATTTATGAAGTTTATGTTAAGTTGTGTAGCTGGTCCTATGCGATCAGCATGACTCCTGAGAAAATTTTTGCTCTTAGGAAGCCTGTATTCTAGTCCTGGGAATTACACAATGCCCAAATGAACACGTAACAGGCAAGATAGTGTGGATAATGACAAATGTAATGATGAAAATTAGAACTTAATGATAACTTTTAAAGAGACATAGAGAATTCTGGATGGAAGGGTAGACAGGGAGGCTACTCTCAGAGTAGGTGATCAAAAAAAGGTCTCTCTGAGGGTAAACAGGTGACCTGAGATGGGGTAAAGAGGAGATACCCAATAGGACAGCTATTGAAAAAAATCCCAGGAAGAGGGAATTACAGGTACAAAGGCTGTAAGTCAATAAAGAGCTTGATGCTCGATAGAACAAGAAATGGAGAAATTACAAATTAGGTCAAAATGGGTGGAGAGAGGCCACATTATGCAAGACTTATAGGCCATGGTTAGGGGTTTGTATGGTAATGTATTGGTAACCATCCTGAATACTGGTATACATCCTTTTAATAATGATAGATATTTTTGTATTGTATTGTTGGAATCAATTACCTAATTACTTGCTTTTTAATTTTTATATTTGTCTTTTCTTATTCTGTCTATATCTTATTGGGGATAAAATTTATATAAGCCCCATAGAATAACTAGACGATCATTCCTTGTTTTCTGGAAAATATTATATAAGATAGATATTATCTATTTCTTAAAAGCTTGGGGGAAGACACTAAAAAGTTATCTAGGCCAAATATTGTTATATTTGGATGGGGGAAGGGAAGTAGCTTCTATTTTCTATTTAGCATTTTACTATCATCAAAATTTATTAACTATTCATTTTTCAGTTTTTTCTCGGGTCAATTTAGCATTTTAGAATATTCCAGGAATTTCTACTTCTCATTTTTTCTTGGCAAACTTATTGTCGTATGTTTTATGATATTTTAAATTCTATTATAACTGAACTATTTCTTTTTTAAAAATGTTTTACTTACATCTCTCTTTTATCACTCCTGTCAGAAAGTTTATTTTATCTTTTTTAAATTTTTTTATTTTTTAATTAATGCATAATGTATTATTTGCCCCAGGGTACATGTCTGTGGATCCTCAGGCATACACATTTCACAGCACTTACCAGAGAGAAAGTTTATTTAAGAATAAGTTTTTTTTAAAGAAGTAGCTCATTATTTTCTTCCTTTTTGTTTACTCTGTTGCTTTCCTTTATATAAATATGATATCTTACCAAGTGAAAAATAGTTTCATGTCATCATTTTAAAGGCTGCATGATCATAGTTTTAATCATTTCTCTATTAGTAGATCGTTGTTTCTAATTTCTCCTATTGTAAATGATTCAGAACACTTGTTTTATTTTTTATTAAGAAAAATTTTTACAAGTGGACCTCTGAAATTGAAGGTTATAAACATTTATAAACATTTAATGTATCTTACGGAAAATTCCTCCAAAATGTTGAGCCAATAACACTCTTCCCAACACTCGATAAGCCTTTAAACTCCTATATCTTCTCACCTTTTCCAGACCTCAGTGTTATTAATCATCTTAATCTTTGGTTATCTCAAAAAAAAAAAAAAATCCTGAAATGTCTGTCCATCTTACCCAGCATAAAATACAAAGTCTTTAAAATACTTACAAAGTCCTACATGACCTGGCCATTGCCTCCCTAACCCCTCACACCTTGATAACTTTATCTTTTTTCATTCTCTCCTCTGTCATTTGGTTTCATTCAGGTCACACACACTAGATTTGTCACTGTTGCTCACACTAAGCGAATTGTACTTGCTTCTACTAACTGGAATCCCTTGGGAGTTGCTAACCTGGTCTTTGCTTTCTTCAAGTTACTTCTTCTATGAAGACTTCTCTAAAAATCTTATTTTAAAAGCACCCACTCTGGAGGTACAGACTTCCAGTTATAGAATTGAATAAGTCACAGGGACGAAAAGTATAGCACAGGGAATGTAGTCATTAGTATTGTAGTAGCGTCGTAGGGTGATAGATGGATGGTACCTACACTTGTGGTGAACAAGGGATGTTACACTAACATACAGACATGTCAAATCACTGTATTGTACACCTAAAGCTTATGTAACATGGTGTGTCAACTATACTTCAATAAATACATAAATACAATCACTCCCTACCCATATCCACAGTGTACTGTTAGCACTGATTTAGAAATAGCAATTTGCACTCATGATTTAAAAAAAAAAAATAATACATCTTTATGTATCCATCAAAACTATCAAAAAATCAGGTCATCCCTATAATGTAAACTTGATATACACCCAAGAATCCAGATGTTTTTCCTAATATATTTTTCAACCAAAAGAATCCTAAATTCCTTGGAAAATGGCTAATTCTCATGTGTGAGGCAGAGACAGTAAAAGGGGAACATGGGATATTTTGTGCCAGAAAATTGAGAAGTTTTCAAAAATTCGTATGATCACATCAACAGAACAAAGGTGACAGCATGAAGGGGTTCCACTGACCAAAGCTGTGACAATGTGAACATCAAAAAGATAATAATGACTATATTGACTGAAATACAATGAGTCCATGAAAAGTCATTGGTGCATAATGACCCTCAAGGTGAGAAAATCAATATGAAGCATATGAAATCACCTGTGAGGTCTCTTTGGGGGAAAAAAATTAACTTGTATTTAATTGAATATTTAGAATTAAGTTCCAAATTATAGGAGTTACAGGATAAAGGAAAAAATTAAATGATACCACAAGGAAGTAATCACACAAATCCCAAATTAACAATTTAGAAATCAATTGGTAGAATGACATTGCACAAATGACTTGAAACTTGAAAGAAACTTAAGAGATGGAACAACCAGATGTAATGGGTGGTTTAAGTTGGATCATGATTGGGACAGAAAAAGGACAAAGGACATCTTTGGGCAGAAGGGAAAGTTTTGTTGGTTATTAGTTGATGCTGATGTTGTATGGAGGAGAAATTTGGTATTAGTTTTTATCCATAAACCAGAGTGGTCAAAATGATGATATATTATCTTCACACTTGGCTTCTGATGAATATTATCTTAACACGCAGTCATCTGGCAGTTCAGCCAAAATGTATATGTGATATACAAGTTAATTAACATAATGAATATTAGAAATGGGTTTGCAGTAGTAAATTTTTTTTTTTAGAGAGAGGGGGGTTGGCAGGGAGGGAGAGAGGGAGGGAGAGAGAGAAAGAAAGAGAGAGGAAGGGGAGAAGAAGAGAAAGAATCCCAAGCAGGCTCCACACCTGGCATGGAGCCCAACACAACCTTGAGATCATGACTTGAGCTGAAATCAAGAGTCCGATGCTTAACTGACTGAGCCACCCAGATGCCCCTGCAGTAGTAAAATTAGCAACTTGTTATTTAGAATAAAAATGTAAAATTTTGAGGTTTTCTTGGTGAAATTAATGGTGGTCAAAATACCTGGATTGTCCAAAGTATTGAGATAGCCCACACTGTTGTCTCCATGTAGTATAAGAATCGAATGAATTCTTCATTATTCATATTTCACAATTTATAACTGGCTGTGTGTCTAACATTTGACTCTTGGTAACCTGATTCTGCCTATCAGGGTCAGCTGAATCTCATCCCTAATATATTGTCACATTCATGTTCAGGGCACTTACCTTGCACAGTGCTCTTAGAACCCACAAAGGGCCAGATCTGAGATTCTGTCAAGTCTATTTAAAATGTTATGTGCCAGGGTGCCTGGGTGGCTCAGTCGTTAAGCGTCTGCCTTTGGCTCAGGCCATGATCTTAGGATCCTGGGATTCCTTCGGCTCAGGTCATAATCCTAGGGTCTTAGGATGGAGCCCCACGTTGGGCTCCCTGCTCAATGGGAAGCCTGCTTCTCCCTCCCCCACTCCCCCTATTTGTGTTCCCTCTCTTGCTGTCTGTCAAATAAATAAATAAAATCTCTTAAAAAAAAAAAAAGGTTATGTGCCTACTTTATGCCTCCTTGCTAATAAATGTTTGTATGTGTCAAGTTAGTTTTCCCCATGAGTGTAGAAGAAAAGTATATCTAGCATTTGTCTCTATTAACATATATTAATTTTTACCAAAAAGATTATGATATTGTTTATTAACGAACTGGCTTAGGTCAGTTCAAAATAACACACCTTCCTTAAAAATTCAAAACAGAAATTTGTTCATGTGTGCATGCACACACACACATACACACACAACCATCCTCACTGTCATCCTTTCTCTTGCAGTCATAGTTCTTACCTCTTCTATTTTTTCCTGTGGGCAAAAATTGGCAAATCTTAATGGAAAAACAAAGAATTGTGTAGACCCTAGATGTCCTCATTCCACCTCAAAGGGTAATCACACTTGGTTATAAAAGTGGGTCAAATGGGTACAACTTAAGTGAAATGTTTATACTCCATGTTACAGCTGATATTAAATACCTCAAAGACAGGTTCAATACCATTAATACAAAAGAAAAAAGAAAAGAAAGAATGAATGAAATGTCTTGGGAGAAATGGCTGACTCCAAAACTAAAGCTCCCCAAAAAAGCAGATGAGCCCGGAGCAAATTATAACAGGAAGTAAGCAAGTATGCAAAAAATGATGGCGGTATGCCTAAGAGACAAAGTAGCCAGCTTGAAGGGTTTCTTATGAGTCAAGACTGGGATAATTTGACCATAAGCTATATTTACATTTATATATAATATATATATATATATATTATATATATACACACACACACACACACACACATATATATACATACACTCACATGCACAGATTGTAAATTATAACTAAAATAATAAGAATCCATGATTATATTCTGATGTAAATAACTGAAAAAATAAATAAATGGGGAAGAAGGGAGAGCTCTCTTCCTTACATAAGTCTCAATATCTTCTCATAAAATGCTTAATTGTTAATAATGTAAAATACTTATTAACTTTATAGTAAAGACACGGGTCAGACACCATCTTAATCAAGTGATAAAAGTTAATATACCAGGAAAGTAACAAATTGATATCATGTGTTTCTTAATATGATGGAATGAAAAGATCTCAGCATCACTTTTAATATACTTCTGTCCCTCCCAAATTATTTGGGTATGTATAAATTCTGCATAAATTATAAGAAAATACAATCAAATCTGAAGTGGACTATATTCTTTAAAAATATAAATGTCCAGAAAGATAAGCAAAGGCTAAGTCACTCCTTCAGATTGAAGGAGATTAAAAGAATGTGATGACTAAACACAACACATAATCCTGGACATTTTAAGTATCACTAATACAGTGGGTAAAATTGGAAGGGGGTGAGTTGATAAGATGGTAAAATTGGACAACATTAATTTTCTGATTCCGACGGTTGTACTCCTGTTACTAGGAGAATGTCTCTTTTCTTGCAAATATACATTGAAGCATTAAAGGTGATCATGATTGCAACTTACTCTCACGTGGTACAGAAAAAGAAATGAAAACAAGAGAGAAAATGCTAAGGCAAATGTGCCTCCAGCTACCAGCTGGGGAAGCTACGTAAAGGGCATTGTATTATTGCAATTGTTCTGTGGATCTGGGAATATTTTAAAATAAACAGCTCAAGTAAATAATACTGCTAAAACAAAATTTTTTTTTTAATAATTGCAGAAACAACTGTCCTCATTCCATCTCAATCCTAGAATGTGGGGATCCCTGATGAAGTTAAAAGAGAATTCAACAACTACCGTGCACCAAGCACAGCAATATCGATCATCACTTATAAGGTTCTGAAAACTGTTATTTGTTAACACAAAAGGCCTCTGCACCCTGAATCATTACTCTAATACCTTCCCAGTCTCTGTAAACCCCCCACTCACTAATAAATCCTACATAATTATAAGGAAACTACCCTATTTTAAGTCTCAATTAGACACATCTAAATAGATTAAATGCAATACATAG
The DNA here is from genome assembly GCA_028534135.1 of Potos flavus. Taxonomy (NCBI): domain Eukaryota; kingdom Metazoa; phylum Chordata; class Mammalia; order Carnivora; family Procyonidae; genus Potos; species Potos flavus. Next base: position 27,026,986 of record CM052889.1, read on the forward strand.
AAATATCTCTAAGAACCAAAGCATTTGTTAGCTAGCCATGTTTATCTCTTCTGTTTCTTTAAAAAATCAATAAACCTGAAGATGTGGGGAGGGGGAGAGGAAAAACCTTGACTTACTTGCATTTTTACCCATGTAATTATCTCCAAATGGTATATAAGAAACAAAGTAGATTAAAATCTTTCTAGTCATTTATCATCAATTGTATTATCTTTTTCTCTCACATACTCATAGTAAACTTCTTCCCAGAGAGACACTGATAATATCCAGATAATAAATTTTCTAAAGGTGTATGAAGTTATGTAGGTACATGGATATGTGCAGAACAGTGTTTCAGCCTAGAACAAAGCTAACTTCAGATTTCCACCATGCTTGCTCTATGGACTCCTTCCAGTCTGAGATGACTATATCTTCAAACATGGATAAATCAAACTCAGGGTACCTTCCTTCCTCAGGCAAACTACAAACTTCCAGCTGACTGTTTTGGAAGCTATCTATTACACTCAAGTTCATTACTCCTAAGAGATTGCATTTTGCAGTTGTTTAGTAGAGGTGAAGTGGAATACAAAGGCTACAAGGAAAAACTGTTCTCTCTCTGGGATTCCATGGTGGTTTTTCATCCCAATGTACATATCTCTTACTATGTTGCATTATGGTAATGGTAAACATCTCTGTCATCCCAGCCAGGATAAATATTCCTTGAGGAAGTGAATTGTGTCTTCTTTATCTTGGTTTTTGTGTATGTCTGGTACATAAAAGCACCTAATAAATATTTGTGTTGTTGAATCCAAGACTTTCATTCCCTTTGGAGATACACAAAACTTCAAGAGAATAGAGTGCCCAAGAGTAACAACACATTAAGAAAATGGCTTTATAAGAAAGTAGAGAGAGCTATTATTTGCATTTTTTTCTACTGGATTCTGGATTTAGCAAAAATTACCAGATTAAATTAGCCAGAAAATATGAGAAAGATGCTGAAAGGTTATACAAGATGTCAAGGAAATATGTTAAGGGATTATGTCTGGTCTCCTTCCCTGAAAGTGTTCATTAATCCTTTTTTTTTTTTTAAAGATATCAGGAAGACAAATTAGAATTTATAAGGGGAAATAATTAGAGACACATAGCCTGTAGGCAACCTACAACTGCAGCTGAATGTATATCTATTCAAAATTCACGATGCTTATTCTTTGTTCTGCTTTTTTCCCCCAAAGGGCAAGGCCAGAAAAGATACTATTGCTTCATAGACAAAGTGTGTGTGCCAAAAGCTCTCTTTGCTGTTCTCTATAGATAAGAAAGGTTTTTTTTTTTATATATTAAATAAAACCTATGCTGCTGGCAAATTCTGCACTCGGGTCATTTGCTTCAATTAGCTGAAATATAGGGAAGCTAGAATTAATGTTTCCAAGGGCTTATTATTTTACATCTATGAAGCTGGTCTTTCCAGGGAGTGAAAACTCTAGTCTGACAATTTTGGGGTAGTGACTTAAAAGGACGGATCTATTGGGCAAGGTAAATTTTTTTTTTCATTTATTTTGGCTAGTCAATACATTCTTAATATTTCACTAAATATCAGAAACACGTGAAAACAAATGACAACTGAAGGCATGGGTCTTGGGTTAATCATCCATGGGCTATCGTATGAATGAGAGCAAAGGATAACCTGAAAAGCTAGTATCACGAATAGCATGGATTTTGAAGAAATGGTTAACTTTATTTATTTCTTTTGTTGAAATATTTTCTCTCCTATCACAGAAGACTTTGTTATACTTTAAACTTGAACCATTTAATTCAATTTTTCTACTTAATTGTTGTTTAAACCTCACATGTAAACGGCATACAAAATTTTTTTATGGGATTAGAAATCCTTTGTCAGAGGAAACAACTGTAAAAGCATTATGGAAAAAACCCTGTAGGCAACTTTTTCAGAGTTCCTTCCTGGTCTGCTCTTACTAGACTGTGGATTGTGATTCTGCCTCAGTCCCTAGGGAAAACACTCCATTAGCATACACATTTGGTAGCGGGAGGTAAGGACAAGATGTCTTACCTCAAAAGGACTCTCCAGCTCCTTATCACCAGATCCAGGGTTCTTGATTTCTCTGGCTGTACCTCTTTTGTATTTTCTGATTCATGACTTAGTGTCCTTCCTGAAGTCTCTATTTTAAGTGGCACGCCAATGGACCTTTTTTTTCCCCTTCACATTTTGGAGAAATTCCCTATTTCTACCTTCCTCATTATCACACTTTTCAGCAGAATCATTAGAATGCTATATACAACAAAGGCATTATTGACCTTCAATATGGCATTTTTCAAAAATTGAGTCTGCTAACCTTTATCAGTTATAACATAAACTACATGTCTTTACTGAATCCAGACATCTGTGTTTTGAATAACTATCAACTTTGCTTTGGGCCAAGATAGATATAGGTATTTTTAAGATTTTATTTATTTATTTGAGAGAGTGAGAGAGCACACAAGAGCAGGGTGAGGGGCAGAGGGAGAAGCAGACTCCCCGCTGAGCAGGGAGCCTGATGTGGGGCTTGATGCGGGGCTTGATGAAGGGCTCAATCTTGGGACTCCGGGATTGTGACCGGAGCCGAAGGCAGACACTTAACCGATCGGGCCACCCAGGCGCCTCATGGCCCAATATATATTACCTCCCATTTTGTATCAGTTTGCTAGGGGCGGGGGCTGCCAACAAAGGATCACAAATTGGGTGGCTTAAACAACTGAAATTTATCCTCTCACAGTTCTGGAGACAAGAATATGAAAGAGAATGTGTCCTGGCCTCTCCCATAGCTTCTGATGGTTTACTGCAATCTTTGTTATTCCTTTCCTTGCACATGCTTTACCTGTCTCTGCCTTTATGTTCACATGGCGTTCTCCCTAGGAGTGTGTCTGCCTCCCAATTACTGCTTTTCAAGGATACCAGTCATACAGGGTTAGAGGCTTATTCTACTCCAGTATGACCTCATTTTAACAACTGTAAACTACATCTCCAGTGATGCGATTTCCAAATAAGGTCACATTCTGAAGTACTGAGGGTTAGGACTTCAACGTATGACATGTTTTTTTGTGGGGGGGAAGGGGGGTAGATGGGGGCATTGTGAAAGGGTAGCACAATTCAACCTATCACATGCTGAAACAACTATAAAAGAAAAAAACACAAAATATTAAAACTTATCAGAAATAATAGGTGACATGAGAACAACTCTATACCAATAAATTTGAAAATATAAATGAAATGGATTTTTTTGAAAAATAAAACTTTAAAAGCTTATTTATGAAAAAATAACTTGATTGGTCCTATATCCATTACAGAGATTGACTTTGTACAGAAAAGACATTGCACAAAGAAAAGTCCAGAACCAGATGGCTTTGAAGATAAATAAATAGTACTAATTCTCTACAAACTGTTGTAGGAACTCATTTCATGAGACCATCATTACATTGTATTTTAGTTTCTTTGGGTTTGCTATAATAAATTATTACAAACTAGGTGGCTTAATATGACATAAATTTATTCTTTCTCAGTTGTGGAGTCGAGAGTCTGAAATCAAGTTGTCAGCAAGACCACACTCCCTCCAAAGCCTCTAGGAGAAAATCCTTGTCTCTTCCAGCTTCTGGTATATCCAGTCCTGGTGTTCCTTGGTTTGTAGCCCTATCACTTCAATCTCTGCCTCTGTGGCACACTGTCTTCTCTTCTGTGTGTCCTGTCCTTTTCTATCTATTTCAAATGTCCTTTTGCCTCTGTCTTATGTGAGTATTTGTCTTTGGATTGGGAGCCAGTCAGATAATCCAAGATAAGCTCAAACCTCTCAACATTCTTAACCACATTTTTTTTTTTTTTTTTTTTGCCATATAAGGTGATAGTTACTCCTTTACCATATGAAATAAAACTCACAGGTTCTGGGTATTAGACATATCTTTTTGATAGTCACCATTCAGCCAACTAAACCCTGATGCCCAAACTGGGCAAAACTGTTATGATAAAGGAAAACTACAGACCAATATCCCTCATGAAATCAATGGAAAAATCTAAAGAAAGTTTTAGAAATCTGAACATAATCATTTGTAAAAGGTTTATACAGGAATGCAAGGATGGCTGATTATTTTAAAAATCAATCAACACAATTCACCGTATTAATTGATTTAAAAAGAAAAAAATGATCTAGAATTTGACTTAAATTAATTAATTAAATTACTAGCTTGAGATCAGTGAATAATAATTTCCCTTTTAGATCTGAATACTTCAAAATGATCGGTCTCCATGTGACCAGTAGAGGTTTGATAAGATTTCTTTTAAGGCCAAATTTACTATTTTTTTTCCAAACACTGAGATTACTTTTCTCATGTTAAAACTTCTTTTATATTATCAAATTAGGATGGTGGTAAATGGCATATATAACTAATAGATATATGTTGAACTTGCATAACAGTATCAGCTTACGTAAGTCCCTGGAAATGCTACTGATCCATAAAGTCTGGGCTCCACTATCCTAAAAGCAGCATACCACATTATTCGTCATTGTATATTATATATTCTCCACTGTCATGAGACAGAGAGGCAAAAAGAGAAAGGGAAATAAAGCACATGAGATGTTCTCTCTCGGAAGTGTAACAGAGTAGAAAAAAAGAGGGAAGAGTAACTTCATTCACTAGAAAACATAATCCACTCACTGTTTGGGAATCTTCTGATACACACATTTAGCAACTCCCTCCCTACAACCCCATCCACAAACACAACACCTTGGTGATGGGAATGAGTACGAGGAATTTAAGATAAAGTTTTCCATCCTCTTAAGAGATTTCAGTTGTTGACTCTCCAGCCAGAGGAAGATTCATTCTTGCATTCATTCATGCATTCAGTCTTTGCTTTAAGTCTCTGTCCTCTCCCCTCACCTGGTAAACTGAACAGAACAAATAGAAACACCTGCTAACTCTGTGTTTCCCTTTCCACCTCCCGCCTCTTACTTCTCAAAAGCAAAAGTCGCACCTATCACCAACCGTGCCCTCCCAAATTTTACCACCAAAAATGTCACACCAAAGGGTCTGAGAAATGGGATGGAAAGAGCATGGACATGTCTTCCTCCTGCAAACCCAGTTCTCTCTCTGCCCCTACAACCATCGCAATCTGAAGACCATTGTGTGTCTGGTGTGGACTAAGCCTCACGTGGATAAGAGTGGCAGGTGGTGTAGGGAGATGTGAAACCAACCTAGGATTTCAGGAAGTAAATTGGAAATATTAAACTGGAAGCATTAAATGAAGACAGAAGTAACTCAGGGTATGTTCTTCGGCCTGCCTCTGGCCAGGTATGCAATTCTAATCATCTGAATACCTTTGGTGGGAAGCTAAAGGATGGGGATTGCTGTTTGTTTTCCTTTCTCTCTGCCTCCACTTTCCAAATTTGTTTTGGGAGGCAAAGCTGCCCCACATGCTGCTCCCACCATAACAAACCTCCATCAATGCCCTGTTCGCCATTTTAACATGTCTCAGATAAAGAAAAAAAACCAATGTTGTCATCTTAGTCTAAGGTTCTAGTTCATCTTTAACTAGGAAAAAATAAGGAAAAAGAAATATCAATAGACACAAATATCGGAATACATATTTTTTATCATACCTTAACTCATCCTGGCCACAGACGGGATGGCTGGCAGAGACTACGAGGGCGTGGTGCCAGGCTCTTTTTCATTTGGGTCTACACAGATCTCTTTCCCTCCATTGCTTGGATATTTCTCTCTCTTAATTCTTTCTTTAGATGTTTCTTACTCCAGTGGCAAAACTCGAGCTCGTATAATTGATCATTTTAGGAGGGGTATGTTACACTATAACTTCGTTGGCATCTTGATACGAGTTTCTGATTCTCGAGCAACCTCTTTCCATTTAAGGTAAAGAGAGCTTTTCCTTAACTGTAAATAGAAGGGAGAGCCAACTGGATTTATAGTGAGCAAACTGTTTTTATCTAATGTAATCTAGCACAGAGATACTTGGAATTCATGTTGATTATGTAAATTGCTTATGAATGCCTCGACAGAGTTTGTGAGCAAGCTGTCTTTTTTTTTTTTTTTTTTTATGAAAAGGGTGTTTTTTAAAAAATAATTCCCTTCTTTCTCTTTGCCTATAACTACTTAGAGAAACTGGGAACAGAGCCACGCCCACCTTTTTTCCCCCCTTTTAATAAATATAAGACCTTTGATTCTTCTCAGAATGAGATTTTGCAAAGCAAGCAGACTAAAAAGGCTTGAGAAAAGCACAGTCAAGCAAATTTAAGATGGTTGAAGTAAACAAAATCCCTGGCTTATTCAGAGGAAGGGGTCCTGTAGGCTATACCTAGCCAGTTCTGAACTGCCAGGGGGAGGAATCTGGATTTCATCTGTGAGAAATGGGTAACTGTTGAAAGGCTGCACTTTGGAGAGGGACAAGACAAATTTGGGCATTGAGGACTATGAATCTGGCAGGGGTATACAGATGGATGAGTGGAGGGGAAGGAGTGGGTTAAAATGCATCCATATTCCTCATGAAGAGCCCTATACAGCCTTCCCCATTAGTAGGAATTCTTCAACGGATCACCAGGTGCCACTTGCAGGAGCCCTGTAATTGCTCCCTTCCCCTGCCCCCCGCTCAACATCTAACGGTGCATCCTGACAGTACGCATTTCCATAGAGAATTAGGCTGAGAAAAATATACACGTCCACATGCACATATATATTCACAGCGTAATACTCTCAATCTGAAGGTGAGCACTTTATAGCATATAAAATGTATATTAAGTTACATTTCAATGACAAATAGCATCCAGGTTGTCAAATGATTTAATACAAGATGTCCTCATTAATTCAGGTCTGAGAATCTGTGCTCAGAGCGCATCTTAGCTCCTGATGTTTTTTTGGCAGCATTATTTACTTAATGCCACTTTCCCAGGTGTCGATATTCCTCCCCCCAAAAGGAACTTCTCAAAAAAGTGCTTCCACAAAGTGTTACTATTATCTCCTCAAATCCATATCCTCACTTAATAACATCTCTTTTCTCCTTAGTCACTTCCCTTAGATTTCCCATCTTTGACTATGATTATTTGTTGAAAAAAGAGAACTTTTTTCAGTGTGAGCACCTCATACGCTTTGGGAGACTACCTTCCAACTCTGAATTAAATAGCAGCAAAACGCAATCCCTTCCTCCAGATCTCTCTCCTCTTGATCAGCTACAGTGCTTAACACACCAATGAAAAGCTGTAATTCTTAAGCAAGGGAACTGACTCAAGCCAATCTGTATTAACTCTTCCCTTCTTTTAAAGCAATATTTTAAGAAAACTATTTATTTATTTAAGAGAGATGGGGGAAGGAGGGGAGGGGCAGAGGGAGAGGGAGAGAACACACAGGGCTTGATCTCATGACTCTGAGATCACGACCTGGGCCAAAACCAAGAATCAGACACCCAACCAACTGTGCCACCCAGGCAGCCTACCTGCCTTAAGGTTCTTTTGGAGACAACAGGAGCCACTGAAATATTGAGGATCTATGATGCTCCCTTCAAAACCATGCAATCAACATATACACTGAAAAGCAGTCATAGATCAAATTTTGACTTATAAACAACATTTGTTTAAAAAATAAAAACACCATTATTTGTAAGCAGGCAGAACCAGTCACTCCACCTGTAAGTCTCGGTAAGCTTGTAGTCCCTGCTGTCTTTCTCAATGTTCTGACCACCACCTCACCCAAAAGATCCATTCAAGACACACATGACTTCCCTGCAGAGGTAAAATTCTATAACTCTTATTATCATCATCATCATGCAACCCCATCTATTGTCTTAAACCAATGTCAGGACCACCTGGTCTTGGGTGCTATCCCTTAACTAAAGACTAGTGATCTCCCAGATTTGTACAGTGTTCTTGCAAAGATTTGAAGGGATTTTGATTTTTTTTTTCATCAATCCGTATGTCTTAAGTACCTTCTAATTTCACCAAGAAGCATCGATTTTATCATATCCTAGGCAAATTACAAAATAACTAATTTCACCAATAAAAATGTTTCTGTCATTCACCAGTCTAACTTGAATAGGATATGTTGATCGAGATACCTTGTAGTAACTGCTTCTAGAATACAGACTTTTTCACATTATGCTAGCTATCATCCCTGCAGTGTGGATTCTCAGTGAGGACAACTGCCCCTAAAGCTGAAGTTTGACTATTTAGCATATTATCTCACTGCCCACAGCAGAGTCTTGTAAAGTAAATCATAGACATAAGTTATCTAGCATATTTGAGAAATTCTGGACCATGAGTAAATAAAGCTGAAATCTACAGATGCATTCGTTAAAATAATATTTAGGATCTTAGAGAAGTTCCTCACTGTAGTTATTACTTTCCTTCCTTCTTTTTTATTTATTGAATAGGTAATCTCCAATATTCTTTCCACTCCTGATATCATATATCAACTAACCCTGAATGCATGTTACCCTTTACCACATAACATGCTGGTAATATCATTCCTATTTTATAGATGGAAATGAGGCTCAAAGAGGAGATGAACTAGAGACTCCAATGGGCCCAATTTGATTGATATTCTGTAGTCAAGAGCAAGAAAATTTCACTATTTCTTTTTCTGTGATGGTCTATCAGAAGCTTACTGCTGAAGGGCCACCTTACTCTGTAGTATCAAACTTAGGTCTTACCAAAACCAATTTCTTTAGATGTTTTCTCACAGTCCTTTCTCTTGACCTGTTTTATGAACCTCAGTTTATATCCAAGAGATACATACTCCCTCTAATGACTGGGGTTGTGTTACTGGGCCAGACTTTTCTGTATGGTTCTTCTTTTCAGAGAAAAGTTTCTCCAAGGAGGCTTCTCAGCCCTTCAGAGAGGTAGACCTCTGGTGAACATGCCCTACAGAATGAGCAGACATGACCCCGGAATCCATGGATCCTCCTGCCATTCGCTTCTGACAATGAACATTCCCATATCTACATAAACCTCATCGAAAACCCCTTGTTGGAAAGTGGAGACATTGGCAATCTTTTAATCTTCCCAGAGACATCAATACCCAAGATGCAAGGTCCTGAGCTATATGGATGGTTCCTTCCACCTGCCTGGTAAAGCAGATTTTTCAATGAATCTGGGCAAAGGACTGATACCTCACCCCTTGTTCTAAAAATTTCCAATAATTTTCTTCACATAAATTTTCTGCTTCACACAAACTTTCCATCCTAGATAGTGTATCTCTGGCTCCTTTTTAGTCCTTCCTGCTTTGGGCGATACACATGTTCAGAGGAGCTGTGGGCTGAGTGGCCATCACACATTAGATTGATGCCTATATGTATGTTTCCCTGGCCCACAGTTTAATGACACCTCCTCTCTCCTCCCTCATCTTCTCTATTTCATAGAGGTACAAGAAGGAGCTCCAAACGCTTTCTGCAGAGTTGATCTTTTCCTTGATTTGCTGTCTGCCAACTAGGCTTCAAGGTAGAAAGTAGGCAATGCCATTAGTCTTCATTTAATCAGAGGATATTGTTTAATCTTCCAAAATTAGAGACCCTTTCCTCCTCAGGACTGGCGTGAATTTTGTTTATGCGATTGGAATGAGTCAAATATTAGAGGAGTCAAATAACAGAAACTGCTGAAAGTGTTTTTCAAGAACTTTTACTCTATATCACGTGTGCAGTGCCCAGACTAGATTTATTTATTTTCTACCTTGCATTCAATCCTCTGTGTCAAGGTCAGACACCTCACTTCTCTGAGTGTACCTGGCATTGCTCCCTTGGGATTAGGGGCAAACAATCAGTGTCCATGGCCTTCAGCAATGAAATCTTTCCAGCAAAAGGCAGAAACATCTTGCTTTGTACCCTTTTTTAGGGATGAAGACTAGGGAACCTATGATAAAATTTATCTGTAACCTGCTCCCTTGTGCTATACCTGCACCTGTGGTAAAATCCCATTAGACGTTTCTTTTCTGTCATATCACCTCAAAAAAGGGATGCTCAAATAGATTAAGGAACTTACATCTCAAATGGCAAGTAAGCTCCATCCCAAAAGGAAGGAGTTTTAAGCAGGAGATAACATGTGTTATTTATTCTCTGACAGTGCAATACTTATGGGGAATAATTTATGGAGAATAAACAGTAGCTTGACTCCAAAAATGACCACTATTTATTGACCTCTCTGTCCCAGTCAGATGGAAATAGCACTTCAGAATCCATGAACTTTGGGCTTCAGTGGAGCTTTTCCCAAAGATCTTCCCTAACAGTGATGTCTGTGTCTCTGTTAATTAAATCTGCATTACTTTCCACCTGCAGTTTGATCTGCTCTTTCACCATCACGTATAGGAATTAATTTCCTTAGATGTAAGTGATTTCATCCTTTTCAGATATGTCCATGTTTTATTTAAATTTTAGCACTGCCCTGGAAAACCATTCTGGGGATTAATGCTTTTCAGTGTTGCAGTTGTGGTCAAGTGTTCAGCTTCTTAATGTTTGTCACTTAGTTTAAGCTCATACAGATTGGGCCTTGATGAGTTCTCACTGGTGTCATTCATTCCACATGGGCCATAGAGGCCTAGGTCATCACTTCTCATGACACTGTAAGTACGCACCAGGAATGTTACTTTCAAGTTACTTTATTTTAGAAATACTCAAATTTATGAGTGAATGTCTGAAATGGTAGATCCATCTAAAACATAATAAAGTGATGCTAGTTTATTAAATATCATTCAATTGATTCCCTCCTTAGAGGGCATACTCTGTTTTCAGCTCTGCCACCTGAAGGAAAAGGTCCCATTCTTCAGGATTATCAATGGTCCTGACTTCCTTTTGGGAACTTATTCTTGGTGTTCTGTGAATATGTCCATTGAAAAGAGGAAACTGGTTCCTAAGCCCAAATCTATGATATGTATTTTACAGTCAAGTAACACGACCAGCCACCACTGACCAATTTTATCTAGCTTGATACTAGTTATAAGCAAGTTACAGAACTCATTACTTCCCATCTAGAAAGAAATGCTATATATTTCCTTTGAGAATTTCTTTATGATTGCTAACTCTAGAATTAAGAACTTAAAATTTCTGTTTATAGAAGCTATATTCTTACGTTTTTATCTTTGGACTTATATATAGCCTTAGCAGTCTTAAAACGGACATTAGTGAAAAAATATGTAGGTCTTAGTACAATGTATAAAGATATGGTCTGGAGAGTGAACCGAAAGAAGCCTACCAAAGTCTTCTACCTTAGTTTCATTGATTTACTTCCCATACTGATTCCCAAAGAGTTCAAAAGGCTAAATGATCTTCCTTCTCTATTGCCCGTGAAAAGTCCATTTTTTGATCCATTTTCTCACAGGGTCCAAGCTGAGACCTGAAATCCATTGGTCTTTATTTCTAATGATGGACTTGTTCTTTATAAATATCCCAGAGCATAAATTGCACTCAAAGAAGGCTTTAACCCTCAGTCATTAGTGGTTGTGGTAGGTAGCCAGTGAAGAAATATGCCTGGTTAATTCTTAGCTCTCCCTGGGTCAATATACCGCACATATTTTAAAGAGGCCCACCAGAATTGGTGCCTATTTGTGGGTAATTTCAAACTAGCTTCACACCCAGAAATTTGGAATGTGAAGAAATGTTTCCTGCAATGTCTTGACGATAAATCCATAATAGTGTCTACTACAATCTTTTCAAAGTTCATGTCAACCATCACTTTCTCCAATGGTTGTTAAGGATCTCCTGTTTTGCCCATTACTAACTTTGTAACCTTAGTTTTATCTAGGGTTCCCAGATTTAGCAAATAAAAATGCAGGACACCCACCTAAATGTGAATTTTAGATGAGCATGCACTATTTGAAATGTATTTAAACTAAAAAAAAAAAATTACGTATCTCAAATTCAAATTAACTAGATGCCTTGTATATTACCTAGCAATACTTATTCAATCACATTCTCTAACTAAATTTTATTTTCCTCATCTCTAAAATGTGACCTCTTGGGAGATGAACACATTAAATGTGTTAATGGCTTGGGGCACCTGGCTCAGTCAGTTAAGCATCTGCCTTTGCCTCAGGTCATGATCCTGGAGTCCTGGGATTGAGCCCCATATCTGGCTCCCTGCTCAGTGGGGAGTCTGCTTCTCCTTCTCTCACTGCCCCTGCTCATGCTCGCTCTCTCCCTCTCTCAAATAAATAAATAAAATCTTTTAAAAAATGTGTTAATGGCTTAAAAAGAGGTTTGTAAACAATAAAGGATTGGTTACATGTTATTAATGTCATTATTAGTATTACTTATCCCAATTATCCAACTTTTCCTTCTATAAGGCTTATGTTTAATTTACTTCCAAATGGATTATTTAAAGATATTAATATTAATGATATTTTTTCCCAAAGATCAAAATAATGGTCTTTGTTGTTTTTTAAGCAAGGATTTAAGACTGTGTTTTGGTGCCTATGGTCATGAGAGCAGTTTCCTCTTAGTTTCTCCTGGCATTGATGGATTACCTGCATCTGTTGTACAAAAAATCATGGTGAAACAGCAGGAAACATGGTTCCAATTTGACTTTACTCCCTGAAATAGTCTAATGGTGAGGTGGCAAGATCCTACTCCCAGGGTGGGAATTTTGAGAGAGCAGGGGGAACCTACATTTTTATATTGCTCAGTTGGATTCCTTGATCCTTCATTGCAGGATATTCTCAGGCAAATGTGCCCAAATAGCTGGGTGCCTCTCCACTTGTACCTAAGGTGGCAAAACTGAGGAAGTAGTAAATGCTAAAAATTGGCAAAAGCTCTTTTATTCAGAAGAAATTTTTTTACCCTATTTTCAAAAAAGAATTTACATTTTGGGAGGACAGAAAGGAGGAGAATTTTTAAAGTCTAGCGTGGTTGGTTTTAAAACAAGTATTAAATCCCATATTTAAGTTTTACAGTCTGGACACTTTCTAGATTTCAAAACGAAATAAAAAAACCTTCACACAAACATTCGCAGTCTAGATAAAAATGAAGAAATCAAAGAAGTATTAGTATGTGATTCCTTTGTAGTTTAATACACTCTCTGCAGATAGAGCCTCCTTTACAAAATCACATAAAGATGTTTGTTCTGAAGAAATGGGGGATTGGGCATCCTGGCCAGAAAGGGTGACTTTGTGGAGCTTACATCTTCTAGGACATATTACTAGTCAGCCATCTTAACTTCCAGTAACAGCAATCTAAGACAAACTAACTTCAGTAAAAACAACAAAGAGACTGAAGTATCTCATAAAGTCTATCTCTAAGAGGATCAATGTTGTAACCTGGCTTCTGAGACAGCCAGAACCAGGCACCCAAATACTGCTGGTACTCTCCTTTCTTTTCTCATCTCTGATTCTCTCTGCAAGTCAGCCTCATTCTCTCCCATGGCAGACATCTAGGAGTTCGCCAAATTTTTGTGGAGAGAAGGTTGTCAAGAGCACCAAGTGCTACTCAAGAAAAGGCCGATTATGATTACTGCAGTTTGAAGAAGCCTAGTGAAGAACTCTGATTGACCCCTTTTTCCAATCAACTGTGACTAGAAGAAGGTGCTCAAATGGAATTAGGCATCTGTCTCTCTACTAGACAATCGTTGGGGTGGGCTTACGATTACATAAAAGACCTTTCTAGAAAAGATAACATAGATGGAATGGGGAAAAAGTTTCCAGAAAGGTATTTCTGTGCAGAGGAATGCTAAGGAGACAAAATAATAGGTATTCACTCCAGAGAATCCCTGACTATTAAACTAACAATTAGATACAAAAGTATATTACAAATACTGGTGAGTGCTCAGTTATAACAGGGCACCATATTTGAAGGTTGGGGAAGGCCTTTTTCAAGGAATGTCCTTTAACTTGGAATGTAGAAAAAAGGGGGGAAAAGGTATTCCTGAAAAGGGAACAGTAAGGGGGAAGCTTTAAGGTAGGAAAGTGCTTAAGTGTTGAAAAGAAAAAACTGACCAAAAAAACCCAAAACAAATAACAACAGAAAAACCAAGCCTACTGCATGTTGAGAATGATAAAGACATACAGTAGCACAACTTGAAGTTACGAAGGCATGGACCTGACCATGTCCACTGTGGATGAAGTTAAAGATTTTGTATTTTTTTTTCCTCAAGTGCAATGGGTTTTGATTTAAAATGTGGTAAAATCCAATGCATGTTTTCATAACTTACATCACACGGCTGAGAATGCCAGGGCCATGAAGGGTAAAAGTAGATATATATAAACAAACAGAAAACATTTGTAGTTGAGATAAAGTGAGAGATGAAGACTGAAATTACATATTACATCTTGCTATTTTGACAGATTGACTTTTTTCCTCCTACTGTACTGAAAATCACCACGTGGAATATCTATATTCAGCAGGGCTGATGGAGTTTGACATTTCTTAATATGTGCCCACCTGTTCTAAGATCATGAAAACAAATTTAAGTGTATTGTTGAGACACTGGATTAAGCTTTTATGTGAAGAAAGAAAAAAACTAAGTTTGAAATGACACCTTTCTGCAATAATTATTCCATAAAAATAACCATGTATTAGTTGTAGGAAGTTAGAAATGCCTATGAGAGATGGGGCACCTGGGTGGCTCAAGTGGTTGAGCACCTGGCTCTTGGTTCATGACCTCATGGGTCATGGGATCAAGCACATATTGGGCTTCCTGCTCAGTGGAGAGTCTCCTTGGGATCTCTCTCTCTTCCCCTCCCACTCAGTGCATGCTTTCTCTCTTACTCTGGCTCTCGCTCTCTCTGTCTCTAAAATAAATAAATCTTAAAAAAAGAAAGAAATGTCTATGACAGTTGATACATCCCACTGCCCCCTTTTCAGCAAGACTTTACCAAACTAATCAATAATAAAGGCAGCAGTGTGACATTTTTAAAGACATCACAGAAACTGAATCAACAAAATGGATTATAAATGCTAGAAGTACATGTCTTTGTTTTTGTTATTAATGTATCTGGAGAAATCATTTGTTTGAGATAAATGTAGAACAGAACTACATTGGAGGTCAGCAAAGGAATAAAAATACTCCTGCTTGTATATACAGGAGAAAACACTTAATCTGGCATTGAGTCCACAAGTACTTTTAAAATAGAACAGAAAGGGAAAAATCAGTCCAAAATTACCAGTTACTTTTTCTATAAACTGACCACTAACCAATTTGATGGAATCTTTTTTTCCTTTTTTAAATTTACTGTCTGGATAGTTAATTTGTCCATGCATAAAGACATCAATTATCAGGATAAGCTCACCAACAAAACACATTTATTTACAGTGTACCATATTTTTACACAGCAAAGTTCTGTAAGTTAAGTAAATTAACTAAAAACATATAAACAAAGTGTTCCCTGGTTAGGACAGACTAATCTATCCTGCTGCCACAAGACACTCAACATTAACTCACTGGTTTAAGAAATAAAAAGTTCTCTTACTCATGTAACAGTCCAGGATGGGTGTTTTAGGCAATGGGCACCTACCTACCCACATGCCATGATTCAGAGACCCAGAGGGACAGTGGCTCTGCTACCTTCTACAAATGACTTCATAAGCAGTGGTGCTCTGCTCATCTCAGCCAGTAGGAAGAAAAGAGTATATATGTCAAGATATCCAAATCTTGGGGGGCCAGGAAAGAATTCAGTTACATGGCAATGCTTCTGCAAAGTTATGGGGTACCCAGTAAGACAGCTGAGTCCCAGCCCAACTCCATACTTTTGAAAGAAGAACATGGATTTTATTGGAGACGTGTTTCTATTAGGTATTTAAAAGAAGATAATTTTTTAGAAGAATATAATGTAAATACCTAAAGAGACTTAAAATGTAAGGCCAGTCCTCAGTTCTGATATGAGTCCAGGATCTCTTGTCACCTTGGCCCACAGAGCAGCTATGGGAGCTCTGGAGGAGATGTTTCTTCATGGAGGGGTGTGTGTTAGCTGCAGCTCTGACACTTAGGGGCTACGTGATCTTGAATGTTCTCATGACAATGTCTACCTACCAAAGACTAGGGGGTGAATTTAATGACTTTGGGTAATATAAGAAAGTAAAATAAACAACTTAGTGGTGGATACGGAATGAGAGCTCAACAGATGAGATGCTTCTCTTTTCCACGTCATCTTCTGCTTAAAGAGGTGCCATCTTCTGAAGGAACCAGACTTAGACCGCTTCAGGCAACCTAGAGCTGCCCCCTCATAACCCCTAACAAATTTAATGATTAGGACATGTTTGCAGATCAGGTAGGATTTTAGGGTTCTACTCAATGATACTGGCTTAACCCAAAAACTTGGCTATGGCTCATCTTGCCCTTCTCACCTTAGTGACAGGATCAGGGAGCTGCACACATCAGGAGTGGATTACTTCAATGAAGTCCCAGGGCTGGGCCAGAGCCCACAGGCTGGGCTTCCCTCCCTCTGAAGAAAATTCCAGATTTTTTATCAATATTCAGTGAGAAGGTTGGGGTGAGGCGAGATAGAAAGAATATAAATGAAAGAATTGGTCCTATGTAGTCAACTTCCTCAGACAGCCAAATAGTGAAAGTAGGAGAGATCCATTAGCAGGTATATTCATCAAAATTCAGAACCAAAAGGATATATACGTTTAAGAGTGTGTGTGTGTGTGTGTGTGTGTGTGTGTGTGTGTGTGTGTAGGCAGGGGTATGTGACAAGGCTACTAAATAAAATTTACGGGGAAAGACAATCAAATCAAATAAGGAGGAATTATCCTTATATAGGCATTGCAGTAGAGTATGAAAATCTCTAAATAACTTCATAACAAATGTATCCTGAATAAATAATATCTATGCTTTTTTATAGGGAGGAGAGTTACTATTTAATATTAAGCTTACTCTTGTCAAAAGCAGGCAAGAAGAAACTAGGTTACTGGTCTTAGAAACATGCTAAAATGCAAAAAATGTGATAAATCTTTTGTTAAGTTGTATTTTTGTAAGTTTGCTTTAAACAGCACTGCTGAATATTGTCTGATAAATTATAGAGGAAATTGGCACCCTTTAAATCTTCTGAGAAACCAAATAGTAATAGAATATATTAGAAGAAGCATGGCTGCAATTTATGGTAATCATCAAAGACACAGGATAAATTTGTTTTAAATGAGAAAAGTTTATAAAGTAATTAAACTATTTTTCTGACCAGGGAAATATAATTTAGGCTTAGTTTCGTAGAACTAGCATATTCTTTTGTCCTTGGGGGCTGAAATTTTAGGGAGATATCAACAACAAAAGGAACTGCCAACCTGTAATGTATCTAAAGAAGGGAATGCTGTATCTGCATAGAAATTGTTAAAAATGAACAATTGTTCACTCTTTGGTATAGTCAATAGATATTCTGAAAGCCTGGAATATGCGAGGTCCTCACACGTAAGATAAAATCTTAACCCTCAGAACCACTGTTCTCAGCCTCACATTGTAGACATATCTTATGAGATAAGGCATCCCGTCTCCAGCTCTTCCAATCAAAATGCATGCTCAGCTAAGATGCGATTGTTTTTGATAATAAAGTATTTCACAGGAGTGCTTCATGGAAAACAGGGAGTGAGGTAGTGTTTCAGACTCAACATATTGAAGAGTTTTCCCCCTGAAAGAATTGTAGTAATGCTGGCATTAAGAAAGCTAGAAGAATATAATTCTAAAACCCAAAAGACTGAAGAAATGGGGCGTTGATTATACCTCTCATTTGCTCATTGTCCATTGTTTTCCTCTTGTCACCACACGGGCTAGTACAGATACTGCACATTATAGATTCCCTTATTCCTGTTACTGATTACAGAGCGGAGCACAACAACTCTGCTCGGGGTCTGTACAGGATTAGTCCCCTCTTGCCATTTCAGTTCAAGCAATCGGAGTTTATGTAATGAAAATCTCATACATTTCCAATTTCAAGTTGTAAAATAATGAATGACAGAAAAAAAATCCATGTGTGTGCATGTGTGTGCACACGAGTGTGTGCGTGTGTGTGTGTGTGTATACCTGCTGAATTAGCAGCTTGCTTGTGGTATCACCTTTATTATAAGTGCCGTTTAGGGTAGGTCTGTACTGTGGTGTGGCCATTTCAGTACAAAGAATAAAAAAGTGTATTTAAAAGTACATGTAAATGTTTTATATCCTAATGTTATTTATCTGTGTTTTTCATAAGATTTTCTCAAATCCAAAAGAATACATGGTTTCTCACTCAACCCCCCCACATCCAATCCCAAGGAAACTTGCAAAAGTACACCCACACACACACCCAAATCTACTGTTTTCCTATAATCGACCTGAACTTCTGCTTTTTTTTTTTTTTTTTTTTTTAACTTCTGCTTTTTGTATTATTTCTTTTCCTGGGCATTCTTCGGCTTGTCTTTTTTCTAGTTTCTTGAGCTGGGTATTTGTTTCCTTTTTTTTTTTTTTAAACTTGTACTGGTGGAAGTGTTTGTATTATGAATTTTTCTTCAACCATTGCTTACAGCTTCTTGTATGCAGTATTTTTATTATTTGACTGAATTCTGTAGTTTCAATTTGTATGTTTCCGTTTCACCTGAGTTATCCAATAGAAGAATTTTTTTAAATTACTGGTCGAAGGGCCTCTTAACTTTTTGATCTGTTAGTAATTTCTAGTTCTACTGCATTGTAAGTAGAGACTATATTTTATAGTACTTCTGCATTATAGGACATCTTGATGTTTTCCTTGTGAACTTGTGTATGGAAAACTTTGTAAATGTTCCATAAGCACCCAAAAGGAAGTATATTTTCTATTAGTAAAGCCTAAAATTTGGTATATAATGATAAGATCTATTTTATTAAGTTGTTCAGGTCTTCTGGCTCTTTGATTTTTGGTTTGTCCACTTGATATGTCTTGATCTGAGATTGGTGTACTTCTATAATTATAAGTTATAATTCAGTCTATAAAGACTCTATAATTATGCCATTTCTATGTTCTAGAGTTTTTACTACATAAACATGGTTGCTGTATTCTTTTGTTCAATAGTATTCATAAATACCTGATCATTTTGAATCATGGTATTTAGCACTAAAACATATCTCTCATCAATTTTTTTAGCTTTTTGGTTTAAATATTACTTTATCTGATATCAAGTTCACACCCCTTCTTTCTTACTGTTTCTGAGGACTCAGTAAACCTTTGTCTGTTTTGTTTGCTTGCTTTTCTGAATCACTTTAATTATTCTCCTTGTATACAGCATATGGCTGGGCATAGCTATGTAAACCAAAATAAAAAGCCCAATGATGGGTATTAAGGAGGGCACATATTGCATGGAGCACTGGGTGTTATACGCAAACAACGAATCTTGGAACACTACATCAAAAAATAATGATGTACTGTATGGTGACTAACATAACATAATAAAAAAATTACATTGTTTTAACAAGTTACCTTCATTCATATTTATTGATACGACTGATATGTGTCTTCTAACTTGAATGTCTGAATTCTGTTGGTCTCAATTTTTGTCACAATAATTTTATAATTATGCATATCAGGTTATACTTGCTACTTTTATTTATTTACAAAATGTGCATTATTTGCTTTTTAATTAAAAGTGATAACTAGGGGGGCACCTGAGTGGCTCAGTCAGTTAAGCATCTGCCTTTGGGTCAGGTTATGATTTCAGGGTCCTGTGATCGAGCCCTACATCAGACTCCCTGCTCTCTCTCTCTCAAATAAATAAATAAAATCTTTAAAAAATGATACCTAGGAAGAATTATATTTTCATTCTACTTGTCACCTTTCAAGTTATGTCTTCTATAATGCCCTCTGTTCTATATTTTCTTTGGAAAAGAGTTTTGAGTAAAAATTCACTTTGGAGCCCAGTATAATTTTACTTTCTAGTTTGTTAGTTTTTAACAGTACCCTTGAAAACTACCTATTCCCTATACATCAACCAATGAGCTTATTCTACTTTCTACTTCCCCTCTGTTGTCTCCACTCATATCTCATTGCCTTATTTCCGTTTTGCCACAAAATACAATAACCGTGTGTTCATCTTCCACGCTCACCGAATCTTCGTTTTTGTCTTAGGTCCACAGTTACATGCATTAAAATGCCCATCATCAGTGTTTGGTGACATTTTTCCCCTTCGTTTATTAATTGAATAAAGCTGATCTAATAAATTCTTCATGGAGAGCTCATGCGTACTGCATGTTCTAAGCTGTAGGAGTTTAAAACTGTTTAGAAGACTCTTAACCGTAGGACACAAACTGAGGGTTCCTGGAGGGGAGGTGGGTGGGAGGACAGGGTAACTGGGTGATGGGCATGAAGGAGGGCACATGATGTGATGAGCACTGAGTGTTACATGCAAGTGATGAGTCACTAAAGTCTACCCCTGAAATTAATAATACGCTATATGTTAAAAAAAAAACCAAACTGTTTTGTAGGTGTTTTAAAATCTTAATGTTTCACAAACACCTTTGCTGGACATAAAAATCTGTTCCTACATTCATTCATTCCTTTTTCTAAAGTGACTCCCTTTTTGCCTCCCCTTGTATTTTTTTTATTATTACTATTATGTACTAACATACATTATATTAGTTTCAAGTGTACAACATGCGTCCATATTTGCATACATTATTAAAATAATCACCACTACAAGTCCTGTTAACACCCATCACTGCACAGAGAATTTTTTTCCTTGTGATAAGAGCCTGAAAGATTTCTTCTCATAGCAACTTTCAAATATGCAATACAGCATTATCGATCACAATCACCATGCGGTACATGACATCCCCATGACTCACTTATAACTGGAAGCTTGTAGTTTTCGACCCCCTTTCCCCATTTTGCCTGCTCAGAGTAGATGGATTCTTCCTGGCAATGCTTTTGGCTTAACTTTACTCTGCATTAGATCTGTTCTTGTTTCTTCCTTGTACTTTTTTTTTTTTTTTAACACTTCTTGCTTGACCTCAAAATCTTGTGGCATTGTGGGAACATAAGAGATCATCTGCTGGGACTTGGGTTTTATTTTTCTCTCTTTTTCCTTATTCTTCACTTTGGTTACAGTTATTTTAAGTTAAGCCACACTCTAGCTCCAAGAATGTTGAGTGTGTTTCACATACAGTTCTGTTGATCTCTGTTTTTCTCTGTTATATTGCAGGAAATATTGAGTGAGATGGATTTAAGCACAACTTGTTCTTTAAGCTACTCTCATGACTTCTCTTTTCCCCAAGAAACCAGAGTCCAAACACTTCCTGCGGGGAGTAACTAGTGGGCATTACCCAAATGTTTCTCAGCCTTCACTTAATTCACTTCTTGAGTCTTACGTACCACAGTCTAGGCTCAAGGTAAATTTACTTTAAAATCCTCCTTATTAGAAGTCTCTTACTCATGCCTTTAAAAAGTGAGGAAACATGATTGCTGAGTCTTTGGGAAGCAGGCCTCCTACATTCAACATGCCAAAAGTCTCAGTATAAATAACTCCAGGGTCGAGATCTCCTAAATGTCTTTCTTGAGAATAAGAAGCGCATTGAACAACAAAAAATGTAGCTTCATCACTAAAGTGCATCGCTGCAAGAGGCTTAGAGATTATCTGGTATGACTAGAAATTAAAAACTAAGATAAATTCAATGACGTTTTAAAACTCCCGTAGACATTGACTGAGTCATTGCCAGAAACCAGATCTCCTGATTCTCATTTCCCTGCTAGTGTTTGTGTTTTGGTGTCCAATGCATGTTCATTTATTTTATACTTACAAAAGAAACCACCCACTCCTCTTCCCCATATCCTCTCCTTTCACAAACATTTAAAAATTAAAACCAAATGAGGATAGTTAATTTCAGTACAATTATTTTTCAATGTAACTGTCACAATGATCACAGTTTCAATTTCTTAGAAACGAGCAATGTCCAGGTGACTTAGAAATCTGATTATTGGCCAAAGGAAAATTCCATATTCAAGTTAGCAAATTCCAGTACAAAAATAGTTTGTGTGTTAGAATAGCTTTCCTTTTAAAACTTTGGAATGCTTTATGAATTTGCATGTCATCCTTGCTCAGGGGCCACATTAATCATTGTATCATTCCAATTTTAGTGTATGAGCTGCCAAAGCAAATGCCAGTATTGTTTCTTATGCTTTCATGCCTAGTTTATATGAGAAAATATTTCAACAATATCAAGAACTACATAGTAATTAAGGGTTAAGTGTAGTTGGCTAGCCTGAACAGAAAACCCAGATTTTAGGTACTTCTCATAAATTACTTTACTCCCAACCAAAGCTTCTGGATAGCAGTGAGAACACATATAACAGTATTACTTATGCCCTGAGTTGGTATCAAGCCAGTCAAAAGCAAATAAAGTTGAACCCTACATCAACCAGTAAATGTATGATTTCCAGCAACTTTTATGAAATTCTGAATATGATTATCAACCTACATTTCTACCTCTATAGACTGGTGATCCTCTGTGGACTCAGGAACTAGATGGGAACCCATGAACGAGATGATTTTTTAGATCCCTTTTTAACCAGAACAGTGTCTCTGATATCATATACCAAATTATCACGTTACATAAAGAAGCCCAAGAATACCCACTTCATAATAAATATAAGGACTATATGGAATTTGGATTTTGATGTATTTATGGAGAACTCTTTTTTTTCATCATGCAAAAAATGAGCAAGTCTCAATATACAAAAGTAGAGTAAATACTGGTCAACATCGACCTTCTAGTCTCAAATACTTGAGGCTCTTTTTAATACAGCCCTCAAATCTAGGATGAAATGAACAGACTAGTTTTACTAGAGACACCTATTTGTCACCAGCATCACCTATGGGTATTATATACAAAGGTGCACACAGCTCTCTGTTTGAGAAGGAAAAAAGGTAAGACCCTGTCTTTATACGCTGGTTCTCATATAAGTGACATTTTCTCATGTTGTCAGCATTCAATTTTCCACCGATGCACTTACAAGTTTTCATGAACACTTGAATGCAAATGTGACACTAACCCAGAATGAAGCATGGCTCTCCACTTAGAGCCCTTGGTGCTGAAACAATGGCAAGCAATAAACACTCACCACTGGCCCATTTCCACAGCGAAGTTTCTCATTGCAAACTCACCAACAACTTTTGACCTCTGGACCCAAAGACCATCAATTACCCAGCTTACAGAAGTGGAATATAGTGAACCGGCAGCATCATTTGGCCGTCACTGGGTTAACATCCTATCACAGGTTGAAAAGCAATTTGTCCAATATTTCAACTGCCAGGGAGAATTCTTTATTAGCTTTTGGGTAGGTTTGCCTTTCAATCGGATGATTTGAATAGCTTCTGTGGTAGGAGAGATGCTGCCCTCAGATAATGATTTTGCATTTCACCTCATCATTAATGCTTTGGACCTCAAGGGAAGTCACTGTGCCTTTTATGAAGGTCGAAGCATTTTATAACCTTAATAAAGACTCATAGCCTCAGGAACAGCAAGTGTGAGCGAGTGTGGGGGACTGACTGAATAAAAATATAACTAAATTGGCACTTTAGACTACACTCATCAGAGGAAATTCAAATGCAAATCAACACTTAAAGAGTACAATGACACCCCAAACTTCAGTGCTCTTCAAACACACAGACACAGACACAGACACACAGACACAGACACACACACACACACACTGGCATTATTCAAAGCAAAATGAGAGAAATAATTTTTTTTTTTTTTTGGAGAAGTTTGTCTCTGTAATTTTATGTTTAACTGCTAAATATTTTACATGTTTACAAGCTTGACAGACTTGAATTAAAAACAATTAATAGTCATGGTGATACTTAGTTATTGTAAATTTCTTTCTGTATAGCATGTAGGTCGTCACTGTATCTTTAAGTGTAAAATGAATACAATAAGCCAAAGTGATTATGAAAACTACACTACATTTCCCAAGGTCACTTTGTCCCAAATATTACTAATAAATTACTGCTTTCAATAACTTACTTAAGGGTACTCTCCAGAGGAATCATTTCAATTTAAGAATTCAAGGGACTCTTTCAATTTTCCTAGGTTTCTACTTCCCTCCTCCAGGCATTGTTTACTGGCCATACTTCTGTTCACAGGAACCGAGAAAGAAAACAGGAGCCCCTATGACAGGCATTATGATAAAATAATATCTCATCTTCTTTGACTGTCACAGAAACCGTCAGAGAAAGGCATATGATTCCTATTTACAGACTGTGGATGAGAGAGCTGAAATAATTTTGCAGGGTCATATTCCTGAGATGTATCAGGGCTCAGTTCTACTGAATTCATCCTGTTCTTTAAGTGCAGAAAACCAGGCTGTCTGCTGCAGCAAAGAGAGAGCAGGCCAGGAAGGCAGGGGAATGACCTAGAGTAGGACAGTACGTGGAATGCCCAAAAGGATCTTCTGAATGATAAGACGCCTGACCAGGGGAGGGGGCTGGTTCTCAGGGCGAGTCCTGGGGAGTGTGATGTGACAGGCCAGCCCTGAGGCAAGAGAGGCTCGGGTTTGAGTGTGCAGCTTGAAGTCGAACCTTAATAGTTAGCTTTGTAGACTGGCATCTGGCTAGATGGACACCAAGTTTCCCAAGCAATTATGCCATAGGCTACAGGAAGGTTTCTAATATCCAACTTTATTTGTGCACTGTTCTATGAACTTGAGCTGTGTGAGGGCAGGGTATGGATCTTTCACTTTATCTCAAATATCTAGAAAATGCTTGCTAGAAGGTAGCTTCTCAATAAATTAATAATAAATGAAGATGATCAAAATTCAAACGAGGCAGAGGATAAAAGTCAGGGTTAGGAATCAGATACCCACCCTAAACCCAAGGCCACTATTTCTGGGGGTAGAGAGCACTCAGTAAAACGAGACACATTAGTGTATCCAAGAATTCCAAAAATCAGAACAATGCTCATTAACTTTAACTCCTTCATTAAAATCTGCCACATCAATATACTGACTTTTAGAATCACAGCTTCCCTTGAACTGGCTAGACTTGCATTACAGAGCACAAAGCCATTTAATTATTTGAGGTTTATTTAATATATTTCTACCATCTTTGCAACTTGTCAATATGCCCACCATTCACCTAAACCTGGAGCTGACCTCTCCTGAGTCGTCACTTGATCTAGCTTCATGAAGCACCTTGTCTCAGCATAGGCCCTAAAATGTCTTTTTCAAAAAAAAAATTTATTACTTACTTGAGTGAGAAAGAGACAGAAATAGTGAGAGAGAGCACAAGCAGGGAGGAGAGGGAGAAGCAGGCTCCCCACTGAGCAAGGAACCCGATGCGGGACTCGATCCCAGAACCCTGGGATCATGACCTGAGCTGAAGGCAGACACTTAACCAACTGAGCCACCAGGCACCCCCTTAAAATGTCTGTATCCTTTTAATTCAACCTTCATTCATTCACTCATTTATTCCTTTGTTCTCAAAATTTATTAAAATCAAACTGTATACCTGGCACTGGGGATAAAATAGTTACCTTAGTAGCCATCATGGAGCATACCAGTTGTCAGGAAAACAGGAAATGACGAAAGAATTTATAATGTAAAAGGCTTTAATAAGGACAAGTACGGAAAGCTAGCAAATCACATGCCTGCTATTGTCTGTCTTCACAGACACTACAAATCTTGAGCTGATGTATATTCCCTCTTTCCTTTTAAACTGGGACAATTAAATCTCAGTGGGCAATACTTGCCTGCAGTTATATGCACTAACTTCATCCTTTCCTGATCTTGGTTTCCATTTGTCTCATTTCCTTCACTACTACCTCATTCTCATCCTTTCTCAGTTGTCTCAATGAACAGGATAAGATGGGTTATAAGTAAACACATATACCATCCCAGAAAATATTCCTTTCATTTATTAGGTGTCTGGCAACTTTGGACATAGCAAACTGTCTTGTGTACTTATTTTCCTTCCCGGAAAACTATACTGAGAGTAAGACTGAAATTTCCTCAATATTTAAATGTTTGAGAGGCCTGAGGTATTATTTCCAATACAATGAAGTAAGAAAGAGGTAGCAAGACTATATATTCCTTTATTCATTCATACCTTCCTTCATTCACCATTTAGTTATTATGGGGCTATCCTGCGCCAGGCACTGTTTTAAGCAATGGGAGAGTAAATAGTAGAAATTTTAAAAAGATAAAAAATCTTTGCCCTCATGGAGGCTGCATTCTAGGAGAACAAAGAACATATATATATGCTTTGTTCAAAGACGAGATAAAGATGAGATATATTGTGATAAAAGATGATGCAAGGAAGAGAAATACAGATAGGTTATTGTTTTATACAAGAAGGCCAGAGGTGGAATCCCTGCTAATAAGTCTAAGGAATATGAAACAATGGTCATGAGGTTTCGATGAGCCAGCCAGCTGCCCCTAGCCATCTGGTTTTCCAGGGAAAACCTTCCAGGCAGAGAAAACACAGACTGCAAAGACCCTCATACAGGAGTTTGTTGGAAAGTCTGAGGAATACTGAGGAGGCCCCTGCGACTGGAGTAGAAGTGGGGGTGACAGGCAGTGAGGATGGGAAGGTAGGGATCTTGCAGATTGTCCCACAAGCAGGGAGGAGACAGAGTGACATTTCAGAGACTCTGAAACAAACCAGGAGAGGGACGGTGGTGGCTTAGATGAGAGCGGTGTCTGTGGAGATGCTGTGAGATAATTAGACTTTGGAGACATTCTGAGAGGGAAAGCTAAGACATTTGGCCAGTAGATGTGATGCTGGAGGTGAGCAGCCAGATTTCCAGGAACAGAAAATAGCTAGAGGACTGCTCGAGTTCACTAGATTGAGTGAAATTAGGTGGGCAAGTACAGTCAAGCAAGGGGGACCTTGAGCACAGAAATGAGGAAGGGGCAATCGAGAATGGAATAGGGGCAGGGAGATGGAGAAAAGCAATCTGAGGGCTGAGAGAAGCCCGATTTTACACTTAGAGGAACCCCAACAGCTGTGCTGATTGCCAGTGGCCAGGAACCACGGGCAACAACAGCAGGGCCAGCTCTCCCACTGCCTTACATCAGACACCGGCACCTCCTCAAACACCTGTCCACCCACCTTATGGGGAAAACTGGCTTCCAAGGAGTGACTTGAGGAACCTGTGAGCAAAGAGTGACTATCACATGGATTCCTAGATTAAGCCACCATTGGTGAGTTCTCCAGATTACATAGATCATGAGGGTAGCTTTTTTTTCTCATGTGTACTTAAGCATTTCTTCATGAATATGATTACATTTTCATCTGTGTATCTGCCTTGATATTTCTGATGACAGTGGACATTTTTAAGAAATCATAAGTTGTGGGATCTTTCTACTCATACCTCCCAAATTATCATGCCCTCCATTCTGGCTAAAACTAAGGCTGGTTTGTGTTACCAGCCTCTGTGTTACCAGAGGGAGATCATTTAGATTTGTCCACCATCCTGTCTTGTTCCCGGAGACATTATTTCACTCACAAGTGATAACTTTTTTAACAATTAGGTATTTAGATCTCAACAATGCTGTTAGGTTGTATCCATTAGGGTTTGTATCCATGAGGCCAAACAGAAGCTCTTTTTTTTTTTTCAGAAGCTCTTTTAATACGAAAACATTTAATATACATATTACATATATTTAGAAGCTATATTTTATAGTGTCATTTTCTGTATTTTGTATATATTATATATTATGTGTGTACCTTCTGCTTCATTATAATGAATGATTCAGGTCATTCTGGAATAAGATTCCTGTTTCCCAACTCTACAGATTAGATGCTATTAATATAAAAATATGCATGATATTTTAAGGGCAGAATCCTCCTCTCTCATGCTTGAAGAAAGAACAGCTTTTATTAAGCTGTGGATGATAGGGGAAAAACAGATGGAAGTAAGATTATTATACTGAAGTATTAGCGAAAAGAAAAGAAAAGAAAAGAGAGAAAGAAAGAAAGAAAGAAAAAAAGAAAGAATTAAAAAAAAACACAAAACCCTATAACTCATGAAAGATCATGGGGGAAAAGGAAGAAGGTAACGGAAGAGCAAGATTATACCTCTGGGGAATGATGCTCTTACCCCTGGCCTGTGGGAAGAAGGGAAATGAATGAACCAGTTAAAGACTCCCAAGATAAAATTGTTTATTAAATATTTCCATGCATTTAAAGAATAATTCTTCCTCCCTAATATAATGAAATGTATCATCTGCTATCACTTAAAAAAATAAACAAAAAACAAGCATTTTCTTCTGGAAGTTTATGTCTGAATTCCAGTAACTCCTACCACATGGAGGGTTCTGTGTTATAAAGTGATGAAGAGCAACAAATAGATTTGGGGTTGAAAAATCAAACCAGTTCTTAGAAGAAAGTGATCAGCCTCTAAAGCTCATGCCTAGTGACTTGAATCTATTTTAAAATGTGTTTTAAAAAAGTCATAAGATTCTAATTTTATTCCTATGATAAATGGATTTTTGTATAAAGAAGTCCTGGTTATAATTCTTCATTAATTTCCAAACCACATTTATCATTATTAGAAGTTTTAAGAGGACCATAAAAATAACAATTGTTGTTAATACCTACGAAAGCCTACTTACAAAAAATAGACAAGAGAGTAAAGGTCATGATGAAACAACTCTCTCTCCCTCTCTCTCTCTCTCACACACACACTCCACACAAATACCCATGAAATAAAATGTCCAGCTTTATAAACAATGCAATGAAACCAATGCCATTATTTTCACCTATCAAATTGAGTAAGATCTTTCTATAAAATCATATTCAAGCTGACAATGCATCTGGGCATTCTCTTTCATTGAATGGATGATAAGTTGGTATTTTTAGGGGAACAGTTTGGCAATATGAGCCCACATCACTAAAAATGTTGATATATTCGATCCAAATAGCTTACATCTGGGAATTTACCCTGAGAGAATAAGTGTTGAATTATACATTGATGTTAAGTGTTAATTGCAATAATGAAATATTATGAACATGCAAATATTCAATAATAAAGAATATTTTAATAAATTATGGTGTGTTATGTGGAGATTCAGTATAGTTTGAAAATGGCGTACTTTTTAAACATTTTTTAGGAAATCTTTTCTAACATAACAGAAGGGGAAAATTAAGACAAACTATATTTGGTAAGACTACAATTATACTAAATACACACACACACGTAAATAAATAGATAACTGATCTCCACATGCCATATAGGGTTAAAAAAAAAAAAAAAAAAGAGGTGAAAAAGAAATTCACCAAAACATTAGCTGCGATTTCTTTCTAGGACTATGGTGAGTTTTATTAAATTTTCTGATTTACATATTTCTCTAACCTAGTTTGTAAGCCAGAAAGATGGAGATAAACATGGGTTTTTAAAACCTGTGTTCTGTGCAGAGTGAGTGCTTAGTTGTTCAAGCGAAGGCAGAAAAATAAACAGCCAAATGCAGCCATTAAATATCTCCAAAGCCCAGCCTTGCAGGGAAAGCCACAGACTGACAACTCTGAGGATAATGTATGGGTGACCAAGGGAAGCAGCATGAATATTTTCTCTTATGAAAGAACCATGAGATTTTGCATATTTAATGCAAAGCTGTGAAAATGTCTGCTTTCATGATCTGATATGAAAGATCCGCACACATAAAAACTCCACAGAGTTCAATTTGTCTACTTTGCTGGAAGACTGAGTCAGACTCTCCTGGGGGGCCACCTTCCCTTTCACAGAGTCTGGATGTCACGGTGAGCCAACATTTGTCCAAATAGGACACATACTCATTTTATTTATATATTTTTGTGTGTGGGAAATAGGAATTTTCCACATGTCTATTGATGATATGGCACCAGAGAATATTTTCATTTTCTTCCAGTTCTATGCATTCCTTTCTCTACACTTTTGTTCATTTTCTTATTCCTCTTAAGATGAACCCTTATTTTCTCCTCTGCTCATACAAGTCTAGTATCTTCTCCAAAGCCCAAGATAAGTCCCCCCATTGCCCATGAAAACCTCTTGACTCAAGACTCCCCAGACTCCTTTATTCTTTTAAGCTCTAAGCAATTTAACAACTGATAACAGAGTAGATTTTTCCATAGCTTTCCAATTAGTCCCGGGGTATTAGAAGGCAGGAACCTTGAGGTACAATTGGTTTTTTTTTCCCCCCAATGCCTAACTCAGTGCTGATCTCAATAAAGGCTAATTGAATGATTTCCAAACATGTTTGAAGTAGTTCAGTGTTCCTTCAGCAGGTTTTTAGCAAAACAATTCAATGCATTGGGTACCATGAGGTTGTTAAAGAGAGTACTCCAAGGAACATAAGAGAACTTGGACCAGATGGGTCTTCATTTCAATATGGCAGGGGAACATTTCCAATGCTGAAGGACTGCTTCTTTCCACCTCCTCCTGTGTAAACTCTGGCTTGTCACACCTTAATTATTTAACAGCCCCTGCCTGGCATGAAACCAGAAGAGACTGCCTCATTAATGTTCCATTCCAGCAAACATTCTTTCCAAAAGCCTTTAAGAAACTCATGAATATTTCATTGTCTCCATAAGTGCCAGGAAGATGGCACCATTATCTAAGAAACTGAATGCTACTTGCTAGGTTTGCTCCCCTGAGCTACTTACTCCCAAACAAGGTGCTTTCCCTCAAGAATCCTTTTGGCGAGCCATACACAGGTGACATAAATGAAAAGCAGAATTTTAAACAGGGCGTTCAATAACAGAAATCATGGGGTGGGAGCTTCTCTTTAAAGGCAGATATCTGCTTTAGATTGTGTATACAAACTCAATCAGAGCTCAGGAGAGTTTAATGATGTTTAATCTAATCTAATTTCTTAGTGGTACTTAATGAAAATTAAAAAAGCAAAAAGTGAGGGAGGTAAATCTGACCATAGAAAAAGTCTTAATAGACAAGGGAAAAGACTCTGGTCTTTTTCCTTTCTTTTCTCTTCTCCCCTCACCGCACCCCACCTTTTTTTTCTTTTTACAGACAACACTTCAAGCCAAGAAAACTCTAGGGAGTTTGAATATTTAATGTTATGCTTTCCCACCCTCTTCTTTCACACTCTTCCCTATATGCTCAAGAGCCATATGATTGGGGCCATAAGGAAAAGCTGCTTTACTCAAATATATCCAAGCTGTGAGCCAAGTTTGAAAATAGAAACTAAAGAAAAAAAAAAAAAAAAAAGTATATCACATTTCAAAGTACCCCAGGTCCACGATGGCTAGTGAATTCTAGGACATGGAACATAATTATCAACCTTGGGCTTGTTAAATGAGATTATATTTTCCAAATACTTATTCCACTGAAAATGAACATTTGACACCCTGGAATTCCTGCAAAAGGCACAGGCATTATTTTCCCATTTTATAGGTGAGAAACAGACAGGGAAAAGTTAAATGATTTGTCTCAAGAAAATACATAAGCTATCTGATGGTGGGTCTAACTGTAAAATGCATACCCACTGATCAGTCCAGATCTTTTTCATTGAAAACATGTGCTGTATTCCCAAGGGACATTCCTTTCACTGAGACTTATTATTCTCTGCACAAGATTAATGCCAATATAAGTACTGTTTCAAGGTATTTTGAAACTGGGTGCAAAACCTAGTTCAAAATTGGCATGAGGGAAAAAAATGTATGAAAAACTTAGAAATATCTCCAACTGACAACTAATCTTTTTTCATGGCTTAAAAAACTGTTTGAAAAGCTCTGACCACTAAGAATGTCATTTAGAGCACAGAACTGGGTGTGAACTCAACAGCTCAGCGCTACTCATTTGGATTCATTAGACCATGTTCCTTTCTTTCTGTTCCCAAAGGCATATTTTATTCTATCTTCATGAAAGGGACAGGTCATTATCTGCAATTTGACAAGAGGGGAGATAATTAAAATGCAGGTTGACCATTAAACTAAAATAATTACAGAGTTATCATATTATAACTTCAGCTGGGAACATGCCCATTTTTTCTATAACTAAATACAATTCTGGATACAATCTCTAAAAATTAAAATTTGCTCCAGTTTGAAATTGTTTCCCTGATAACCAATCCAGTAGTTTTACCGAGAACACTCTTCTTCTGCGGCCAACTTTGCATATAGGCAGCTACATACAAGTAACACTGGGTGATTTGAGGCACAGAGAATATCCATACCTGATCAGTCCCCACCTGCTGATGGAACGTTATTGCCAAGAGCAGTGTTGCTTCAGAGATTCAGCCTGTGCAGTGTGGTTCCCAGAGAACCCCGAGACTGGACACAGAATCAAGGCCTTAAATGTCAGCCTTGTACAGTGAAAAAGGTTTCAGGCAGCTTCAATGGGCTTCTCAGGTAGAGGTGGCCCTCAAATCCTCACCATCTATAAGCCATCTACCAAATAAATATTGGATGGATGTGTTAAGTCTTTTTATGTGAGATTAATTATTCTTCTTTGCAAATGTATCAAAGAAACCAGGAAAAGGAAGGCAGACACAAAAACTGTATGACTGTATGAACTAAATACGACGTAAATGTCACAAATGCATTGATTGAGCTTATAGAGTGCAAGGCCCTTGCACTGGAAAGCAGAGAAACGGAATTGTAATCCCAGATCTGTCACTAAGTAGAAATAAATGTATCTTCCCAGCCTATCTCCCTAGGATGTTTCAGGATTAGATAACTAATGTGAAAGTTAGACAATAATATAAGTGAAAATGCTCTTAGTAGTAGTTTATACGTATGAATATTGTTAATAGACAAAGCAAAGATAAAAAGGTAATGTAAAAACACAATTATAGAAATATCTAAGTCCTTTTCATAATGTAACTATGCAGCTTTATATTCTGTACAGTGCGTATTTGTAACTGAGGAGATTGTTCGTGGCCTGGAAACTAAAATTAAAAATAATTGCAGAAGAATGTTCTAAAAATTCCCTGGTAACGTTCATCAAAATTCTGTGAAATACGAATTTTTTCTTTTCTAATGTATATCCTAGATTCCTATTTCTGAAATCTAATACCACATATTTTCTTCAGAATCTCACTTCCCAATTAAACAATCTCAATGTCTATAGTGGTTAAACATCAAGAAGATATGTATTGCACTCATTTGTGGTTCAAATCTGCATTTAGCCCTGGGGAACACGCAGAAGTAGAAGATATCCCCGGCCCTGAAGAAGTTTAAAATTTAACGTCATGGAAACTCATAAGTTATAGGTTGTTTGTTTGTTTTTAGGATTAGAAGTGAAGGTAGAGCTGAAATGGGATATAAGACAGGGTTTCCCCATAATCCCCAAAGGAAATGAGGCACTGTGAATCATTTATACATCCTTCCTTATCCTCTCATGTTTTAAAATTTCCTTTCACTGCCCCCTACACACATCTAGCAACAATATTACCTTGTTCCTCACTTTTAGCCAAGCTTCTTGAAGGCTAATTGTTTCCAGAGGTCCTGTCTGCATGGCCCCAACTTGCCCAAGGCAATCACTAACACCAGTGACCCCACCTGAGGTTGTATCTGACAAATTCTACCTAGCGCTGCTCGTTCACTTGCGGTACATACAGTCTGCCTCCCAAGTTACTACAGGAAACAGTTTTTCCTAACTTTCTGCCTCTCAGTATACAACCAGGCATCTTTTCCATCTCCAAGGTCAGGCTCCTCTCCGTTTGCTTCCTGACCACTATCCTTTGCCACATGTTTTAGGTGTTTGTGATGGTAGCACTCTACTTCTGTATTAGTGAGGATAATAATAAATGTTATTTAAAAATCCCAAAGCTTCAAATAATAATGATAAAAATCTCTCTCTTCCACCAGCGCAAAGGGAATCAGAGGACTCTGAAACAGGAGCATCCCATGATGGAAGGAACCTAGATCCCTGAGTTATCATTAGGGAACCTTTTTTCCATTACACTGTGTGGTAAGCAACACAGAATATTCTCGGTGTTCTGAGATTTTGGGATCACTTGTTATAACAAGTAGAATGATCCTGACTAACCAACCCCCCCCCCCTTAAAATCCTACCTATTTCACTAAACACCACCACTATTAATCCAGTTATCCAAACCAGGAACCTGGGCATGAGTTTGGTTTT
Organism: Potos flavus; assembly: GCA_028534135.1. NCBI lineage: Eukaryota > Metazoa > Chordata > Mammalia > Carnivora > Procyonidae > Potos > Potos flavus. Next base: position 27,060,930 of record CM052889.1, read on the forward strand.
TACTTTTTTCTTATTCCCATCTTTCCATCTCTCACAAAGCCTTTTGATTCTACCTCCAATGTAGCATCTTTAAAATGTGTGTATTTCTTGGTACCACCAGTACACAATCTCATTTCCGGTTACCAATATTCTTTCCCAAATTACAAGGTCTCAAAGCACTTTATCTTTCATTTCAACTTCTAGACCTAATAATCCATTTTCCACATGGCATCCTGAGTTAGCTTTTAAGGGTCCAGCCTGGTCATATCATTTCCCTGCTTAATGTCTCTCAAGGAATTGCTATTGCCACAGGCTATACAGCTCTAATTACTTAGATCAGTTATTAAGACCTCTTAGGACCTGGTCCCTTTTCCTCATCAGCCTCAATTTGCCACTTGCCCTTCAACTCTACACAGTTTTTTGAAGGCACCATTCTCTCCCATGCCTCTGAGCCTTTGCAATCCTTAACTTCTACCTAAAGCTCTTCCTCTGACTTCATGTCCTCTTTCCCCTTGTTTGTCATTTTAAATTTTGCTTCTTGGAAGTCTTTCTTGACTCCCTAAAATAGTTGGATTATGTGTCTCATGTCACATTGTCACAGAACATTGATCTCATCTGTAACCAATGTCTTCTTGTCACTTTCCCTAAACCCTACACTCCTTATCGTTAGGGACTGGGGCTCAGAGTGTGCTCGATACATATTGAATAAGTGAATGATTAACCCTCTCTTTGTATAAACAGTTGCTTGTGGAGAGGTCAGTGTAATTACAGACTAGAGTCTTTAAAATCTTTAGAGTTTATAAGAAGTCTTACCAGCTCTCATAAATGCAAAAGATTCCCACTATTTTGCACCTCTTTGATATATAGAATATATAGGGCTAGTAGCTAAAGGTCAAGGAAAAAAACCTAGAAGTTTAATATGAATATTTATATTCTTACATTTCTTTTTTGTTAGTATGGAATGATTCATGAATTTGCGTGTCATCCTTGTGCGGGGATTTTAGTATATATGCTGCCAAAGCAAACACTATATTTTTACATTTCTATTCCATACCCTAATTACTTTTAAAAGTTTGCCTATTGTTACAGACACACACAAACAGAAACGAAAGTACTTCTGCGTTTCTCAAATATTAGTGAAATTCGTAAGACCTGCATGCGTATCTAGAAGCACATTCACCAGATATATCCACATAAGCACAATTCCAATCAAGGCAAAAGATTGAACTTAAACTAACAGTAAGCCCTCAGAATCAAAATCAACAAGAAAATCTAGTTTAATCATTTTGCTGGGTTCATCCTTTCAGTAGTCCCAATTTTACCCTTGACAATAATTGACGCCATTTCTTATGATTTTCCTTTTGTGATTTATCCCAAAAATGTAAACAAACTAATCTAAATAGGCTCATCTAAAAATACTGAGTTCTATTTAATAAATTCCTTTTTATTGGAAACAATTTGTGTCAAAAAAAAACCAAGACAAAACCCAAATGGGTCATTAAAGCAATTATTGTGACTGTGTAATTTTACTGCCCAAATTACCTAAATAAATAGTATTTACTGCAGCAAAATGGAAGCTTATTGTCTTTTCACTTACTTTCAAATGAAAAGAAAGAACTATTCCCGATGTTCTCAAAAAATCCATACTGCTCAGACATGATGGTTTTTGATTCATGAGAACTCCATTGCTTCAGTCCCATAGGTGTAACATGCTTTGAAAGAATATTCACATTTACTGTCTTACTTTTCATATTTCATATTTAATAATTTTATTCTAATTTCACAGTTATTGAAGCTACATAACACAGCTGTGCTGTTCTATATCTGGACTTGCTGCATGTAACATTACGTGTTTGCCACCTGTCCTAGAATTCATTCTCAAGCTTTTTAGAGGCATGCATAACTCTTTAAGCATCCATGCTTATATTCAAATCTGTTTATCTTTTAAATTGAACAGGTTCAAAATTGTTATCTATAAAAAAACAAAAACAAAATCTGAACATTACTGAAGGCTAATTTTAGGGGGCTAGGACAGGGCTTCCCTTTTACTCTAAACATTTTCTTGCCCTTCATGAAAAAGGCTCAAATCCCTTTAATCAAGAACCAATCTCCTTTCTATTCCTCTACATAAAACTGAAAATGCAAAGGGGTGAAAGGGGAGAAAACTAGTGACCTATAATATCTGGTATTTAATATCAATTAAATATCGATACTAGCTTCTAATGAGTTTTTAAGAAGAGGAGAGACAATGAGGTCACTGGACATGGCAGAAAGGAGAGGCCAGTATACCAAAGACTAACTCCATCAATTGCAGAACTTTGAGGCCAATAACTCCTTGTTTTCCAGTTATGATTTACTGACTCCTGACTCTAGCTGATTCATGGTTGATGAAGGAAGGACTTTAGATCATATGATTCATTCTTTACCCCTCAAAAATCAAACAGATATTCCTTTTTTTTTATGAACAGGTACCCTTTGGATACAACCTACAAATTCAATCATAGCCTATGAAGTATCCTAAGTCATTTAGTAATGATTAAAAAAAAAATGAATTCCTTATCTAGTTTTAGAATTTGTTAATGTATTCTAACCTTGAGAACTTTTAGTTTTATCTTAAAAAAAAAAAAAAAAAAGATATTTTGTTGACTTTAAGTGCCCTCAGAATCAGAGACACTACACCAAAGTAAAAATCAAAGCCTGGAGAAGTACCATTTACTAAGCTTTGAACTTATATACCAAACTATGCATTTTACACACATAATGCTTTAAATCTTTGCAAAGACCCTATAAGGTAGATGTTACAGTCCCATTTTAAAGACAAACAACATCAAAACAATGCTGAGAAAGGTTGAGTAATCTACTAGCCAAAGTCACACAGCGAGCCTGCAGAGCGTGGTTAGATCTCAATTCTGTACGACTCAGAGCCACTTGTGATGAGAAGGTAGGTGGCAGCAAACCTACCTTGACAAAAAGGTCTGTGTCCCACAGATGTTGTGCTGAATAGGAAGGGCCAAGAACAAAATAGAGCAAGAAGAGAGCAAGAAGGATCTGGAAGCTACTCTTGGGTCTCCTAGACAAGCACAGTACACATGACAGACTCACTAAGTGATGGGGCTATAAACAGTAACACTGAGGTTGTGTCCTGATTCTACAACCAAGACTTCAGGATTTCTGTTATAAACTCTGCTAGGAATGGGTGAGCAAGTATTTACCTAAATGCGTTTGGAACAGAGAACAAACAAGACCTTAGCACCTGATGAGGACGGTCAGGGAGTCCTTTCCTAGAAGGAATTACCATCTTCTGAAGTGCCTGGAAATGGAGTGAAAGGAAATAGTTTCTCAAAGAAAATAAGAGCATACCAAACCATAACTCTGGCCATTTGATGGGTTTCACAACAATGTGCTTGAAAGAAGAAACCCTCAGACTTTCTGGAACCATATTTGTTTCTCTATAAGGTCACTCTCAAGGTTGGATTTAACACAGGTAAGCTAGACAGCTCATCAAAATGTCCTATTAGGGGATGTCAGCAGCCTTTTACATCTCCATTTCTGGCCTCCAAAAGACATGTAATTGCCCACAATGAGAGACCAAGGCCTTTCTCTTGAGAGAAGTATAATTCACGTAGAATGGGTAAAACTCAGATGAACCTTAAACACCCCAGTATAAACTTGTTGGGAATCACAGTCACAAGGGTATGCCCCATCAGAATGGCAACCACTTAAGTTTGTTGTTTTGTTTGAGAGAGAGAGAGAGAGAGGGAGAGAGAGAAAGAGAAAGAGAGAGAGTGCAAATGTGTGTCTGCGGGTGGTGGCGGACAGGCAGAGGGAGAGAGAGAATCTCAGACTTCCAGCTGAGCAGGGAGCCCGACATGGGGCTCGATCCCAGGACCCTGAGATCATGACCTGAGCTGAAATCAAGAGTTGGACACTCAACCATCCAGGCATCCCTGGAAATGATTTAAGTTTTGCTTTAGAAGAAGGATAGAAATGTCTGGAGCATGGATCCTTGCCCAGAGGGAGCACTGTGGTTAGAGCAGTGGGTAACTCCACATAAAGTTGTGAAAACCTTAAGAGAGGGAGATGCTTGGTTCTGGAGAGCATTTACATGTTCTAAACAGTTAAAATAAAAAAGGGCAGGGTTGGTACATAAAGACAAAATACAGAGTCCTCTTTCTTTGTTGCATTTGCACATACCTTTCCTCTTCAAAAAGAGTATAAACATTTTTCAATCCTTTGATGGTCTGACATAGCAAAGTGACCTAGCAAAGGACACACAGTCAAAGCTTGAAAATTCTTCATTTGAAATATCAGCTTTATTTTTTAATGAATTTTTAAAAAGTAATTTAATGAGATCTTCTGAGTATAGCCCATATCCCATTCTCAAGGACAAAACTTATCAAGGTATAACCTAGGCATCATGATAGGTATTATTCTGCCACCTAACTCTAGTTCAGAGACGATTCACCTTCTCTTGAATACGTTCTCAGAAAGAAAAAAACAAAACAAAACAAAAAACACATAGCATTGTAATGGAATACAAACAGCCTGGAGTCCTCAACCTAGCTAGCATTTAGAGCATTTCAATGGATCGAATACATGATATATGAGTCAGCAGACTAACGGAGAAGAGATCTCATGATCATAACCCCCAAGGCAGGGGTGATTCCAAAATAGCAACCCAAGGAAGCCATCCACCAGGGGAACAATTAAGCCAGAATGACATTCTATTCTGCTGCTGCTTGCAGAATGCATGTCACAGCAATTTACTCTGTAATTCCCATTGAGCAGCACCAATAGCGTACATATTCAAGCACTCTGCACTATAGTTTCCTCATCTATCAAGCAACTTTTCAAACGGGCCATGAAGAAGGAAACACTGGGGACTGCTGATTCATAAGATGAAACATATTTTGAGATCCTTTGTGAGCAGGCAATTAACTACTTTTGTTTTTATCTTCTCTTAAAAATGTCCTGATCTTCAGAAAAGATGAGAGTGTAATTAAAACTGCAATTAGTGACTAGGTAATCAGGAGCAATGAGAATAAAAGGAAACTGGAAAGAGCTCTCAGGTTAAATCAGACTCCAACCAGATTCAAAATAGTCTAATCTAAAAATAAGGGAATTGCCTGATAAATCATGGCCAAGATTTCACATAGTTCTTCATTGAAAGTATGGGGGGGAACCTAAAATAATTTTAAAGTTATTTATTATGTTCCAAAGCCAGAAAAAAAACCCAAAAACATGAGCATCACATACGTAGAAATAAACAAAGACCAACTGAATGAGAAAGGCAAAGGCTATTTATTCAGAGCTTGATACAGTGAGAGAGTCAACTATTACTACTTCTGTGGTGGCAGAGACTCAAAGACCAGCAGAGGAGGGGGAGAGCTATAATAGTGGGGAAAAAAAAGGGAAGGCTCCAGGTATGCCCAGACTGGAGGCTGTTGGAATGGGGAGCATGTAGGCAGCCTAACTAGAAGGGGGGAATCCTATGTGATTGGTCAGGGGTGCATAACTGGCTTTCTCTGGGTGGTCCTAAGTTGGTAGTAGGGACAAAAATTAGGGAATTGATTGGTTACTAGAGGTAGCAATCTGGCTTCCTGCAAGCATGACCTGTAGCAGGCTGGCTTCCTAGGTTCTTAACTGAAGATGAACGGTTGGTTTCCTCGGCATGTTGCTGTGGGTTGTGGGTCACAGTTCTATTTATATGGATGGCCTGGGTATTGTCCATTTGTAAACTGAGTCTCTCACATACATTTAGGTCATTAAATTAGAATAAAATCTTTTAAGGTCTATAACAATTCAAGCGAGAGGATTTTATTTTATTAAGAAACAAATGGTAATACATCAAGGTGGCCACAGAGCCTGTAATACCTAGTAGGGCATGGACTAATCCCTGAGACACTCTGCAAATATTACTCAAAATATTTAGAAAAAAATATCAAATCGGGACTCCGTAACTGTAGAAACAAAAGACCGTCCTTCCTATTGTAAAAAACATTTTCAATAGTCAATTAGGTATTGTGGGTTGCTCTTTTTGAAGGAATATATTCATCTTTGTCATTTACTCCTTTTCAAACAAATCTTGTTTAATGTCTATATTAAATCTTCTCAAAGGAGGCCAATCCTTACATTCTAGGTGAGCTTAATTTTTTTATTTTATTCTGCTATGTTTCATTTTATTTCAAATTACAGAAAGTTATAGAAGACCAAGACTGCCTTCTTATATGGCTCTGAAATGGCTCCAAGTTTCAAAATGGGATTTCCCTAAAGAGTTTGGGCAGAGGCAACATTAGCAGAATCATGGTGTTCTATCCCAAGTAACCATATGGAAGGCGATCCCACACATCATTAATTTACTCTCTGAACAACATACAGGAAATACATGCCACATGCATGATACTAAATGAGCTCTGGGGTTGTAGAGAAAACTTACATAGACCCTGCCTCAAAGAATTAGTCCGATACAGGGAGACAGACTTATTATCAAATAGGAGTAAGTACTAACGAGTCATTCTTCATCTGCAAAGTCATTTCAGAAGTGTGAGATACATGGGGCGCCTGGGTGGCTCGGTGGGTTAAAGCCACTGCCTTCAGCTCAGATCATGATCTCAGGGTCCTGGGATCAAGCCCCGCATCCGGCTCTCTGCTCAGCAGGGAGCCCGCTTCCCCCTCTCCCTCTGCCTGCCTCTCTGCCTATTTGTGATCTCTCTCTGTAAAATAAATAAATAAAATCTTAAAAAAAAAAGAAGCTTGAGATACAATAAAGATCACAGAGGAGGGTGCTCCAGTTCTCTGGAAAAGGGAAATGATAAAACATCAATGAAATCTGTTTATAACAGGTCATTTCTGGACTCTATCTTTGACTATTTGGACACAGTTAGGTAAGGCATTTAAGACAAGGGGAGAGAGTAAGCAAAGGCATGGAGGATAAAATAGCCTAACTCATCTGAGAAACTTTAAGCAGTTTACAATGGCCAAAAAGAGGATATATGTTGAAGAGGGGTAAAGGGAAAAAAATGAGAGGGTTAATAAGGACCAGATTATGGAATTCAAGAATGCCCTACCAAGGACTTTATACTTTATCTTATAGGCAATGAGAAACCTTGGGAAATTTAAAGGAAGGTTCTATTTTTACAAAATGGCTTTTTAGAAAGATACATCCACTGCTGATACCTATATACTTGTTTAAGAATAGTTTTTCTTCCTTGTTGCTCTTGTTGTCACTCCAGTGAGAAGTCTAATGTCCTAATAAGAATATTTACACTGAAACTTCTGATCAGAACCAATTTGTATAGCAGAAATAAGATGTCTAACAACTCAGGGGACAAAATTGACTTGGGGTGGGAGAAAAGAAACTTAAGCCCCAAAGAAATGTAGAAAACTAGCCTAAGACTTTGGAGATCATCTACCCCAACCTCTTCTTTGACAAAGACAGGATGTTAAGTGAGAAATTTTGTTAGAAGATAAAACAGACAAGATGCACCAAAGTGAGCTATCAGACCACAGTGCAAGTTTCCAAAGGAAAATGTAGAAACCCAATTACAAGAGAAAAGGCGATGGAGAATTTGGTCACTGGAGATTGAACGGAATGTGGAAAACACTTCTTTGGAAGGTGTTTCTTTGCTATGAATCCCTGCCTCTAGGGGTAACTTTGGGAAGCACCTGTCCCTCCCACTTAGCGAATAGAAGCAGGGTAACCTCTCTGAGTGTGTGATGTATCAGCTGCTGATGAAGAAGCACAGGAGGCTGGTGTCTGACTGTGGGCTGGAAAAGCTAAAGGCAAGAGACAGCTGGGTGGCAGCCTAGATAGCAGGAACAAAGGTGAGGCGGTAAAATTGATGGTGTGCTCCCAGAGTTAACAGAACAAAGGCTGCATGAGTGTTTCTAACTGACCAAATGTAGGCCAAGCCTGAGAGAGCTGCTGTGTGAGTTGTCTTAGATCTTATCTAATAAGGCATCCATAGAGGCAAACAGACCCCAGCAAGATATACAAGGTGTTTGTGTCTGGACAGAAAGATCACCCACATCAAGGCAACTGTAGCTAAATTGTTCCCAGTAATAATGGGGAGTCCCTAAGGATACAGAGTTGTCAGATTTAGCACATAAAAATACGAGGTACCAGGTACATTTGCATTTCAGAAAAATAACAAATAATATTTTAATATAGGTATATCTCACACATTGCATGCGCCATAGGTAACTAAAAATCTGCTGTTTATCTGGAATTCAAATTTGGCTGGGCATTGTTTACTTTATCTAGAAACCTAACTGAGGAAGCCACATGGGCAGTGAACAGGAGCCAGAGTCAGAGAACATAAAACCACCATGAGACCATACTGGCCATGTAAGAACTTTTCTGCTCTCTTTACCATTCTTCCTTCACTAAGATTCAACACTGGAGGGCTCACAAATTGCAAATTTGGGGAGGAAGGGAAGAAAAGGATCAAGGGAAGAAAGAAGAAGCTGCCTAGATCTCTATCTCCCTCCGCAGCAACCTCAGCCGGGGGGAGCAAGTAAAGGAGTTGGAACTGTGAATACATTTGACTGTTCCATACATTGTGCATTCTGAGTACAGGGATAAATCTGTCTTGTGACTCCAGTTGACTGTAGGACATTGAATTAAGAGATCAGTTATGGATCTGCCTGAGTTTTCCTCTAGATTATGGAGGAAAAGTGGCTTCTTCTCTCCCAAAGTAACCGGGACAATGAGAGAAGAAAAGGAATTTGTGCTCTGACTGCATGTGTAAGCTCTGCATATTCAATACACCAGTTATGTGCAAGTTAGTGAACACAGGCCTAAAGAGATCTAATGATTGCTCTGACAGCAAACTGCTGGAGATGGACGAATGCGAGGAGGAGCCCCAGGTTCCCATATGTGCTTGCAGCTCTTCCCATGGTGATTCTGGCTTCTTCTGCCAGCAGTGAACCATCCACTCCTCCTCACAATTCCCAGGAACTGGAGAAGTCATAGCTTCTCAAGTTGACTCAACCATATTCAAATAATTAGCATCTGAAATCTCTCCAGAGAAACTTGCATGAAAACTCAAAGTCAATTTACCTATCTGAGCTACATGAACTGAGAAGAGGAAGCCTTCTATTGCTTGTCTTTAACCTGGGCTCTGCCTCGATGTGCTTACCAAAAGGAGAAGCCCATCGGTAGTGGGTGTAAAAAGTGAAACAGCAAGAGAAAGTAGTTTATTCTCCTGAGCACTTAGTGATGGGTTATTTTTTAAAAGCTGTTGTTCCACTTTTAGGGAAATATGAGCCAATGAATGTCATGCCAGTTAGGGTGAAGACCTAGGAAATTGGGTATGGTGACTGGGAGGGAAATCAGGAAAGGAGAGATATCAGAAGAATGGGCGAATATTGTATTCATTTCCTATGGCTGTTCTAACAAATTGCCACAAACTTTGTGGCTTAAAAAAAACAACAACAAAACAAAGCAAAAAAAAACGTTGTGGCTTAAAAAAACAAAATTATCATGCTACAGTTCTGAAGATCAGACTCCAAAATGGGGATCGCAGAGCTAAAATCAAGGTGTCATGGACATGACTGCACTCCTGGAGACTCTGAGGGAAATAATTTCCTTGCCTTTTCTAGATTTAGAAGCCACCTACGTTGCTTGGCTCATGGCCCCTTCAGCCAGCAACGACATCATATTCTTTCCTTTACCTTTCTGTTACCTCTCCTTCGCTCCTTTCACTCCCTGCCTCCCTCTTCCACTAAGGCAGACCCTTGTGAGAACTCTGGGCTCACACACACCATCCAGGATCCTCTTCCTATCTCGTGAGCCTTAACTTCACCACAGCTGCAAAGTCTCTTTTGCAACGAAAGAACCACATTCACGTGTTGTGAGGATATCTTTGAGGACCATCATTCTGTCTAGTATGAACGTGTTCTCTCAGCCTTCCTTTTTGAGTAAATTCAGAATTATGAAATGAGAGCCAGGAATGGCTACACTGGCTGGGATTTATCCCTTTGTTTCTTCTCTCTTCTAATGAAGTCATTCATCAGCCCCATTTTGTTAACTCAAGGACTCCCAAACTTTATGATTAGTTTCTCCCATCTTGCCAAACTTGACATCTATGTAACATTCACATTCCAGGGGCACCTTATATCACTCCCTAATCTGTCTGCTTTCTTCTCCTACAACTATACCTCCCGGCTCCTCCCGGGAACCGCTATTCTTCCCCTACCCCAATCATGTAGTTCTGCTAGGGATACCAGTCTAAAATCCCCCATCCCACAGCTATGAATGTGGACTTGTGGTCCAAGGATAGAGAAATCAAATCCTTTTGGAGATCTGTATACTGCTAAAGTAGGGACATATAAACCCACTCCTAACCACAGACACTGAAAGACAAGATGAACTCCAGAAGAACCTATGTTGTGTCTCCCAACAAAGAGAAGAAACTAGTCTGCACAGTAGGAAAAAAACAAAAACAAAAAATGAAGCTGAGACTCAGGGGAGCAAGATGAATAAGACGAAGAGGCAGCTCTTCTAGCAACTTGATTCCCTGAATTTACTTTACCTAACAATCAACCTCACTTTTATCCTTCACTGTTAACAAAGGGAAAAAATTCTTTTGTTTGTTTAAGCGAATTTAAATTTGATTTTAATCATTTGCAGCAGGAACAGTCTTTATTAGTATAAAATCAAAACAGCCCATTAAATTCTCAAAACAATCTTGAGATGGTATAATATATTTTACAAATGAAGAAACTGAGGCAAGCACTTTTAACACCGGTCCCTGTGTCAGAAGCCTGGTCTCCCAACCATAACACAAAACTGCCTCCTTGCCCCCACAGTGAGACAGCACACCATGCCAGCCAAGATGAAACGCCTTGGCACTCTTGGAGTATGTTGTGCTTATCTGGCACATGCTGTTTCTTCCATCCTGCTGGATAATCACAATGCTGCAGACAAAAAATGGTAAGTGTATAAACCCTTCAAAGAAGGAATATTCAGCATTCACTGCTTATTACATTAGCTGCTGCTGTTAAAGGGAAAAAAAAAAGTATTTAGACCACAAACTGGTGATGGAAACTGATGGTGCCCAAACCCCTGTACCTCAAACCCACTGTTGTGCATTGTCAGCTTTCTTCGATTTGTTTTGAATAAAACTTTCTACCTCAATGTGATGTGCTACATTTTAGGGTCTAAAATTAATGATGCGATCTCAGAAAATATATATAAAATGACTTTAACATGCAGCTTTCCAATCTGTTCAGAGCCTTAGGGGACGTCAACCACTCCAAGGAAGTTACCAGGGTACTGTCATGAGGAATCAAGGGATAAGATCCAGACTGGGGACGGGATGAGTAGGAGTTGTAGGAGAGGCAGGAAAAGGATGTTGTTCTGTGTTAAGAGTTCTACGGTAGGCTGAATTCAGCATAAATATCACTACCTCATAGACATTTTTCTTGAATCCCCAGTCCAGTTTAGTTCTCCAATTATATACTCTTAGCAAGCTGCACTTCTCCTTTATAGGACTTCCATAATTCATAGATCAATTATTTATTTATTTTTCTGTGTCACCGCTAGATTTGATGGCAAGCTCCCTGCTCCCTGTGGTTGTGTACTTCCCCAGTACCCAAGAGGAGAGCTTTGTCCTTGGTAAAGGAAAAGAGAAAGGGACAAAAGCATGGGTGTTGATTCATACAGATGATGACGTAGGAAAGTGATAAAGAGCACTTTCCAAGAGGCCCAGGGATGTCAACAGGAACACAGTCATTTTGAGTTGATTCTTTGTTTTGGGTTGGATCAATTGCCCATATCCTATCAATAATCTGTAACCTCTGCTTTCATTTTATCTCCAGCAGAACTTCTCACGGCATCTAGCTGATAGACAATTTTGATCAAATTACTATTCTTCAGTCCCTATTATTCATTGTAACATCATTACCGAATATGCTAGAATCAGTTTAATACATAGTATGAGATGATGCCCAGCTCTGGTATTTGAGGATTTGCTGCCATTTTTTTCTGGGTTCCAAGTCCAACTCTTAGTTTCAGAACAAAAGTACATTCCTTTCCATTAATAGAAATTGAAGCTGGGCTTTACACTAGACCTGTTTATCTGTCCTTAAACATTGGTTCTTCGTATTACCCTCCTACAAACTATCCTCTCTTCTCTGATCTAATACATGGTCCTCCAATCAATGCATACCCTCTATTCATCTCTAGCAGCTACTCTTCTTTAGTACTCTCAACTGCATCATGTTCCTAAGCAAGTTGTTTTTCACTCTTTTCATGATTTATTCATGCACCTTTCTGGTATTCCTCTCCCTCCTTGCCTCTTCCCTATCTCTGATGCTTTTTATAAAACTAGTATCTCCAAACTTTGCATTTGCCCCAGGCATATAAATGCTCATCTACAAGGTCATGTGAGGTCAGGCGAGACAGACATTTAAATGATCAAGTGAAGAGCCGGATACAGGAAGCTGAGCACACATGAAATGAGCAGACCAGAGGCCATGTAAACAAAAACGAAAACAATAAGGTTAAGCCTACGAAGAGAAGAGGGCAAGTCAAGGAGTCAATTGTCCATGAAACAGTCAACAGCAAGACAGTTTCAGAGAAAGATGGCTGGTAAAAAGTTCTATTAAATTAGTCAAGAGAATGTGTCCACAGACTGAGAGATAGGGGAGGGTGTCAGAGAAGAGCAATGAAGGTTCAGCAAGTTCACCGCAAGAAGAGTCTCTGTTGCTAAAGCCTCTTTTGCCTCAGTCTTGGGTGCCTACTAGCCTTCTTGTTCCCAGTCAGAGCCAGCTTTGGATGAACCTGTCCTGAAGATAGCAAGCTGGCATGCCAATGCCCTTTAGGAACAGATCCAGAGCTCCTGAGAGTGAAAGAAGGAACACTCCATGACATGGATTTAATAAAATATTTTCCTACCTTGCTAAAATCAGCTGCCACCTTAAGAAATGGAGAGAGGGATTACGATTTTGAATATGACTGCATTAGAAAAACCAGCAAATTTTTAATCTCCCTTCAGATAGAAACCATTCCCTCCCAAACCTTCGTCCAAATCAAGTTGTGATATCTCTAAAGAATGTTGTCCTGAAGAGAGAGCTCCCACCTCCAAAGCCCTAATTCTATTTACCTCTTATTATTTCAAGACCACCGTAGTGATTTTGAAAACGTGTTATGAAAAGATCAAGTGAACTTAATGCCATATCATTTTTCTCAAAGTATTCTGATTATTTTTAGAGTTGTAGTTTTTTTCCTCACCCTACACTATTTCCCTTCTATTTCTCACATAAGGACTTTTAATCAAATTTTTGATGAGTTTATTGTTTTAAACTACTTGTACTGTGAAATATAACATATTATTTAAAAAGTGCTCAAAAATTGTATAGCTCAATGAGGCATCACTAAACAAACTGGACAAACACCATCCAGATAAAGAAACAGTGCTGATGATATCCAAAAGCCCTCCTCCCTCCCTGCAACTCTTCTTTATCACTACTCCCTCGCTCCTCCTTGTAAAAAAGTTTGCTAACCCCTACTAGATAATAGTCTGTCATTTGATTCCTAAGATTATCAATCTGTACTATTATTGACAAAAGATGCATGCTGTTTTCAATGTTGAGGCTATTATGAATAAAGTTGTATAAGCATTCTTACATCTGTCCGATGGGGTACATGCTATTATTGGTTGTAGGCTCAGATGAGGGTCTATAACTGTAGTGAATAATATCAAAAGGTTTTATACGTGGTTGGGCCAATTAACACTTTCATCAGCAATGTGTAAGAGAACCCAGTGCTCTTCTTCATCTCCAGTGAATTTTATTTAATGAATTTAGTGCATGTATAGGGGCATCTAATATAGGTTTTAATAGTAGTTTTGTATTTTTATTGGTTATTGGGATATCTTCTTTTATGAAGTGCCCATTCCAGATCTGACCCAATTTTTATTATGCTCTCTCTTCCTTACTGATTTGTAGATTTTATGTATTCGGGACTCACACCCTTCAAAAGTTATATGCTTTGTAAATATCTTCCACGTGGTAGCTTACCTTCTAATTCTCTTAAGTTCTTAATATTAATGTAGTTACACTTAATCTTTTTTCTTTATGAAACATACTTTCTACAAACTATAAAAAGGCTTTTTTCTCTGCCTCAAATCATGACAGCACATAACAATATTCTCTAACTTCTTGAAGTTATATTCTTTAAACTTAAATATTTAAAACTAAAATCCACTTGGCACAATTTTTGCATACAGTGTGAGGTAGAGATTAAGGTTCATTTAAAAAAATGTATATCTAAATGTTTAAGTGATATTTATTCAGACTATTCTTCCCCCCACATCTCTGTTGTGCTAACTTGAATATAAATCAAACATTCATATACATAAGTATTTGCCAGTAAGCAGACAGAATCTACTAAAGTTAAATGTATTCGTATATTATGATCTAGTAATTACACTCCTAGGTATATAACCAATAGAGGAGCATATATATTATAAAAGTCATGTACAAAAACATTTCAAAACAGCACTGCTTCTAATAGGCCAAAACTAGAAACAAGCTAAGTAATCGCCAACAGTAGAATGAATAAATACATCTTTTGAATTTATTCAGCATAAATATCCATACGATGAAAATACTAAACAGCAATAAAAATGATGAACTACTGTTACGTATTTCAGGAATAAATCTTATGAATATAATGTTGGGCAAAAAAAAGTCAAAAGAAAAATATATATTGTATGATTCCTTTAAGATATAAAAATAAGCAAAATTGATCTGTTAAAATTTTTAAAAAGCTACCATTGGGAGAATGTAGTAGATAGTGATGAATAGGAAAGATGGTAAGAACTTTGAATTACTGATGTTTTTTTTTAACTGCATTTTTTTTTACCTAGTTCATTTTGTGAATTCATTTATCAGAATGCTTACAACTTGCACATTATTTTTCCATACCTGTGCTATATTTGAGTAGAAAGTTGATGTTAAAAAATTAATAAGGTATAAAAACACATATTTATGTTGATGTGGCATGTATCAATTTTGAGGAAAACAGGAACACTTTGTGATGTAGATGAAAAAAAGCAAGAGTCTTCAGGAGAGAATGCTTCAGTTGTGGCTCTGTCGTTAACTAGTTTGCAAACTTTAAAAAAAGTCCACTGACCCCTGTGGATTATTGTTTTTCTCATCTGTAGAAGGAAAAGCATTGACCTTTCAATAGTCACTTTCAGAAAACCTATTCTGAAATTAACATTTACCTGGATCACTAGTGTGGAGTTGCACACCTCCTTTATGCCTGTCTCCACGGGGACTCTGGTTTTTATTTCTATTTCTTGTGAATTCCCTGTTGGTTTTACTGTTGGACTATCTCTATGGATTTTTCCCATAATAGCTTTCATCTTGGAATAATCATAAGATAGATTAAAAAAAAAGAAATAAAGCAAAAGCACTTCAGTGTTTCTCAGAGGCGTGTGTGACTGGCCATCTGGTCGCATTCACAGCTATGGCAAGATGAGGCTTTCTTGATCTTATTAATTCAGTGCGTGTCTTTCTTTGAGAAGTTAGATGGTCATATTCAATTCTAACTTTATGGTCAACACTTATGGGGAACATGTGGCCCTTTCAAGTTGTAGCAAATGCCCATCCCTTCACAATTTCTTAATGATGGGGCAGGGTTTGGTATGCTAGAGGGTACCTTTCATGCACATCAAAATAAATATTCATACAGCGGTCTCCTCTATTCATTACCATGATTTAGAGTCATGCATCCACCCAAACACCAAGATTAATTTCTGTTCTCCTGCATTTACACGTGCCTTAGAAGTGCAATAACTTTCTAAATGTGTCATGGCCCCCAAATTCTCCATGATCTACTCCATCTTTTACATGCTAGCACGTTAATCTTCCCAAAATGCAACTTTCAAAACTCTCCAGTAGCTTCTGATTTACTTCGTATCAGATGTTTTAAAATTTTAGCAAGCCGAAGAATCACAGGAAGGGAGGTGCTGTTTTAAAAGGCAGAGTCCATATCCCCTACTTGAGATACTGTTAGTCGAGAGAGCCCCCAAATCTATACCTGTTTTCCTGTCCAATTTGGGGAAAGATGGGAAACCCAGAACTGTTCTTGATATTTTTATGGATGCTTCTCTAACCCTCTGTAAGTGGAGAAATGACATGTAAAAATAAACTCTGTGCTTTGGCCAAATAGCCTACAACAGTGAATTTGTAGACTGCCAAGAAACCATCTCTCTTAGCAGGTTCCTCTAGATAACTTTAGAACTTTCCCTCAGCTATTGCAATACGACTTAACCTGACTTGGAAAAATAGGGGTGAAAAAAAGCTAAAATCAACAAGGAATATGACAGCAGGGCCTGTTTCACAGGCTTCTCGGAGGACAGGATAGGAAACTTTGGACAATTTCCCCAAAAGTCAGATCAAGCAGCTGCTTGGAGCTTCTCAGTAATCTCTTCAGAATAAACAGTCTTTCCAGAAGAATCAAGAATTGATTTGACATTATCAGGGGAGTAAGAAACCCTCAGAATTCTATAGGAGGTGTCACTGTAGCTCCCGGAATAATGAAATAATGAATGGAAACCCCACTAGAGATCAGCAAGAGGACATTAGGAAAAGAAAAGAATGTTTTGTTGTTTGGAGATGTCCATTCCCTCATCCCTCCATGCAAGGAAATCACCCATGATGGAATACACACATCATCATTTCACATGGAACACAAAAGAGATAGATGGGGGAAAGAGTAATTTACTATGAGCCCAATTTCCCAAAAAGAAATGTGGTGGGAATGGAAATAATCAAGATACATCAGATTATTCTGTCTATCCCAACCATTCACATTTCCTCTTCCCCACCCACTTAATATTTTTCTTCTGCAACCAAACAACTATTTGTTCTTGTTCTGCATATGCTTTCTATTTCATTCCTTCATATACTTGCATGGGCTCTTCTGTTTGCAACTCCAGAGTGCCTACTCATCCTTTAGAGCCCAGCTCAAGCTCCATTTCCAATCCAGCCCTCTTAGACCTACTAGAAATAATTGATCATTTCATTCCATTACCCTCTGCTAGCACCTTATCATTTAGGAACTTTTAGTGTGCTACACGTATCACTATACTAGGATCACGTGTTTTTCCCACCAGACTGACTCATGAGGATAGTGTCTTTATCATCTGCATAGCCCTCACATATGAAAATAGTGTGTGATCTAGTTATTGAATTAAGTAGAGGTGAAGTAATTGAGAGAGGTATCAAGTTCTTTATAAAACATCTAAATAGTAGCCAGGTGCTCAGTTTTAGCTACAAGAGTAATCCTGATGGAGAAACATAAATATTGCATCCTCTACAATGGCTAAGACAAGAAATATATAGGTGGATTTCAAAACCTAACTATACAATTAATGGGTTATTGCACTAAATGACATTGTGGGTTCACTTAAATTGGCCAGAGAATAAAAAATAAAAGGTAAATTCAGAGCATCAATCAATGTGACTATTTTGATTCATTGTGCCACTAAAATATAAGATACATTTAGTCAGAAAGGATAAATTGTTAAAGCTTTCATCTTAAGATAATCATAGCTAATGTATATTGATTACTTAAATATGTCACATGCTTTATCCCATTTAATACAGTAAGCTGATGGTGTAGGTATTGTTACTATCTTCATTTGGGGGAAACTGAGGCTTAGCATGCTTGCATAATTCACACAAGATCAGGCAGTTGAAGAAAGCACCACTGGAGTTCGCAGCCAAAGAATGAGATTAAAAACTGTACCCAAAATAATTGCATCATATAGCATATCACAGGACAAGGTAACGCCCAATGTAAATCATAACATTTTTTTTCACATCTAATTTTTACTGTTACACTGCTCTTTGAAAGCTCTAAGTTTAAATGAAATTCTTTTTTTCTGATGTTTTGGCTCATTAAAAATTAATTTTGTGGAGTTTTTCAAATATTTATTTGTGTTTGAAGGCCAGATGGCAGAGGACACTGTTTAATGTCCAATTTTAAGAGTTATCTCTGTTGGAACTGATATTCTAATAACAAAATCCCCTTCATCTCATATGGCAAAACCCATAAAAAAGCCCTTCTGGCTGGTACATTATGACCACGTCTAGAGAACCAAAATAACATGTCTCTGTACATACCCTCCCAAAGGAAACAGATAAGAATATGGAGTTTCTCCAAGCCTTTGGGCTCCAATAGATTTTCTCAAGCTAAAGGAAATGGAAAAATGTTACAGAAAAAAAAATGGGCTATGGCATTGTTTGTGGCATTTACCAAGTAAGAGCCCCAAGTCAGAGATTGTAAATGGGCTGACTCCTGTTAATATGAACATTCATCTAACGGTGCCAAAACCCACAGACTTGAATTCCCATAAATGCACTTCCTCAGTTTGGGTAACCTGATCACCTCATTCCTTCCTACATTTTCATGAAGAAATCTAGTTGCTATTTACTGACTGAACTGAAAACAAATTCACGTACTCTCTCACTCTAAATGACTAGGAAACTTCACAGTATCAGAATACTAGTCAACTTTCATTAATTTTTATCACCGAACTTAACACTGAAGCTAAAATCTTATGTTGGCAACATTAACAAAAATGATTAATAAATAAAATTAAAGAAAAATGTTTCACCAACCTGGTCAATCTGCTCCATCCTACACAGAATTTTAGATTTAAAATCATCCTTAAGTAATTACTTGGAAGTGTTTCTGTTGACAGTTATGGTGAAGTTTTGTTTGATCTGGTAACATGTTCATTTTGATAAAATTTCAAACTTGGAGAAAAGGTACAAGTATAGTATAAGTACCTAAAACCTTTTTACAAAGACACCTATGGTTTACATTCTAACCCATTTACTTTCTCATTTGGTTAAATGCAAGTGGAACATCTTAAGTCTTTATTTTTATTTATTTAATTTATTTTTGAGATTTTATTTATTTGACAGAGAAAGAGAGAGAGACAGCGAGAGAAGGAACACAAGAACAGGGAGGAGGAGGAGAAGCAGGCTCCCCACTGAGCAGGGAACCTGATGCGGGGCTTGATCCCAGGATCCTGGGATCATGACCTGAGCCGAAGGCAGATGCTTAATGACTGAGCCACCCAGGCGCCCTAAGTCTTTACTTTTAATAAAGATAACCCTTGTTTCTTGAACCCTCTTTTCAAGCCTATAACTGGTTAAGTACATTGACTACTTCTGTGTCTCTAACTCCTGCAGATGTGAAACCCCCTCAAAAAGCCCTCTCTCCTCAGTAACTCAACTACAATCACACATGGCATCTGATCTTTCTCTCTTACATAAGCTAACCACCTCACGCTCACTTCTAAAACAGAACACAATATCTCTTCCCACTTCCCAATCTAACCCCCAAGTGCATCCCTCTATCTTGATTAGTAGCATCAGTGATTAAAACAGTCAACTCAACTTATAACCATCGTTTAGGTGATCCTTAACAACTCCATGTCTCTCATATTCTACATCTTTCTGAGAATCTAAACTCCTTCCCCTTACATTTATGATTTTCTCTCCATCACCACTTTCACTCTCAGATAATAAAGCTCTCTCTGTATCTCACTGGGACTTGAAATAGTCTCCTATGCATTCCCTTTACATATCATCCCACTCACCTAAAATTCGTCCTTAACAATGCTATCACAGTGGTCTCTCTAAAACACAAGAAAATATTATGTCATTATGTCACTCTCCAGTTTGTCAAGTTTTGATAGCGACTTGTTGCCTAAAAGATTACATTCAAAATCCTTAGACTTGTAAATGATGTCGTTCAAAATCTGGCTCTTGTCTCCTTTCCAGATTTATGCCCTTATATTCCTTCTCACACCCCGTAAATATTAAGAACTAGACAAATGGAATCATGCACCATTAACTGGTCACAAAATTACTTTGAAGCACACACAAACTTGGCTTCTGTTAGCATTAAAAAGCCAATCCTTCTTAGTTATAATAATTTTCTTCCCAGAAAATTCCAATTTATTATACAAATCAGGGCTCAAATACCACCTCCTCTACCTAGTGTTTCCTAAATTTGCAATTTACCATTATTTCATACCTTTTCCATAAGCTCATAATGTCTTACCTCTGTTATTTTGGTTCTTTATATATATATAATATATATATTATATATTATATATATTATAATGCTTCTTTATTGTATGTCTGTTACTCCATTAAACTGTGAGCCGCTCAATGGCACTCTGTCCTCAAATTCTAGCTTGCTGTTTCCCCATAAGAATTGCTCAGGACATATTTTACAAATAGTACTACTGCTATGAAGAACTAACGATTACTGGACCCTTACTATTTTCCAGGAACCATGTGTCTTATCTCACTTCACCTCCCTCCAAACTCTCCAGGAATAGATCTTCACACGCTACTAATAGCCCCGTTTTAAGTAAGGGAAGTAAGTGAAGATAAGTAAGTGAAGATAAGTCATCTTCCTGAACTTATACACACAGCAGAGTCAGGATCAGGAGTCATCCTGGATGTGCTGATTCACAGCTTGGGTTCTTAAACCCTTCTCTACTAAGAGTAATACAATTTAGTTCTTGTCTTAAAATGAAGAATTTGCTACCCAAATAGCAATGCCCTTGACATTTCTCTCTTTGTGTAATAAAGGTCTGTGTTTTAAGGAGTGTTCTTCAGATTTCTAAACATTTTTCCCAATAGCTTTATAATCTCTTCAATTTCTTTTTACTTAGCCTGATTTGCCCAGTCAAGGAACAACTTTCTTAAAGCTCAGGATTGTTTCAAATGTGAAGAATTACTTTTCAGATCTTGGTTATGAATGACTCATTCAGACCTTTAAATTATTCAACCCAATGTTTCCATTATTATCGCAAATAATGAACTGAGTGGCTCTTCAAAACACTCATCCGCTCTCTACCACACCAGGGGAGCAGTTCCTCCCTCAAGAGAGACTCAAGAGGGAAGTCTGCAAAGGGTAAAGGGGTTTTGCTGTTAGCACTAATTTTAAGGTCATTGGCTACACTTACACAGAATTTAGAGGAGTTGGATTTAGCAAGAACTATTACTGAATTTGAATATTTATGACATTTGGATATTTATAATCCCATTCTAAATAACTGCTTAATTTAATGCCACCACTAGTACCCCTGCTAAAACCAGTTTGCGTATGTACACACAAGTCTGTTTGGTTTTTCAACTCTATCATCTCTGACTTTGGATGTCAGATACAAACTTAGGGCCATCCGCATTGAGGGGTCCCATGTCAGAGAACACAGGTGAATGCACTATGATTTGCAATTTTTTAAGCTCCTTTTGCCGCTCCCAGAATAGTAAGCTTCAAATGACCACAGTAAGTAGAAGAAATACTATTACTAAATTCAATGCTGCTTCTGACACTTGTTTGGCTCTCTCAGAACAAAATCCTGAGAACCTAGAGGATTATCTGAAAATGTATCCAGGGCATCATCAGATGAAAACATTGTAGGTTCAGATAAATTTCTTGAGGTAAACCTTTCTTCACAATCTCTCCCATTTCTCCCAGAAGCTGTGATTTCTTTCTTTAACTCCTTCAGAAATGAAATCCGTCTACTGTGTGATTTGGGCAAACAGGTGAGTCCTCACTAGAGTCCCTTAGAAACAAAATGAGGTTTATTGAAATTGAAATAACACAAGATCTTCTTGGAGTGCTTTAAATTGGGCCCTAGGAAGTTAGAGCTGGAAAGGCCTGGAAGATAACCTGATACACACTTTATGGGCAAGCTGAGATCCAGGGGAAAGAAAGGACTTATGACTCACATGGCTTGTTAGGAACAGAGCTGGGTACCAAGCCGGGCCACTTCACTCTATGACTATGGGCTGACACCCATCATGCCCCCTGAACAAAACACAACAGTGAAACAAAGTGGGCAACGTCATCTCTGCTATGTGCAGGCCTTCATAAGAAAAATCAACCCAGATAAAGGGGACGGCAGTAGATATACTCTTCCCCTGATACTTTTTCATCACACTAATTTCTATTATACTTTGGGCTAAGGAAATAATGCTTAATTAAATATGACTTTAACGTCACAATGAACTAAAAGTTCCTCTCAGTATGGCAAAGAGCTTTTAGTGCCAGCTCTAATATCCTCCTTCCCTGACTTCATTGATCCAAAGTCCATCTCTGAAAATGCAACAGAATATTAAGACTTCTTTCTCTGGGTAACGGGGTTAAAGGGTAATCTTATTCTCTTGCATATATATATTTTTTTGCATTTTCCATGTTTTATGTTATGAGCATGTGTTATTTTCATTCAAAAAATTAAATTTATAAAAGAGAAAAGGAACTAATCTTTAAGATATATCTTTAATAGGATCTCATAGTAATCTCCTATAGGTGAGGAGCAAATTACCACAAATTTAGTGGCTTAAAACAACGTAAATTTATTATCTTAAAGTTCTGGAAGTCCAGATATTCAAAAGGGGTTGGCGCAGCCTGATCACTTCTAGAGGCTCTAAAGCAGAATCAATTTATTTGCCTATTCTAGCTTCTCCAGGCCACCTGCCTTGCTTGGTTCATGGCCTCTTCCTCCGTCTTCGAAACCAGCAGCGGAGCAATTTCAACTCTCACTGTCTCTTTCTCTCTCTCCCTCTCTCTCTTTCTCTCTCACCTCTGCTTCCATCACCACATCTTCTCTGATTCTCTTCTGCTTTTCTGTTATAAAGACCCTTGTTATTATACTGGAGTCACCTGGATAATCCAGGCTAACATTCCCATCTCAATAACCTTAACTTGATCATACTTGCAAAGTCCCTTACAGGCTCCCAGGATCAGGATGTGGACATCTTTCGTTGGGTGGGGGGGGGGGGGGGGGGTATGGATTCATTCAGCCTACTCCAGACTTTGTTTCTCAAGCCTTTCTGATGTCTTCCAAATATTCTCAATTTCTCCTACTTCTGTCTCCATTTACTACTCCCTGTATGATATACATGTGCACGCACACACACACACACACACCATTGCCTTTTCCTTTTTTTTTAAACATCTCTACAGGGTATATTTATGAATATTTTTAATATTATACCAATTAATATTCTTGATCCCTTCCCCTATGGACTTTAAACACTATCAATTTTTTCCCTCTTTGCTTCTCATTCTCCCTTCTTTTATTCAATGATGAAATATGAATTGAGCACCTACATGGCCCCAGTCACTGTCTGCATTCTGAAAATAGAGTGGTGAACAACACAGATGAGTATCCTGCTCAGGGAACTTTCACAGTGGTAGGAACAGCAGAACAAACCTGTTGACAGGTTTTACATAAACAAAACAATTAGAATTTTTCTGAAGTACTAATAGGAAACTAGGCAGGACGTAATGAAAGCATAATAGAGGGATGGATGATAAGATCATCAGTGAGGTTCTTTCTGAAGAGGGGAAACTGAGGCTGAGGTCCTAAGTGGGAGAATACGATGGAGTAAAATCAAACCAGACTGAAGCATTATGGACAAAGACTCCTCTGAATCATTTCCTAGAACGTCTACAGTGTAGCCATGAACAAACTAGCATTGTGTAGTGGCATAAGTACTGATCTGGGACTTGGGGGATATAAAGAAATAATAGAGGTAATAAAGAAATAGCCCTCAGTTTCCTCATCCTTTGTATTAAGGAGTAATAAAATAAAATATTCTGTGTGTTTGATGACTATGCATACAGTTTCACTTTACATAGTTTTAGATGCATTGTCCTTTGGGATATTGAAAGTCAAAAGCATCTGGCACTTATACACTGCTCTATTTAGGTTGTGTGCGTGTGTATGTGTGTCCAATAAATGTCAAGTTGGAAGAGCATTTCGTTCCAGGAATCATCAAATAGGCCAATTGACTGAAAAATAATTACAAGATTATTATGGCCATCTAAGCCCATGTTATTATCATTTCTGAAATGAGGCTTCTGATTCCTTCATGCTCCTAATAAAAGTGCACGCACAGCCGAAGTTTATTGCTCTGACTCAGATACGCTGTCCACAGGCTGCGTTCATCCTTCCCCTCCTCTCAATGCCGGGAAATTGTCTAACACCACTGACCCCAATACAGTTCGGATTCTATTCAATACCCAGGAAAACATTATAGATCATTCTTATTTGATCATAACAAGGCAGCTCAGCCCTGTTTTATAATGGTCATAAGTAAAAATAAATAACCAATTTTGCCTGAATGAAATAAAATCAATACTTCTCCTTTGCAATATGCTTCTCAGGAAGAAAATCCACAAATGTGTCTCATTTCTAAAGGTCTGGTAGCAAATCACTCAGAGGTTTAAGGTTTTTTTTTTTTTTTTTCCCAAGTCAACATGAAACGGGCCAAAACATACCATCCTGATTTTGCATGTATCCAACAAGGTCCTAGTGACTCAAAGTAATTTTTACGGATGATTACAGTGGATATATATCCTCATGCCTGATAGAACAACACAATCTAATTCTTTTTTGTGACCGAGCATAACATAAAATGAGATTTATCTGTGTGCCCACAAGATCTATTAGGTGCTGGGGAGATGGAGATCAGGTGAGCTACCGCTTATTCAGTAAGACATTATCACGGATAGTGTTCTGACACTTACGATAAATGCAGTTATGGCAGCAAGGCTATACAAGTCATTTCTGGATTTTTTTTTTCCTTCTTAAAACCCCTAAGTTTACTGTGTTAGTTATCAGGAGAAACTGTGAACCTTTCTTTTACAGGTATTCATCAACTTTCCTCATTCCTTTATGAATTCTTAATTAAGACGTTGGACATTGTAAAGAATATAATCGAGCACCTAACTTTTTTAAGGAATAGATAAGAAAGAAGTAGAAGTCATACACTTTTAGAAGTTAAAAGCATATCTGTTCCACCCACTGATTTGGTGAAAAGAGAAATAAAGAGAAATAAATGCAATTTCAAATACTTTCATATTGAACATGTTATAATGTTATAGTGTGTGTTATGTTTGTCAAGCAACTCGAAAAATTGGGGGAAGTTTTCATATTGCATAAGAACCAAATAAAAAGGCATATGGCAATAAAATACATTATTTACTTTGTCAGGGCTTTGGGTTTGTTTGTTTCATTTTGTTTTTGGTTTTTATTTGATGACCGAATATTATGGGAATAAATGTACAAAGGCAAAAGCTTTTTTTTTTTTTCCAAATGCATTGCAAGGTCATGGGCTAGAGTTTATATCTTTAACAGTTGAGGATGTCCCTCTGGTCTGATTAGTCCTTACAAAACAGCAGAACCACCTACTTCCTAATTCCACCTCGTGGAAATCATGCAGTCCACTGTTCAGAAATAACATCAGCATTTGAATATTAGTTGGGTGACATTAAACAAAAATAGAAACAGCACAATACCCATGATACATCTGAAACCTTGTTTTCTTCAGGGCTAAACACAAGTACAGCTATTTTTAAGAATACCTTTGCATGTATAATTATAGTAGGATATGTACAATGAAGTCTGAGTCTGAACTCTAAAGACTGAGCATTCTGCCATCAAGAGGAAGACCCTCTTCCCATGTTTCACATAGGTCCCTAGGTCTCATGGACATTAGTGTTACCTCATTGGGAGGCTGATGTTGCCCTTATCCTCCTATGTATCCTTTTATCAAAAATCATACCAGCCTTGAGTAGAGTAGAATATAAGACGACCTCAGTTCCAACTTTGGGAAAAGGGAATATTGGAAGGAAGCACAGAGTACCCATCCCTTAGTTATGGGAAGAGGACTGAAAAGGAAGTTGAAACCCCGGGCTCCCTCTTCAACTATAGCGAAGCTGGCTAATGCATTCATCTCTCTTTCCTTCAATTTCTTTAGAGGTAACAGAAAGAGGTTAGCTTAGCTACTCTCCGAGATTCCTTTCAGAATCCTTATGAGTTCCCAATTTCAGCGCTCCTGACTAAGAAGCTGTCTCCTTCTCCCTTTCACCATGTGGCTCATTTCATATAAATGACCTGGAGCTGCAAAACCCTTCAATGCTTGCCAGCGCAGTGTGCGTGGCTGACCTCCATTTTACACTGCCTATGTCTCTACAGCTGACTGCTTTGACTATGGGCAAGTCAGCCTCCGAGCAATTCATCTTATCTCTGCAAGCTGGCAACAACGATTTAGTGGTTAAGACAACTGGGGTAACCTGACCATGAAATGGCCACTGTCTATGTAGCTCCACATCGGCATAACCAGCCTTTTGTCGTCTGTTGCAACTGAGCCTAATTCCTACAGTATTGAGCTCAAAACCTTAACATCTGTAGACTTATCTCAGAGAAGATGATGGAGAGGCTGCCCAGCCATTTTCTCTCATCCGGGTAGGCAGAGAGTGGCATCACCAAAGTCCAAGAGATGGACCATTCCGAGGGAGGACCACTTTGCACACTGTTCCACCCATGCTGAAGTGGGTACAAACCTCCTCTCCAAGAAAAAGCCAAGGCAACAGAGGAAATGCAAAGACTAGTTTGTGAAATAAAAAACAATCAGGAAAAACTCAATTAAAAGTTCAATACTTCAATGTTCATAATAAATTTCTGCTTAATGAAAGGATACATTTGTCTTGGGAATGGTGAGGGGTCAAATTAATACCACTGGTTCAAAGGTCAGAGTCAAGAAACAATTCATGTTTATTCTAACACCACGGCACATTTTTATGGAGCTATAAAGTTTTAAATGTCCTTTTGTAACAAGTGACCCCTAATAATGGAGATAGTTTTTCTTATGACATCAGTTGTCACGATTGCTGACCTATCCATTCTGGATAATACTGGTCTGTAGACCATATATTCAGAATCGTTGTCATAAGTAACTGTGACTCTTGGCAGTGAAATAACAAGTCTTAGGTTGAATATTACCTGGAAAAGTATATCTCACTTTGCAGAAGTCACTGACTATGCTTCTCTCCTACGTCACCCTATTGGACATCACTCATTTCCTACCAGAGCATATAGCAACCCAAAATAGTGATATTAACAGTTTCCTGACTTCTTCATAGGCTACGCTTTTACAAGTATCAGCTCATTTGAATATTACAATAACCCTACTCTCAAGAAAACTGAACACATCTCAAGATTACAGAACTGCCAAGGGATGGCACCGGAAACCTGATTCCAAACCTGGTACCTTTTCCACTGCACACAGAAGTGCAACTCAAATAACTCACAGAGCTGCTTTGAGCAATCAGATTAATTCACTGGTAGCACTGGGAACACAAGAGTCAGGAATTTTAAGAAAATGGACCATAGAGGATACTCCCAGGGTAAGAGTTCCAGCTCCACATGAGGTGAGATGAGCACAATGAGATGGGACTCAGCACAGAGTTTCTTCCATCAAACCTATTTCATAAGTCTTTTTTGACCCATAAAGTGAAGATTTACATCAGCCCTTTATGTGATTTTCACTGTGTAGGGAGCATCCAGCTTTAGGGAATGATTGAATACCCTTTTCTCCTCTCAATTACTTCCCCCCCAAATGATGACTGAGGACCACAGACACCTCACTTCTTGGTAGTAAGACATCAACAAAACAGGTTTGTGACTTAGAATTTAGTATTTAGCCAAATCCAGGTATCACTCTTTAAAATCAAAGTAAATTTTTAAAAAATCTTCACTACAAGCATTGTAGGAATGGGCATCAATGAAATGAGCAGTTGTTGGGTTAGCTCTCCATTTTTGAAATAAGTGGCTTAAAATGAAGTATGCACATAGCCTATATGAGACCTCTGAAAGTTATGCTGTACAATCTGGCTACACCTTGAAATTTGTTGTCTGAATTCTCAGCACCATTCATGTCAAGGAAACAGAATGAGAGGCAAATGGGGTTGACCAAAATAAACTGCTGTGCACATTTGGTGAAACTCACATTTAAAAAAAGAAAAGGAAAAGAAAAAAAAAACAAAACCAAAAACATCTATTCTCACCAATTGAAAGCAAACTCAGCTGAATGGAAGCATGTCACTCCATAATTTTGTAAGAGGGAATACAATTTAAAATATAGTGAAGATTTTCAATGAACCTACTCAACAAGAAAGTGAACTTTGGTGATGGAAGCATTCTGTTTTATTCGCATGACTGGTCTGTGGATTTTGAGAGATGGATTTGTATTTTTCATTTCTAGGTATCAGAAATAATACTAAGAGGTGTGCATTGCCCCAGTGGATGTTCAATATGATGTGGGTCACAAAGGTCATACTTCTAAATGCTTCAGAGCTCTGGACAATTCACCCATGCTTCATGCATCATTTGTTTCCCTGCTTTAGCTGGACTTTTTGTCAACAATCTCAACAATGTGACCATAATATGATAAATCATTGCTACAAGAATAATTTTCCCTTTAACTCACACATGTAGCTTTCTCTAAGGCTGTGTTCACATAATGTACAAAGGGCTCATTGAGAGGTTCATTTACATCCACCAAAAATTGCTTTTTTAATTCATGAGGCAAATATCTTAAGTAATCGCTTTGGAATGGATTTTACTTTTTTTTTTTTTTTTTGGCTTTCTGAAAACGTTGCCTTATTTTTAACAAGGATTTGCTACAAATCCTAGAAAATGGACTTGTCAACTGACAAAGGCCTTTACACTATCTATGGTCTACATTTGAGCACTGGAGCATTCAATTTGGTGAAATTGTGCAGATAACTGGATTTTAAGCTTTGATACCTAGGCTCTTGAGTTCTGCAGAAATGCACCATGAATTTCATTAAAGAGATATTTAAATTTCAATTAAAATATAATTGAACATCTTTAAATGGTAACAATAACATTTACTCACCATTTCTGTACTGTTTTTATCCTTCCACCTATCACCTATTCTTATACAACTCTTTTTCCTTTCCGGGAAGAATAATATTCAAAACTTTAAGCTCTAAACCAGGAAGAAAATCTCCAAAGCCTTCTAAGGGCTAGCCAGACAATGCATATGTTTGAAAAGAGACTTGGATGTCTCTTATATACGGAGGGGAGGGGAGGGATGGGTGGAAGAAGCAGGGAGCGTTCAACCCCACCCACTATTGGTGTGCTTACTTCAAGCCTGAATTGTTCACTCCCATCTTGGGAGGTGAGGATAATTTTGTTGTGTTTATAGTGCATGTAGAAGAAAACTTTTCCCTGTATCTTGAAGTTTAGACCGATATGCTGAGGTTGTAGGAGGAGGTGTTAAAGAAACTAGCTTGGAAAAGAAGTGGTCTCAACTACAATGTTGATGACTGAATGGGGGTTTTCTAAAAAGGTGAGCTCCTCATTGTCTCAGCTCACTAATCTTTATGGAGATGCTACAGTGAGTTTCAAGACTAGGGCATAAGATGGTGTTCTAACTGGTGAACAGTATGGGTTATTCTAGCATCATTAATATATGGTCCTATGATTTCTCACTCACCATTCATTGACCCAGCCATTCAACAAAGGCATTAAGCATTTTTTGTGTGCTAAGTTCTATGTTACATGTTGGGAACACAAAAAACTCTGAGTCAAGAGGAACTCAGAAGAGGTTGTTTCTATTTGGAAACTAAACAAACACACAAAACCAGAGTTTAAATGGAAGAGATAAGATATGCTGCTCCAAAAAGGACCTAGTGTTAACTATTTGGCCAAGGCTAAGGGAAGAGAAAACTTGTTTTCGTCATAAAGAGTATTGGAAGAGAAAGCAAGGAGGCAGGAAACAAGGTGCATGATGGTGGCAGACATAAGGAGTGAAGATGGCTGGATGGAGGGGAGTTTTGTGAGGGGTAGGCGTGAAGGAAGAGTGAGAAGTACCATTAGAGAGGTCGGAGATCAGTTCCCAGGACTCCATGTTAGATATTAGACCTCATCCTGTAGGCAGGAAGATGCCTTAAGATCTTAAAGTGTTTTGAGCAAAAGGAAGGTGAGTAGCAGGGTTTGTTCTGAAAAAACATGTTTCTACCTTATTTTACATGTGTGGAATCTGAGGCTCAGAATTATGACGATTTGCAACATGTTTATTAAGGAGAAATGGTACTCAAGACCAAGATGTAAACACTAGCAGTCTGACTCCAAACTCAGTGCTCTATCATAAGATAAAACATTTACTAAAGGGCACCATGACATCTGACTTTGAACATCCGCAAGTGCTCACAGATGCCTCTGAAAACCATAACAATAAAAAAAGCAAACAAAATCCATATGCATAGTTTTAAAATGTCATTTAGTTTGGATGACATGGATGCAATTACGTTTAATTTTCCACCTCCATCCCACTAACATGTGCAGAGCCAAGAGCCTCTCACTTTGGCCCATCTGAACATTTTCAGTGGAGAGCATCTGTGCCTACCAGACACAGCCAGAGCCTGTGCTAGAAGTCCCACAGTACCCCGCCAAAGGTCACACATGAGCTATCACTGCCATAGTCAGAGCTAGGAGAAAGTCTGTTCTCAGGGATTTTCCCACCCAATGAGCAAATCCAACTGCTTTAATCAAACCATAAAATATATATATATATATATGATCATGCAAAACATGGTAGTCAGGAAGAAAACGATCTTACTACATATTGCATAAGTATTTCGAGGCTTCCCCCCCCCCACATGTCGTGTTTTAGTGGTACAAAAGGCAAAGGCCTCTTGGTTGAGGGACTGTTCAACAGGGTTCTCCTACACTGATCAGAAAGGAAATTACACACATGCTGCAATTTCTCTCCATTCTCCAGCCTATTTCAAGGTCAGTCTCATGGTATTCCACAGTGACAGGACACCTGTGATCTTCAGGTTGGCCAATCACATTATTATATTCGTTCCTCCCTGGATGGTCTCAGGTTTTCTAGTTCATGGCCTGGCCATTTAAGAGAAGAAGAGTGGATGGCTGCTGTTCCCAGAGTTTGGTCTATTTACTCCCATTATGAAGATAAAATGAAACGTCCCCAAGTTTCCCAGCCTTTAGGAGATCATCCCTCCTTTCACATCTAGTTAACAATCCTTCGATCCCTGATACCGATTCGCGACAGGCAGCTCTATCTCCAGTTTCTAATAAGGAGTCTGACCAGGTAAACTACCATTCATGGCGGTTATCTGTCTCTGGTCTCTCATCTGCCTTCCTTGTCAGTCCACACCCACACCTCTGCTCTAGTTACTTTGGCTTTCCTTTTCCACCTCATTTCAAGCGTGGCTCCTCCCTTCATTCCATGCGGAATAGCGAACACCAGGCTGAAAATTTGGCAAAACTTTCTAAAGACTTAGGGATAGGATAAGGAAAAAGAAAAAAGTGGGTATCCATGGAGACTTTTCTTGGAGTCCTCTGTGGATAGTTCTATCTGCCAAAGGCTTCTTTCTGCCCCTCTCCTTCCTTAGCCCCCTGCCTGTCTCCACATTGATAATTCATCCCTGTGTTTTTTTGTGGTGGGGTGGGGGTGGGGGTAATCTTACCTTCAACAGATGGAAGATGTTTAACCATCTCCCCATCAACTCAGAAAACAGGCCTCCATCCTCTTTTGAACACAACACAACAAGGAGTGAACAAGGAGTGAAGCCTTCCTTTCCTTACCGTACTTTCTTTAGCCAGCTTCGAATTCATCCTGAAGTCCATCCCACGGAGAGGTCACTCTGCTCCAATGATGATGGCTGTTTTTATAATCATGAAGCGCATATTCATATCTCATTTTTTAGACCATCTCCATTCCAAAGAACCTATACAAAATCAAAACACCCATCAGAAGGAATGTTTCCAAAGAAACCTAAAGATGAATAGAGAAACCTGAAGGAAGCCCTTCAAAAACATCTTGTTTTTGAGACATTACTTTGTTCATGACTTGTTTCCAGGAATATACTATTCTGCACTCAGATTCTTTGGGGTTTCACCAGTTCAGCCTCTTTGTTGCCCCGATTCTTCATGTTCAGTGTAATGGGGCACATTACATTCAGTTGCCATTATTTTACAACAGTGATATCATCATTTTTGTAGATAGTAATATTTAGTGTGCTAGTCTATCTAAGAATATTCCAACAATTACAGGATATACATTTTCAGGGTTTTCATACAAAGGACATACTGAATGAATTTGGTTCATCATAGGGTGGATCATCCCATAAATCACCCAGAAATATGAAATAAGTATCAGGATAAGTATTGGGACATTATTAACCACTGGCAATGTAACAAGTCAAACACAAAGATAAATAAGGTATTATCTCAGCTGGCTTCACTAGTAAGGAAGGTGGAAAAGAGAACACAAATACCAATAGAGGTGAAAATGAAGCTCAGTAGAAACAGAAAGGGAATGAGAACATAGTCGAGCAGTGAATAAGGCTTAACATTGGAGATGACTGGGCATGAAAACTGAGCAGGATTTGGACACGTAGAGCTGAGGAACAAAGGCCAGCAGTGGCGGTAAATAGGGTTGAGAGAGAAAAACTTTGTAGGGGAGGAGAACAAAGGAAGCAAACGTTTATCAATTCCCAAAGATCAGAATTTTGGTGCCAGGGTGGTGATGGACATATCCCCTTTCCTGGGGTTGCAAATTTAGGGAAGCATTTCCTGTTTCTTCCTCAGCAGATGCATACCAATTCTCAGGAGAGGCCCTTTCCAGAATAAGGAGAGCCAACTGCTGTCATTGTTAAAAAAAAAAAAAGAAAAGAAAAAATGCAGTCTTTCAAGTAGCAATAGCCAGCATTTGAGATTAACTGAGAAACAAATGCTGTGTTCGCTCCAAACAAAAGAGGTGTCCTGTGTCATAGTGCCTGGAATTGCCACTCTGAAAATGATGAGATATTTTACAAAACATGTGCCTACAATGTAAAAAAAACAACCAGACCAACAGTCGTCCCAGTGTTCACTGAGCCTCTCCAGATCTGGCTAGGATGTGTGTCTGACGACCTCATTAGTTTTCTCAGGGGTGGGAAGTAACCCAGACAGATGTCCTGGGCCATGTGACTGGGTGAAGACGAATAGCCAGGATGCAGCTGTGTAGACAGCTGCCTAAACCGATTAAAAAATAGATCTATCCATTCCCCTCGGTACTTTCAAAGACTCTGGGATTATCACAATTTATACACCAGTCCAAATATGTCTCCTGCATAATAATACAACTTAGCTCTTCCCTGGCAAGGTAATTTTTCAAAGCTCACTACAAATACAGATTCAATTTTACAGTCTTTAAGAAAGGTAAGTAGGAATTTCTAGCTATGCAGATACACAGATGGATTGGAGCATTGCCCCAAATTAATTAATTAATTTCCTCTCTGAACAACATCTTAGGATGTGTGATCCATGATTTCAGGATTTTAGTCAAGGACCTGCAGCTCCAGAGACCTAAAGACATATCGTTCATCCTATGCTCTAATTCTGCACAACAGAGAGGATAAGGCAACTTCAAATTCTGGGTATGATATATTTATCAGTGATCCCACAATCTCAATCCTAAATATTAAGCCAAGAGACACAAAAACAGAACAGCCCAGTTGTCCATCAACAGGAGAAGGGAAAAACTATTAAGATGTTCAGGCAATGGAATCCGAGTCAGTAATGAAAATGAGCAATTTACTGTTTCTACCAGACTTCAGATGAGATCACTGAGGTTGAGGTATAAAATGATACGTGTTACATTGCAGTTAGGTAGGTCTGCATTGCCTGCCCAGGCCTGCCTGTCACTTCATCTGTTCATCACATTGCGGGAGAAAAGGGGACTCACACCTTTCCAACAATGACATAGAAACAGGGCTCTGCCAGAGTCCTTTGCAAAACTTTTTGTTGCTATTTTCACTTCCCTAAATGTAATCCTTTTTCACAAATTTTTGTTTTCTGACTTGTAGAAAGACGGTTTAAAAAAAATGTATCAATAACAATAATTTTATTGATTTAAATATTTGCAAATTATTTGGGGTTCTCTATGTATATAACCAATCACCTGAGAAAAATTATAATTTGGTTCATCTTTTCTAAGTAACAAAAGCTAATGCAGTCTATATTTGGAAGATTCTCATCCAAAATGACTGAAATAAAAAGAGAACAAAGAAACTTGACCTTTCCAAAGCAAAACAAAAACATCTACTTATGAAGCCAATACTCTAAAAAATGGCAATTTACAATTGTAAACAACAAAGTAACTTGACCTTGAAAATACAAATTCCAAAACCTTAATGATATATTTAAGTGTAACAGAAAACAAAAAAATATATTTAATTAATCAACTCAGAAAGCATAAAGCATTATTAATCTAAGTGGAGAAATCAAAGATAAGGAATCTAGCCACACTTTTTATTATTTAGTATAACTATGATGAAGTGGTAGAATGAGCAGTGCTTTAAGCTAAAAAAAAAAAAAAAGAGTCTGGACTCTCTTTCCACCTTTACCACTAACTAGTCTTTGCCTTTATGGAAATTATTTCTCTGGGATACTGACCAAATAATACCTGTGATCCTTCTCTACTCAAAAATTTTATTGATAAATACTCAAAAGTTATTTTAGTTAAAAGTGTTTTCATATGATTCCTATAGCTAAATTGACTATGATAATTCCTGTGATAAAAAATAATAATGCCCTGTACTAATACTGTCTTTTGGAATGCCTTTTCAAGCATGACCTTTTTACCCCATCGCCCTGTTTAACAAGCATGAAACCCAAAGTTGAGAAGTGATTTATCAAAGGCCTCCAATAATATATTATCAGAACATAAATAGTACTTAAGTCCAATTAAGTAAAACCTACGGGTTTTAGTTCACATTTCTCCCCACAATGGTGCTCACTTGAGGAGCAATTAATGGTAAGTGATATTCAGGTTGGTATTTTAAGATGACATCAGTGGCTAAGAAGATATATAAATATGATGTAAGAAATGTTTGTATTTGAAGAGCTTACACTTTTTGAGAGTCCTAGGAATGGGAGAACAGTGAACATCATGAAATCACAGGGCCAGTATGTGGAGGTTTAGGGGTCCTGGGCTACTATGCCATGTGTGAAGAAATAAGATAGGCCCTGGACTTTGAATGAGTAGAAATGTAAAAATGCTCATGGATATACCGTGCTTAAGAAATGGTGAGCTGTGCTTCAAGGATGAATTTGGCTGTCGGCATGACAAGAGAGTTGGCTTAGAGTAACACATCTACCTATGTGGCCAGGAGGCAGAGTGAATGTCCATTTGAATAGAAATCTCCCTGATGTTAAGATGTTAAGATTATCCCAACTGCTGGATGCACTGACAGGAAGGTGTTCTGCCAGATGAAGAGCAAGATGCCTGACACTGATGATGGCAGTGTGACGCTGTGGGAGTCCTTCTTGACTTCAAAGTAGGTGGCTCCTGCTGACAACTCAGGGGCAAGGTCTCGGTCCTCAAATAAACCTACTCACATGAGTCTGAGTTCATGCCCTAGAGCATTCCCACTGACACTCCAAGGTGGGCCCAACATAGTAGAATCTCAAAAGCAACAAACAGCGTCTGTAAGACAAACATGAGGCCACATACTCAATAATCTATTCTCCAGTTCCAGTTCTGGATATATTTTGCTCATCCTTGCCCATCTTTCCAATAGAGGGACTGATAATTTTCTTTAGTTGATATTTTCTCCTAGAGTATGAAGTCATTTCAGTAGAAGTCTGTGATAGGCTGCATGCTGGTTCCCAAAGACATCCCCCCAAAATACCCTAATCCCTTGAACCTACGAATGTTACTTTATACAACAAAAGTGACTTTGCAGATGTGAGTAAATGAAGGATCTTCAGATGAGAATATTTGGATTATCCAGGCCATAAATGCAACCACAAGTGTCCTTGAAGATTTGACGATCTTCAAGGGAGATTTGACACTGATAAAAAAGGAAACAACCACTGGGAGATTTGACACTGATAAAGAAGGAAACATAACCACTGAAGCAAAATGCTATGCCACTCGCTCTATAGATGGAAAAAGGGGCCATGTACCAAGTTATACCAGGAATGCAGCTCTAGAAGCTGGAAAAGGTAAAGAAACCTATTCTCCCCTAGAGCATCCAGAGGGAACACAACTGTTGACATATTGATTTTAGCTCAAAATAGTTAATTTTGGACTTTTTTTTTTTAAGATTTTATTTATTTATTTGACAGAGAAAGAGATCACTAGTAGGCAGAGAGGCAGGCAGAGAGAGAGGAGGAAGCAGGCTCCCTGCTGAGCAGAGAGCCCGATGCGGGGCTCGATGCGGGGCTCGATCCCAGGACCCTGGAATCATGACCTGAGCCTAAGGCAGAGGCTTTAACCCACTGAGCCACCCAGGTGCCCCAATTTTGTACTTCTGATCTCCAAAATTCTAAGAGAATAAATGGTGCTCATTTAAATCACCAAGTTTATGGTAATTTGTTTAAGCAGCAACGTGAAAATAATACAAAATCTACAAACCAGGAAAGTTAATCTGGTAGACAGCACAAAATTACATATAATCCCCACAGAATTAAACAGAGAATGCTTTGGACAGCTGACTCTCTGTGGGTCTCAACTTCCATTAGGTTCAGTTCACTTTTTATCTGTGTCCGTGACCTCGTCTGTAATGGCCCATTCTGCACACCTAGATTCTACATGTATTTCAAGAGTCAGTATTTCAGAGTCTCCTCCTCCAATAAGCACATGTCAAGTCTTGGACCCTCCAACCTTGAGGGCAGATACAGTGTTTTGCTTCAGACTGCTGCATGTGGGGCTGTTTATTAATAAATATTTGTTGAGTCACTCAGTGATTAACTGTTCTGCACAAGCATTGAACCAAACCAACCATGACATGGCTAAAATAAACTAGTCCTTTGTTTGCAGTGAGGAATGAGGCCTTTTTTTAACCAGCTTAGGAGCAGACAAAATAGAGTAATTAGTGCCAGAAAAGAAGGCAGGCAGAGACCCACACAGTTTTCAAATTCTGTGACGTGGAAGTAGAACCTTTGGGGAATAGCCCCTCTTGAATGATTTTGAAGAGATGCTGATTCCACAGACTAGATGCTGAAATCAGTGATGTAACAGTGGCCACAGTGGTTAGACAGCCATTCAGTTATAGTTCTTGCAGCTAAACTGGTCACATTTGAAGAGTAAATTATGCATGAACAGCAATCTAAATCCATGCAAGCTTAGGGGAAAAAAAAAGTTTAACATGAAGAATTTCATTTCAAAGAGACCAGTTCTCCTGGAATCCAGAGAAATTACGATGATGAAATGAAAAAACAAAAAAACACAAATACAATAAGAACTTATACAGTAAGTCATGTTTCTTAATTTAAATCTTTTGTGACTGTATGACCATTGCCCTGCAAAATCCAACCTTCAGTCTGATTCCAAGAATGTACTTTTCCATTATTTGTTCGGTTTAGTACTTTTGACCAAGCCCAACTTTGGTGAACTTTCTCTAACATGTAAATTACTTATAATTTTACACAGTGATGCAAAACTGTAAGTAAAGGGACCCTTTCAATCTTTGCAAGCTATTTAGCGTAAAGGAAATTTGTCAGTCTTGATGATTTTACAACTGTTCTCACTGAGGAATCTGTGAAACATGAAGGTTCTACTTTAAGAAAAATTTCTTTTAGAAAGGAACCCACATCCAGACAGCTGAGAAAAGACAAAGAGTAGTCAGCCATTTTCATGTGAGGGCATCCTTTTCTAGCAAGCATGGTCTTGCTTTGAAGACCACCTTCTTTACGTGCTAGATGTCAACCCAAGTCTGGAGAAACAAAGAGAAAAAACTCAAAACTTCAAGAGATTTTTACCGCATTGTTCGCTGGCCTCCCAACACTTCACCTCACTGCTTTCTTTGTATTGATTCTGATTGGTTCTTCTCAGACTTCCTACCTCGTCTGGTGTCTTTGGTTTGTAGTTCCAGTTGACAGACAACTCAAGCTCACAATCACCCTTACGTTTTAGCTCTCCTTCTGCTCCCCTCATCATAGCATATGTTTTCTTCCAGCTCATATAACATTTCCTTTTCACAATTCATTTTAATCTTAACTATTAACATTTCGGTGGGATCAAAACTTACAAAGCATTAATCAGATTGCCAAAAATGTGATTTTTAATTTAATTTGTGTCGAAGCTCATCTATCTGTTTCATCTAACAGCTTGTTTTTATTTGGTAATTATTTGGCCTTTGGGGATTGCCCTCCTACACATTAGACTTTTTATCCTTCTCCCCCTTCTAAACGTAAAGTCATCCTTGTTAAGGGGAAACATTTACAGCTCAGAGGTTGGAGAATTATTGCATGATCCTTATTGCTCCCACCTCAGGTCCTTGCTGTGTTCACTGTGGTGCCACCTGGGTCACCTCATCCATACTACCCTGGACTGAGATCAGTGAGATATAGCTGGTCCCATCTAGGCTTTGGGCATGATATTGGCAGCTGCTGAAATCCATGGCCATTTCTTCCTTCCCAACTTGATAATTGCTTTAAATATAATCAGTCACAGATAGCCTTGTATGAACTAAATTACTAAATACCGACCTTCTTGGAAGTATACACTCTCCTCTAGCTGTGCCTGAAAAGTTAAAAATCAGACATGATATTCCTGAATTGTCCCAAATTAGTAGCATTTTCTACCCCTCATAACCCATCACATTTGCCTCTGGGCTCTTGCACATCACTTCCACTCTCTCATGGCATGGCCTCACGCTGACAAGAAAGATTTTTCTTCCCCTGTATGAAATAAACTCCACTTATTTATGATAAACTCTTTCTCTTCCTATTCATTGACAACTACAGTCAGACTTCCAAATATTAGTATATTTTTTCTGTACTTCATGTATTTGTTTTAATCTTTATTAGTGCTAATCTGTTAAGTTTGGGCTCAATTTTCTTACCTTTTCTAGTTCCTTAAGGCATAGAGTTAGGTTGTTTGAGATCTTTCTTGTTTCTTGGTCAATGACAGATTTTTTTATTATGTTCAGTTAGCCAACATATAATACATCATTAGTTTTTGATGTAGTGTTGAACACTACATCTTTCTTGTTTCTTAATGTAGACATTTATTGTTGTAAACTTCCCTCTTAAAATTGTTTTTGCTACATCCCATGTTTTGGTATACTGCATTTCCATTTTTATTTCTCTCAAGATACTTTATCTTTAATTTCTTCTTGGTTCAATGTTTGTTCAAGAAAGCACTGTTTAATTTCCATGTATTTGTGAGTTTTCCAGTTTTCTTCATTATTCATTTCTAGCTTCATATCATTGTGGTCAGAGAAGATACTTGGTATGATTTCAATCTTCTTGGATTTGCTAAGGCTTATTTTGTAGACTAGCATGTTGTCTATCCTAGAAGATGTTCCATGTGCATTTGAGAATATGTATTCTGCTGTTATCAAATAGAATGCTCTATATATGTCTATTATGTTCATTTGTTCTATAGTGTTGTTCAAAGCTGCTGGTTCCTTACTGATTCGGCGTCTCGATGATCTACCCATTATTGATAATGGGGTGAAATCCATTGGTGATGAAGTGTTTTAAGGGGAGAAAGAAAAGAGGTAACTAAAGGCTGGTGGCTTAAGAGAGGGGACAACTGGAAAGAAGAGATACATCAACAAGTTTTAATTATGCACTGTGTGGAGGGGGATGGTAGGCAATAATGGCTCTTCTATTTCTCCTACCATCTGCTCAATAAAATCTATGTATTTCACTAATGCTTCTGAGGGGAGCAAATTTGCAGTGGAATGTCAAGAATTGCTGAAGTCTACCAAACTTCTGGATTCCACTGTTTCCTGGGCCAAAACAGTTGACAAAATACCTCAATGACAAAAATTTTCTATCTTGAGACTATCAACAACATACTTCTTTCAACTTATTACATTTATGCCAGAAATGGGGACATATTAGACAATAAAAAATGCTATGCAAATTAACTTAATTTCATTAGTTTTTTAAGTGATTTTTAAATAATGAGTACTTTGTTGACATAAAATAT
This sequence comes from Potos flavus, assembly GCA_028534135.1. Lineage (NCBI taxonomy): Eukaryota > Metazoa > Chordata > Mammalia > Carnivora > Procyonidae > Potos > Potos flavus. The sequence goes on from CM052889.1 coordinate 27,100,740, forward strand.
TACAAAGTTCACCCATACAGGAGGAGCTAGTGTGAGTGTAGAAATAAATGTATAATCTCTATACAGTTCGATTGCTTACAATAGGGAAGGATCAGAATGAAAAGGCAATTTTACCCTTAAAACCACAATGCTTTCATTTCTATTACAGAAATTGATGAAATTTCGTTATAGAAGATACCACACATCCAGTAAGAAGATCTATGACCTAGACCCGACTTATCTTCTCTACCAGTCCTTCGGAAGCCATTTCTTCTAAATCCCTATGGTCAATGACAGATTTTCTCTGAATTCCTAGCAAATGCTTTGCCTAGCAGACAGAGTATTAAATATTACTTTTTGGTTGAACAAGTCTTTAACCACCTAAGTGCACAATTTTCCAATTACCTTTTCAGAAATGATGTGCAGGAATAATCCAACTAGAAGGTGAAACCTTAGCTCTTTCACTGATGTGAAATTGATTGCTTCCTTTGTTCCCAGCGATATTTTTCTTAAAAGAAAAAGGCAAATCATTTTAAGTGCTGAATTGACAGCCTTGAGACTAGAGTGCCAATAGACATTCATTCGCTAAAAGATAATATAAAGTAGATGTAAAGATAAAGCAAACTTCCCTATGGTAGAAATTAAAATGTCTGAAACAAATTGGTACTGACATCTGGGTGATCTTAATTTCTAGTGCTGGGCCAATCACCTTACCCAGAAAGTTCTGAACCTTGATATGCAGGGTTGGGCCCCTCCTAAAACACCTCACTTATTTATTTTAGATTCCTACTTCTTCCTCAGCTCCCAGTACTGATTGACCAAAGCTGTAAAATTTAGGTCTATTTGTTACACTTCATATTGCTTTCACATGTATTGCCAATAATGAAGCATTAGATCTCTGGATAGTTGAACCAATCCTGATGTTAACACATGAATGATTGGACAGTCACCGATGGTACTATTTAAGAGCAATCCAAACCCTTTTTATTTTATTTTTTTAATATTCAAAATCACTTAAAATACATGCTTGAAATAAGTAGCATGCTTATCTGACTTTTTTTGGATACTATCAAAGATAAATAGTTATTTGAAATACAGAATGTTTATAACAGGTCAAAAGGAAATCAAACAATATAAAGTTTATTAGGAATAAATGCTAAAACTTTTTAAGTTATAAGACCAACCAGAGGCACAAATTAGAAACTGGATCATGTGAAGGTCATATGAAGAAGGTTTAGGAGTTTCAAGCACAAGGAACTTCATAAAGTTTAGTGGCTTTTGGAATACATAAAGTTGGTGGAAGCCGTTTGCTAAAACGTAACACCCAGTAGGGCACTCCCAGAAACAATCCACACAGTATTGTCATTCAGTCCTCACCAAGATGGCGTGTTCAGTTCTAGCTGCTGTGTTAAAGGGAATTCTTACACTCCATGGAATCCATCCAGAGACAAGGGTGTTAAAAATATACTAAATAGAAGACTCAACTAGATCACGGTATTGTCTACAAATAACAGTATAAATAGCTAATATTTACTGAATGCTAACCTGTGTGAACCACTGTATTAGACACTTTGTATGCCTCATCTCATTTAGCAATAGCTTTAACCACCTACTATTACTACAAATAGTGGTAGTTATCACCCTAGAACTTGATACTAGTATTAATCTGCATTTTCCAGAAGAGAGAACTGAAGGAGAGATAAAGTAACTTCTGTAGTGTGCAAAAGATCACCATGAGGAAGACAGATTCAAGTTGTTCCACTTGGCTAAAAAGAATACAGCAAAGACTAAGAGTAAGAGTTGCAGGGAGGCAGCACATAGCTGTGTTAAAGCAAAAAGGTTTTAAGATCTGGATCTCTCTGAAGACTCGTCTGCTGTCTCTGGGAGGTTGTTCAAGAGTAGCTGAATAGCCCCTGAACAAGGATGCAATGAAGAAAACATCTGCTACAGACCCACCACTTCTCTATCCCAGCCCACACCCTAGTTTTTATGACTCTAAGAAAATCACCAGCATTTTGATGTCATATGAATCAATCTATTGAACAAAATGTGATTTCTGACCTCAACAGATTTCCTGACACCCCTTTCTAAGTTTGATGGAGAGAGAGAAGGGGATAGGAATATCATACATGCTAGGTTATGTCACAAGAATATGAAGAGCCATGACATACAATGGCAAAATAGAGACCCAACCCGACCTCTTTCTAACTATCTTTATTCCTAGTCTACTACAAGAATACAGTCCTTCCTGAAGGGCATTTTGGACCCATAACTCCTAGCATCATGTAGTTCCTTGCCTGAACAAAAAAGAATGATAAATTTCTAGCATGGTGTCAGTTTGAAAAGATAGTTAGCAGCCTCTGGGCTTGGGGCCAGTTTGTTTCCAGAGAACAATAAAACCTTTTGAGAAGAGAAAAAAAAGCCCACAAATTCTCTACATTTAAACAGTAGAGATATTTTAGCTGCCCCAGTCCTGTTGTGGAATGTGATTCATTTTATTAATAATATTTTTAGCACTCCGGCCTCTAGCTACCAAAGGTCAATGTATTTTAATAAGATGTTTCAATTTTATCTAACATAAATGCTTCCAGAAAAAACTAAATGCTTCCTTTCTGGTCAATTACCTATAGGAAGTTAAATACAAGACCCTTTGTTTCCTGGTAGGCAGTAAAGGGAGGATACAATTTTCAGTAAGCCCATCAAACTCTCAGTTTCAACTAAAGTAACTTTCTCAGGGTCCAACAGGTCACCTTCTGAAAGGGAAGTTGCACTATTCTTCCTGGCTTCAAGAGGCAGAGCTAAGACCAATGTGTAGAAGTCTCAGGCAAGGGAACAAGTGAAGCAGCTGGCTGGGAGGTGAGTGGATTGGTCCTTCTCTAGCTTTTCTTCCAGATCCCCAGTGGTCCCCTAGTGCCCAGGAGCACAGATTGGATTGGCCTACCCACCACCTCCACTTCTTTTTAGGTGAAGTAAGGTCAATAATGTGACAACACAGTGGTGTGACTTGACCACAATGCAAGTACGATGAGAAAATGAAATCCCCTCATATCTGCATCACTCCTTTTTCTTTCTCTTCTATCATTTCCTCTAATTTTTAAAATTCTGCCTTCTTTCTCCTTTAGTTCCACAGCATAGAATATCAGAGTTAAGGGTAGCAGTGATGAAAAATAAGAAATTTTTTTTTTTTGCTAAGAAATTATTTCTTGTTAAGAATTACATCTAGTGTTAAATTAGGTAATGCTAGAGCTCAGAGTATGTGTGACATAATGGTGTGAATGGGCAATTATAAAACAATTCAGTAAGTATAATGTTATTTTGAAAGTGGGTATTATAGAAGAAATAAGAGTACCTCACATTATTAGGGGAAGGGACACAGGGAAAGAGCCTTAGAAGCCTTCACAAGGACTGATTCTTATGTTTTAAATTTTATATTTATTTTCACTGTAAGTTCTTAGTCCATGGAAAACAAAATCAAAAGGTACAAATGAGAAGAGAGTGAAGGTTAAGTCTCCCTCTTATTTTTTTGACTTAGAGGCTCCCAGTTTCCCTCCCAGATTTTCTGCATGTCCTTCCAGAAATACTCCATGCATTTAAAAATATATAAAAATTTTATACTATGAATGAAAGCATAATGGATGGCAGCATTGTCCAAAAAATATAATTTCTAGCCACATATATAATTCTAAGTTTTTTAGAAGCCACGGTAAAAAGAGTAAAAAGAAACAAGTGAAATTAATTTTAATATTTTATTTAACCCTGCATACTCAAAACTATTACAATGTATAACATATTTTTTAAATTATTGAGACTCTTTTGTTTTTTTGTACCAAGTCTTCAAAATCTAGTATGTATTTTATACTTACAGTAAATCTTGGAGAGTGAATTATCACCTGCGATACTTGCTTTGCATTTAGACTTTATAAAATTAACAGGTTTAAAAGTACATTCCCATATTCAAATATGCCCAACATACTTATGTTTTTCTTTCAATAGATGAATTAAGTATCAGATTTAAATTTTAATTTTATTTCTTCAGCTACACTATCTATATTTCAAGTATTCTATAGCCATATGTGGTCAATGACTACCATATTGAACAGCTTAGATCCACTTATTGTTCTTTTTCTTTTAATAATGTATCTCAGAACTTTTTCTCATGTTAGAATATAAAGTAGACTCATTTCATAAAGGTACATAAAATTCCCTTGTATGAATGTGCTACAATGTATTCAAGTAGCCCCTATGGATGGGCATTTAGGTTACTGTCCAACCCTTTGCTGAAGTGCTACCATGCTACAGTGAATGTTCTGTGTATATCAGCCATTTCACACATTTAAGTAAGTGTATCTTTAAAATAAATCCTTAGGGGAGAAAAAGCTGCTGGGTCAAAGGGGTTTTGCCTTTTTTATTCTTAAAATATATTTCTAAATTACCAAGCAAAAACACCAAGTTTTCCTATTAACTTACAATTTTCCATATCTTATCAAATTTTTTATTTTTGCCCTTCAGAAAAGTGAAAAAATGGTGCCACAGAGTATTTTAAGTGCATTTCTCTTATTACGAATGAAGGCAAGTATCTTTACTTAAAAATTACTAGTATTTTCTATGAACCGTCTGTTCATTGCCCTTGCTCACCAATTCCGTCAGGTTAACTCACAGAACTCAGAAAATTCTGAATAAATAGCCACTGATATGTCATGTGAATTGCAAATACTTTGGTATTTGTATTTTGTCTTTGTTCTGGAACATATGGAAGGCGTGTGCATGTTTCTGTATGTGTTGCCACACAGGCATTATTCTCTTTATGTCATCAGATATGCCAAAGTTTTGCTTGTTGGTTGGTTTTGTTTCTATATAGATTACTGGTTGGATATTATGCTGGGAAAGGCCTCCTCAATTCTTAATATTAAAAAAGTTTTAGCCACCATTTTTACTTTTATTCTTTTTATACTTTTTACTTACATTCTTTTTACAATGCCATTGCTTTGATAATTAAATAATTAATCCACCAAGATTTCATTTTGGTACAAGACATAGGAAACCGTTTTATTTTAATGGCAACTATTCTGTCTCAATACTATTTATTACATAATCCGTCTTTTATATATGGATTTTATTTGTAACCTTGATTATATACTAAACTCCTGTAGGTAATAAGGCCTTCCGATGGAATGGTCTATTTATACATCTGGCATTAAGTCTTAAAGAATGAATGTGCTCAATTGGCAAAAGGGAGGTGAAGATGTTATTTACAACAGAGCAGGAATATAGGCAGAGGCACAGAGTAAAGGTAATCAACTAAGCAGAGCACTACAAGAAGTTCTACCTTGCTAAGATGAAAGTTTGGGACAAGAATTAGAGAAAAATAAGTCTCTAGAGATGGGCTGGTAGCAGACCATGAGCAACATTACATGCTGCATTAAGTAAGCTATACTTTATTACGGAAGAGATCAACTGAATGATTTTCAGCAGAACCATATGGTTGAATTTATGCTTTAGAAAGATAGTTTCAGTGACAGAGTGGAGATTGGGTTTGAGGAACCAGCCCTATAGATCAGTAGCCAATTTGAAAGGCTCCTACAAGAGTCCACATGAGAGATGGAATTATTTAATAAATTAACTATATAATAGGGATGGAAAAGAAAGGGTAGACTAGGGAGAGATTTGAGAGGAAAACTCTGTGGTATGATTGATAAAAGGAAAATTAGTTAAAGAACAAAATAGCAAGTATATTTTGGACTTGGATTTGAGATACCTGCTAAATGTACCTAGTAGGCAATCAAATATGTGAAAATGAAGCTTAAAGTAGAGCTTTGTAGTAGAGATATTGATTGGGATACAGCATATGAATATTAATTGATATGATACAGAGACAGGAGATCAAGCAAGGAGGGAGAACACGAGGAGAAGAAAGGGTACAAACTGAAGAACGAAGAATCGTCACAGAGAAAGAAGATACAACCACTATACAATAGTGGTATGAAATAAAAGAAAAAAAAAACTGAGGTAGACAATGATGAGGAAAAGCAATGTAGAGAGAGATCCAGTAATGTAAGAATGTAAAATGTCTCCTATATGTGACAACTAGTGTCCTTGAAGAGAACCTCTTAGAACATGTCCAGAAATAGGATTAACGATGGATCCCAGTCATGTGAGAACAGGATGGGAGGCAGGATATGAATGTAATGAGAATGGAATGAGAGATTAGAGGTTGTGCAAGGATTGAGCAGGAAGTCAATACAGACAGAGAGGTTGAAGAAATGGGAGAATCAATCATGACACAAAAGGCACAAAGAGAAAGGTCACCACTGAGCAGGAAAAGGAGCACCTCATCCTCTAAAACCACAGAGGAAGACACACACAAGGTTTGTGGAGATAGAAAATATTTTGAAACCATTGTTTAGGAGACTGTTCAGAAAAAGGAAAAATAAGGGTGAGTGTTACCAAGGGTTCAGCTGATGATTTAATATAGAGGATATTTTGTTTGAATAAAATGTTGAGAAACCATGTACCCAGGAAATGTTAAATATCAGGAGGATAAAAATAAGTAAAACGCTCATGTTGTTATGGTCAAGTCGGGAAGGACTTGACAGTACCCATGAACAAGTAATTTCTTTGTAAGAGCTACCAGGGAGTGCTTTTGACATTTAATGTAGAGAAAGAACCTGGAAGTGACAGAAGAAGCTTTTGTTGGGTTGAGAAATCTGATATCATTTGACCTCAGGCATTGCAGGGCATGTAATTTTCAACAGATTGAAAAGGAGAGCATGGGGAAGAAGGCACATCAGGAACGAAGCTGCAGAGGCTGAAGTGGTATACGTATTAAGGAAGGTGTGGTAGAGAAAGTGCTCATTTGGGGGCTGAGAATTAGGAGAGAAGGTTGGGGAAGAGAGTAGCAGATTTTAAGAAGGCTCATGGAAGTATGAGTGGGGTGTGTGTATGTACACACAAGTATGTGTGTGCCATACAATGTCATATATAAAATCTATATGACATAAATATGTAAATAAAAATGTATAGTTATTAAATATATAATAGACATATAAGTAATAATTGTATATATAATGTACACAGAATAATCACTGGACCCCAAAATATAAGATGTAACAATCTCTGAGATTTTGTATCTTACATAACGCGTAATATGTGAACTTCACATTCTTAGTGAATGTGCAGAGTATTCAATACTCTAATTATAAAACAGCAAGTGATAAACCAAGCTCTGAGATCTATACCATCTAGATCTAGATCTGAGAGAAAATCAGCTCCAGGGTACTCACCCCATCTCTTTATCATTTATTTATTATTTATTATTATTTATAAAAAAAAATTTAAGATCTCATGAACTTTGTATTTGTCAAGGACAAATTTCTGTTGAAATAAGTAGTGTATGTGTCCTAATCTGAATTTCCCCCAAAATAGATATAGATTCAAAAAAATCAAATATAAGTATCTTATTCAGACAATGAAGGAAATGCTGGTATGGGAGTGAAGAATTTAAATAAGAAAGGGAAGCACGCTAAAGGCAAGGGAAGCAGTAAATGATCAATTTTCAAGCCAACTACCACCACAGGAGGCTGGAGATTCAGCCCACAGGGTAACTCTAGGAGTGAGAGGAGCACCCACACCTCAGAATTATTCCACCAAAAGGATGCAAAGCTGGGGTTTTCCATGGCAAGGAAGAGTGTTCAAGAAATCCCAGCATTGGCAGTAGAAGTTGACCAGTGCACACTGAGAAGAAAGATAAAATTAGTTGGGGAAATGGCCTTCCAAAGGTAGCATCTGCCTTCCAAACACAAAATGCTTTTGAAAGATTATGCATACCATAAATTATCAGAAATAGAATTACTGGAATTTCTTTTTCAAGGCTTCCTATAATTCCTATAATTCCTATTTCTTTCAAGGCTTCCTATAATTCAAATGAGTTTAGTTATTATTATTATTATTATTTTGCAACACTCTTTTCCTTTTTATAAGCTGAGCATATGCAGTCAATTTAGATGCTAACCTGGTTTTACAACAGCACAAGAAATCTCATGATACAAATTATATGTTGTATTGTAGTCAGCGAAGATCTATTTAATCTTCACAATTTAATAAAGAAGAATTTACTTCAACAACTTCCTTATCATGGTGGAACTTCCCCTCTTTCTTTTTATTGTACAGCATCATTTATGAACACCTACTATATAGAGAACAATCTGGCTGTCAGCATAGATACAAAAGAACCTGAAAACATAATTGCTGGCTTATGGAATTCCCATCAAAGTAGAAAATTCTTGACAAGTACATAAAAAAAAAATGCAAAACATACAAAAGATAAAACATAAATAGATGTAAACAAATCAATTAATCAGGACACATATATTGAGTGTCCTTCCTCTACTAAATCACATAGTAAATGCCATATGACTAAGCCAAAGCCTTATACGCCCAAAATTTACAATACGTGTACTTGGAAGAAATCCTAACAATGATAAGAGAATCCAACAAGAGAACATAGACTGAATTCATACACTGAGTAGTATAAGTCAAGTGATTTCAGAACAGGAAGCCATGAAAATGGGCTATCTAGAAAATGCTTCCTGTAGTAAAACAGAGAAGACATTCCAGATTAGTGTTATCAAAAGAATGGAGGAACACATTGTGGAAAAGTAATTGTATGGATCTGTTTGTTTCCCTTGAATTTGCTGGTGTTTTTCTGAGTTAATCAAGCCAATTTTTTTTTGGTGACAAAGGCGTATGTTCTGGCATTAGTTACAATTTCTCATCATTATTGACAAAATGTAGTTTTGTGCAAACACCGAACATAAAGTTCTCATGTCTAAACATGGTAATTTGACCTGAGAATGCATTTTGCAAACGTGATGCCAATATGCTTCCGGAGAACCAGCACTGATGTTTCTCTCAATGGAACGTAAGGATTTTCTTTTGTTCCCATGACAAAAGAGCCAGAGCTACGAAAACAAACAAACAAACAAAAGCCAAGAAAGTCTATGCTAGAGATCTGAATGTTTAGTGTGTACTAACTCATAATTATCGAACATCTGCTATGAATGGGGAACTGCTGGAACATCCTCTTTGTCCAGGGACTGGTCTAAGAAAGCAAAATGTAGAGAAACAGGCAAGAATAAAATCTAGCCAGTGACCAAATAAAACCTTTCAGCCAAGGGAAAGCTACTGGAATTATTAATAAGGAGAAAAGCTTAGAAACATTTAGAAATGCATTATTTATTAAGAAACTGTCAGTGGGACTCATAAAAGGCAGGCTGTGAGTGAAAAATACGCTTGTTTGGGTTGAGTATATTACTGCAGACAGGCTGGAGATAAGCTGGAAACAAAAGGGAACATTAATCTACTCTCAGGAAAGCATTTGTTATGGCAGCAACTATTGCCGTGGTTTTAAGCAAATGAATCACCGTATGTGGTGAAAGCAAGTAGGAGTAATTAAAGAACAAAGGTTGTATGTTGTCTCAGAGATGGAGGTGAATTTAGTCATCTCATTTTGGGGCCAGTTAGAGGAGAGTCTGCACACCAGACCGCCTGACCTGCCCTATGAGAAATGAGAAAATGGACAAGAGACAACCAAATAAATACATGAGGATTAGGCAAAGATGACTGAGCAACTGAATGACGGGGCTTTCCCAACAACAAGAAACATAAGCAGTATCTGTGGAGAGCCCCTCTCCACCCCCATGGATGACTGGGAACCAGCTGGTCAGGACGCATAGGGGTGGGGGTGGGGTTAGGGGGGTGGATTTTATCTCCCAAGCCCCTAAGTATTTGCCTCTCTCAGGCACAAGAAGAGTGAAGTTAATGCCACAGGAAATTACGCAACAAGCTCAGACCTTAGACCAAGCAGATCTGGATTCGAACCTGGGTTCTGCCACATACTAGCTACATAATTTGGACTAGTGTTCTTGCGGTCTTTTTGTGCACAATGGGAAAAGTAACACCAACTTCACATAATTATTTGAAGGTTAAAAATTTAAAAGAATTAATGAACACGAAATGTCCAACAGAGTTGCCGGCATATAGCAGGGGCTTAGTGAATATTAGCAACTTTCTCTTTTCTGGGCCTGGTATATAATACCTTCTTAAACGCAAGGAGAATAGTTTGATATGGATCTACTCATTACATTTGGAGTACATATCACTGATATACTTTAAAGCTTTGTTATTTCTCCATTTGGTTCAGTATACGCTGACAGAGGTAGATTAAAATCTCACATAATAATTCTGTGATTTCTGAAATGTTTGTTTTATGAGTCACTGTATTCATATTTGATAAATGAAGTTGTTGGTTTTTCTATCTTCATTGTGGATTCTACCTTTTATCCTTATAAAATAATCCTCTTTTCTTATAAAATAATTCTTTTACCAATTTTTCTTGAATTCTAGATTATTGAAATTAATATTATCAATATTTCCTTTTTGCTTGAATAGTTACCATTTCATTTCTAACTGCTGTATGTTACTTTATTCTTAATGAATTTTTTATAAGCAGAATAAAGTTAAAAAAAACCTCCTGAGTCTTCATATTTTAATCTGCTTCAATTAAGTGGTAATTGATCATTTACATGTTCAATATTAATGTTCATCTTGATTATTTCCTTTTTAAAGTATTTTTGATGTTTTTACTCTTTGCTTCATTTCGTTTTTTACTATATAAATTATATTCCCTTTGCTTTCCTCCTTCTTTAGAATTTATAACATACAAAGTTTTAATTCTTCTAAAATTTACCTGTAGTTTTTTCTGAAAATATTCTTGTTCTTATGTTTTTTCTAATTATTAAAAGCGCAAGGTATCTTCAGATACCTTTCCTCCCACCCAGTAGGAATATGTGGGTCTTTTACTACTTCTATCCAGTTGCTAGTCTTTAAATATTGTATATGAAAGAGGAATGTGAGAGAATAAAGAGTAAGATCAAGACTAACAAAAGAGATGTTTAGTGCGTACTAACTCATAATTATGGATTCTCCTCAGCTTCAGACTCATCTATCCAGCTGGCTACCGAAAACCTCAAATGGATATCTGTTAAACATCTCAAACCTAATATGCTCGAAATTCACCTTCTGATTTTTTCCTACAAATCTGCTTCAGCCAGAGTCTTCTCTATCTCACTGATAGACAGTCTGTCCTTCCTGTTACTCATGCCAGAACCCTTGGAGTGAATCTTGAGTCCTTACCCAATTAATTACCAAATCTTATTGGTTGTCTCTTAAATTTTTCTCTACTATCCTATCCCTTCTCTCACCATCTTTGACTCTCTAACCATCACCTCTTACCCACCTGGATTATTGCAATAGTCTCCTACCTAGTCTCCTTCCCTACCTCGCCTCTTATGGCCTACTGTCCTTACAGAAGCCAAAAGAAAACTGGTCATAAACTATCTTTTGTGATTGTCCATATCTTCAGTTTTCCTCATTTCCCGGCATGAAGTAATAGAGGCACTCTAGAAAAGAAGCCAAGGTCCCTGCAGCTTTTCTTGGAAGAGTGTCAGCTAGGAGATACTCCTCACCCCCTCTATCACACCAAGAAGTGAACTAAAAGCATCCTTCCATTGAATTAAACCATGAGATTTGGTTGGCGGGTGGTGTGGGTAATGCTTCAGAATAGCCTCAAGTAATCCAGAAATTATTACCAAAATTGAGATGTCACTGAAAAAAAAAATCCTAAAACACAAAGTAGTGACTTAGAAGTTACATATCAACTGGTGACAAGAGCTATTATAGGTCAACTGGTCTGCTGGAGATAGTTATAATTGGCAAAATATTTGCTAGTACCATCAGTTACTACAACTTAGGAGGCAGTTCATGAGTTTACTAACCTTAAAGCTCCAAGGGAAAAGGTTAGAAAATGTAACATTAGTAGCTAGATATTCACCAATCCCATCTGATCTAACTAAACACATAGGAACACTGCAGTAACAAACTTCTCTTGAATTAAGACTGTATGACTGAGTACTTGACAGTGGAATGTGGATAGAAGGGATGATGGACATATTCAAATGGGCTGCAAGATCTCCAATATGCTCCATTTACCATCCACACAGTAGAGAGCAAAAGGTTTTGAGGGGGCAGGGCCACACATGAGAGAAAAATATGATAGAGGCACATATTTTCTGAACTTCTTCCTACCTGAGAAATTTTTTCGCTTCTTCTAATGAACAATTCTTAGTCCTCAATATTTTTGCTGAAAACCCTATACTCATGTAAAGTTGCATTTTCTTCTGACATTTGGTATTGCTAAGACAAATGCCAATGCCCACATAATGTTTGATCATGATATTAAACTGTTGTTTTCAAGCTGATACTTGTGTGAGATTTTTCTCATGTTCTTTACTAACCATTGGTCTATTAAATCTATCTCTTTGGGACATGTGGAGCCTTTCAATAGGACATAAGGAAAAGCATGGAAGACATTAGGAGAAGGAAGGGAAAAATGAAGGGGGGGAAATCAGAGGGGGAGATGAACCATAAGAGACTATGGATTCCAGGAAACAAACAGGGTCTCAGAGGGGAGGTAGGTAGGGGAATGGGTTAGCCTGGTGATGGGTGTTAAGGAAGGCATATATTGCATGGAGCACTGGGTATTACACGCAAATAATGAATCATGGGACACTACATCAAAAACTAATGAAGTACGGGGCGCCTGGGTGGCTCAGTTGTTAGGCATCTGCCTTCGGCTCAGATCATGATCCCAGAGTCCTGGGATCGAGCCCCGCATCGGGCTCCCCGCTCGGTGGGAAGCCTGCTTCTCCCTCTCCAACTCCCTCTGCTTGTGTTCCCTTTCTCACTGTATCTCTCTCTGTCAAATAAATAAATTAAAAAAAATCTTATTTAAAAAAAAAAAAACTAATGAAGTACTGTATGGTGACTAACATAATAAAAAAATTTAAAAATAAAATAATCATAATAAATAAATACCCATGCTTTCTTCAATTTTGGAAATGCTTTTCTTTACATCCCAGATTATTGTTTCCTTCCTGTTTGCTTTTTCCCATTTTCTTGTTTCATTTTTTAGAAGAGCTATAAATCTGTTTGAAGTATTACCATTTTAAAATATATTTTCTGTTTTCACGTAGTAGTGGTATTCCCTAACATTTAGGTGTGTCTCAATTTTATACCTCATCCTACTGATTCAACTTTCTGCAGCCTGAATTCTGACCATGTGTATTTGTAAGTATTACCCTTACAGTTTTCAATGGCACGATCATTCTTTTTCTCAGGGAGTTCTATGTCCATGGATATACCTTTTAGCATCATCTTCCATTTTAGTTTTTTCTTTCCTTGTGAACTTGTTCTCTTTCACAGACATAGACCATTAAAACTGTGTCCTTTGGAATATAGCAAGTAGTTTTCTCAAGTTTCAGCAGAACTTTTCCAGATGTTTTTTCTCATAAATCTTCGTTAAAGATATTTATTTCCTTTCCCATGTCCTACAGTGTACTTTTATGTCTGCATGTTACTCACTCATAAATAAGGCAAATCTACTTATCCCTCAGTACTTGTAAATAGAAAGAGTGTTTATATATAGATATTCCTTGCCTTCTTTCACCATTTATTTGGGTGATGGAGGAACCTACTTCCCTGATGCACAGCCAGACGATGGCTGTATCTGCAAAGCTTCTCCCCAAACCCCATTATCTTGTGCCCATTTATCTAGTGAGCTTTACTAGTTTGAGGTAATATTTTTTCTCTCCCCACTGCTTATCTGAATCTCTAAATGGTTAAAACACCTTAAAAACCATAATTCCAAGTGTAGCATTTTACCAGGGATCATGCTGTGTTATATTTTATTCATTTGTTGAGTCATTGATTTGCTTAACAATATGTGAGTATTACTTCATAAAAATATGTTCTCTAATCTCAAGATGTGAGTTCAGGTAGATGAAGTTACAATCTAACATCATTCAAGGGAACTACCTCTAGATGAAAAGCTCTACCACCTTCTTCAGCCTCCAGCCTAACACTTTCTGTCCTAATGTTATTTGAAAGGAAAATGAAAAAGGAACAGGCCAGTATTACTCTAATCCCATTAAAAAAAAAAAAAAAAGAATATACAACAAAATAGTACAGTTTTCTTCAGATTATATATCACTGGTCTCTGCACTATGAGTAGGAAGTAGGGGAGGCCACTTTACATCTTTTGGATGTGCAGAGTTGTTTTTATTCTTAAATTAAAATGCTCTCAGGAAGTCAAATATTTTCCCCCAAAAGCTCAATTTCCTTTGTAACCAACAGGTTGAAGGCCATAAGTTCAATGCTTGGTCTTTGCCTTTTGGGTTGTAAATTTGTTTTCAATTTCTTTGTTTCTATCTTTCTCTATCTTTAATATGCCCACCATGAATTTTCGGTTTCCATTACTTTCCTTTTCATACATGAAGTTCTCCTGATCTATTCCACTGATTCCGCTAGCTTCAACCCGCGGTGCATGCAGAAACCTCACAGACATAGTTCTTCAGCCCTCACCAGTCTCCTGATCAGCATCCCCACATACACAACTCCATGTTAGACATCCCATCCTGACATGCTAACAGACACACTATACAACTCCATATCCCAACAAGAAAGCCAATCTTCTTTGACTGCCAAAAAAAAAAAAACACTCCTCTCATCATTTCCCTTTCATATAATGAGATCCTAATCCTCTGTCAGGCTTGAAATCTTAGAAGCACTTTACTGTTCTTTTCTTCCTGAGTACACTTCCAATAACTTGTTCCTTTAAAAACACCATATAACTTCCTCCAGAATTTTTCTAAATAGCTTAATATACAGCAATTAAAATCCTCATTTTATTCATCATTATCACTTAACATAGACTGAAGCTTCTATATACCAACAAATTGTACTAAGGGGTTTATATTTAATTTTCATGACGATCCCATGTGATGGTTACTCTTCTTTTATCCAATTTATAGATGAGGAAAACTGCACCTTAAGGAAGTTAAAGTTTCCCAAGTTAATATAACTAGGAAAGTGTTAGGAAATGTTCCTCCTCGGAGGGAATATAGGCTTTGAGGTCGGATGAACATACCCATACCTTGGTTCTGTTATTTAGTTTCTCTGTGGACCTATTTAATCTTTCTGGACTTTGGTCTCCACATCTATATAACATAAATAATAACAGAGTTGTAGTGAAAATTAAGCGTAAAGTATCTAAAACAATATAAATATGGATGACCCTTCAACGTGAGGGTTAAAGGCACCAACTCCCCATAGTCAAAAATCTGTGGGCAACTTTTAACTCCCCCAAAATTTAACACCTGCTGACCAGAGGCCTTACAAATAACATCAACATTCGATTAACACATATTTTGTATGTTATATATATCATATTCTTATATCAAAGCCAGAAAAAGAAAATGTTAAGAAAAACATATAATACATTTATAGAACTGTACTACATATATACTAAAAAATTCCACATATAAGTGGACCCATGCAAACCCATGTTGTTCAAGGGTCAACTATAATTTTAAAAGTTAATTCTCTTTTCTCTAGTAGAAAAACAAAAGGACCTGTTGAGCTTCTTTTGGCCAACTAATTTGGAATATGAGTTTCTGTGATCTCTAAATCTTATCTAAGAGGCCAATATAAATGAATATAGCTTTTGGTCTCCTGTTTTAATATTCAGCTTTAAATCTTGACATTTAAAAATGTTAAATTAATGGCTGATCAATTCCAAATAAATTACCATCTTTAGAGGTGATGCTAATCAATGGAGGACATGGCAGGGTTGGTTTCACAAAGGCTCATTTGACATTGAAGAAGATGTGATAATAATGGCTTGGTATTTGTGATTTTTACTCACTTATCATGTCATTACCACAGCAAACTTAATAGCTCTAATTAAACCATTTGATGCTATTACTTCTACCAAGATGATGATGGTAATCATGTTATTATATAGATTATGTTAATAATAGGACTGGTTTTTGTAGAAATAAAGGAGTGATAACAATAATAATTGTGTCCATATTCTCCATGTATCAGCAGAGCAGCACAATATTAGACATGCACTGTGTGAGAAGGCAGCCTAGGCACAATGGCTGTAGAAGGAGACTTGAGACATAAGGTAACTGGCTGGGAATGGGGGAAAAAAGAGAGAGAGAGAGAATGTCACACAATGGTAGCTCAGGGACATTCAAATAAATTCACCTATACCCAGAAGAAGTATTTGCACAAAAGAATTCTGACACCAGGGGAACCTGGATAGCTCAGTCCATTAAGTGTCTGTCTTCGGGACAGGTCATGATCTCAGGGTCCTGAGATCAAGTCCCATGTCAGGCTCTCTGTTCAGCGGGGAGCCTGCTTCTCCCTTTCCCTCTGCCTGCCGCTCCCCCTGCTTGTGCACACTCTCTCTCTTTGTCAAATAAATAAATAAAATCTTAAAAAAAAAAAAGAATCATGACATCAGAAAAAGTAGCGTAGAAGTGAGAACCCTATGCTCTAAGACCCAGAAACAGTACTGTGGGTATAAGCAAAGATCCTAAGAGACAAAGGATAGACTCGAGCCAAAGAATTTGAGAGGTTAATGGACAGGAGAGAGAGGAAAGCAAGGAGGGGGAGAGAGACAGACAGAGAGATAGAATACAAATTTAATGATGAGATGCTACTCTCCATGAGTCAAGGAAGCAATGAATGTTAAGTTTAGCAATGGTCTAGATTTGAAAAGGAATGAGGTAAGTCTGAGACAATTCTCACAGTAGCGATAGAATTCTCTCCCTGGCCTTGTCTTTACAATATAGTGAACAACAATTGACAGAAGACATTCTAGTAGACTTTAAAAACACCGAGCTAACATGATAAACGTCACTCTGGTTCTCAAGTACTTTTCTAGTTCAAGGTTAAGATGTTCTTGTAATGTTCCATTTAGGCATTTAATGTTTTTCAGATAAAATGATTACAATGTTTATATGTTTAATTAACTTGCAGCTAAAAAATTATAATCCTACCCTTTCCAGTGAAGAGGAATAACTAGTATTGAAACAGAAAAATGTTTTTATTTTCAATCATTAGACAAAAAAGGGACCAATGAAGTTATTGATTCTAATTCCATCATTCTAAAGCTAAAGAAACTCAAATCAATAACATATGGGACTTCCCTGTGGTGGTTAGCATTAGCCAGTGGAAGAGCTAGACCTAAAATGCCTACTTTCTAATTCCTAGTCCATTTTTCTTTCCCTACTAGTAATAGTATCCTTACGTTACACTATGTAATTTCTGAAACACTTTTCACGTTTTACCTTATTGAATTCTAAAAACATCCCTGAAAATTAGCTAATGAGAAAACTGGGACTTAAACTCAAAAATTTAAATACACCCAAGTAACTGATCTCTTCAACTTTATCTTCACTCCTTAGCTATCACTGGATACCCAGGTTCATGTATCTACCTACCCTTATGACATATCTAATGGAGTATCTAACTTGCTTCTCAAACTTAATGTGGTAAAATGGGAATTTTGATTCCCACATTCAACCTCTCCTCTTACCTGCTGGTCCCCTAGCCTTTCTTGTCTTATTAGATGGCACTGCTATGCATCTAACTGCTAAAATCTAAGTATAGTGCTTCAGTCCTCTCTTCCCCTTCTTCCCAATGTCATGATCATTCAGTAAATTCTATTGACTACCTCCAACACATATCCCAATGTGTCCACTTCATTCCAACTCCACTTCTACCACACTGGTCCAGGCCACTGTCGTCTCTTGCCTAGATTATCACTACAGCGTGTGTCTAGGTCTCACTGTTTCCAATATTGCCCATCTGCAGTTCTCCCTCCATAGAGCTGAGAAGAAATTTTCTCAGAAATTTGGGGACAAGAGTTTCATAGCTCCGAACAATGGACACTCTGACAATATCTGCACATCTGTCCCAAACTAGAGGGTAAGAGCACCTGAAGGCTTTATATTGCATGCATCCAATACATGTGCCTAAATATAAGTATGAACAGGGAATATTAATTAAATTGTAATAAATATGTACACCCATCATCAAGGAAATCTTGAAGCCCCTAATATTGCGGGCTCCCTTCGTGTTTGAATCTGCTGTCCTCCCCATCCCCCTCAAAAAAGAAGCCACGCTCCTGACCTTTGTGTGTAGGAATCTTACGCTCTGCTTTAGTTTTATAATAGATTATTATAATCCAAAATCATATTTTTATAGTTTTTCTGGTCTTTAAACCTTAAAGGATTGGAATCATAGTAGTTATATTCTTGCGTGACTTGCTTTTTCTTCTCATTCAACGTTTACTCAATATCATGAAGTCTGTATAGTTTATACATGTTCATGTGTATAGCTATGGTTCCTTACTACTACTAGATTGGCCATTCTGTCATGTTATCAGTGTTTATGAATTTCATCATTTTCATTTGGGCTGTCTTATATATAAATACTACATAGTATTATATAGTAGTTTTATATAAAATCATTCTTACATGCTCCCTGGTACACATGTCCAAGAATTTCTTCAGAGTATATATTTAAGGATAGAATTGCTGGGCTGTAGGACTTAGAGATCTTCACCTTTATCAAGTAGCAACACAGAGCTTTGCACAATGGTTACAAATATACCCTTCTACTCCTACTAGCAGTGTGTAACCTTCCCCTACAGTCTCATATCCTTGCCAAACCTTGACATTGTCAGAAATTTTAACTTTTGCCAAAATGATTAATGTGAAATGAAAGATTTTATGGTTTTAGTCTCATTTTCTCTGATTTATAGTTAGCTTCAAAATTGTTTCATATTTATTGGCCATTAATTTTCCTTTTTCTATGAAATGTCCTTTCATATCTTTGAATTATTATTTATTTTAATTCATAAAAGTTTTTTACATAGTCTAGATACAAATCTTTTGTTGACTTTATATGTGGCAAATATTTTCTTCAAATGGATAGCTTATATTTTCACTTCAAACGGATAGCTTATACTTTCACTTCAAAATATGTAACCTAATAAACTGAAATGTTAAATTTATTTTTAAAAATTCTATGTAGTTTCTGCTTTCAAAAAATTTGTTCTCATCCCCAAAAGGCAATAAATGTCTTTTTTCTAGTTTTAAAGTTTTACATTTTATATTTACTCTTCGATCTTCTCGGATTGGATTATTATATACTGTGAAAGGTAAGCACCCAAATTTATATTTTCCCTAATTGAAAACCAATTGCCTCAGCACCATTTGTTAAATGGGCCATCCTTTTCCCTGACTGATGTGTTTTCCACTTTTGTCATAGAGCAAGATTCTACATATGCCAGAGTCTGTTTCTAAGCTCTGTTATACATTCCACTGGTTATCTATCCCTGGGTAAAGCTCTCCTGCTCTTAATTATTAAGACAGAATAGAGAGGCAGTACAGTGCCATGCTCAGGAGAATGGGCTCTGGCACCAGTTACCTCAGTTTGATTTCTAGTTCATTTCCATCAGTGTTAGCTGTGTGACCCAGAGCAGGTTCTCCATCCTTTCCAGTCTCCATTTGTAAAAATGGAGATAATAACTCTACCTATTCCAAAGGCTAGCTGTGAAGATTAAATAAGTCAATAAATATTTTTTTAAAAACTTGTAAAAATGCTGATGTATAGTAATGCTTCATATAGGTCAGCATTGCTTTAAAAATTAATTTTTCATTACATGCATTTCTTTCAGACTATCAAGAAAGCTGGTCCAAAAAAAGTAAAGTCTGTTATTAGATAGGCAAATGAAAACCACATTCTGTCCTCTCCCTATTTTCAAAATGTAATTAATATCATTACTTCTCAGGTCATACCTGCTGTCCTCAAACCTGCTGTCATTTCTCCATGAGGAATTGTCCTTGACAAGTATTTTGGCCCCTTTCCCTGGCCTGCTACCAGCCTTCTGCTTATTTCCTGGGACCTGCCGTGTGATGTATTGTTTCCAGCCTCAGTATTGTTTAATGTTCATACACCAAACACTAATTGAAGTTTCCAGGAGCTTATTCCTCCAAGCCAACTTTGTGCTAGTGCTGAGTCCAATCTGTCCAAGGCCCCTCGGGAAATCATCCCCCCAAATGCAGGGATGGATAGGCTTGGTCATCTGGCTACAAACCAGAGGTCTCTCCATGGTCCACTTGGCCTCGAGGTCTTTAGCCTTGAAAGTCCACATTTTAGGAGAAGGTCTGTTTGTTAATGGAGAGATTGAAGCATCTCTGAAAGTCCTCCAAAAAGGCTGTTTTGTCTGATTAAAGAATAGGCACAGATGTTCAGAAAAAAGTGAGTACATTCTCCAGGTTGCAATATGCTCCATGTGCTCTGCCTGAGACAGAGTAAAAACTAAGTTATTTGTCAGATGAACCGAGGATGATGATGATACCCTTTATCCTTGCAAATTCCCTTCTCCAAAACGTTTTCTCACATACCCAATTTTCACTTTAGCATCTTGGGAAAAAATTCCTATTGGCCTCATTTTACTAAAAAACTAAGGAAATGGCAAACATAGGGATTACATCAAAGTTAAAAGTTAAACAGTTACATGTTTCTTCTCTCACTTTGATTTAGCAGTTTTTGAATGTCTGTCAGGAACTGTTAGCTAAGAGAAAAGCAAAGATGATTAAAATAAGGTTCTTGATACCACTTCCTGTCTTGCCCACTCACCTTCAGCTACACGTTGCAGAAGCTAAAATAAAGGTGTAAATATATTTGTATACAAGATAATTACAAATGCTATCACAGAGATACGTACAATGCACTAACAGGAGCAGGATTACTGAGGTCTAAATTCTACTTAGAATGACCAAAGTCTTAAAGAATCAATAGAAGCTTCCAAGATAAAGAATGAAGTAAGGACATTAAAGACACAGAAAAGCTTAAAAGAGAAAGGTGATTTTGTCTTCAGGAATGGAATAGAGTTCAACTGGATTTTTTTTTTTTTTTAAATGAGGATGGATACAGTATAGTTTAGAGGGAGGTGAAAAACTAAGGTTAGCAAAATAAATAAAGAATTTATTTTGGCTATTATGAAGAATGAGACTATAAACATGTGTATATATTTTCTAAGCACCAGTCTTCTATTATTTGGGGTACATAGCTACAGGAGCAATCGCTAGGTCACATGGTAACTCTACGTTTAACTTTTTTTTTTTTAAGATTTTATTTATTTATTTGAGAGAGAGAGAGAGATCACAAGTAGGCAGAGAGGCAGGCAGAGAGAGAGGGGGAAGCAGGCTCCCCGCCGAGCAGAGAGCCCTATGTGGGGCTCAATCCCAAGACCGTGAGAACATCGACCTGAGCTGAAGGCAGAGGCTTTAACCCACTGAGCTACCCAGGCGCCCCTATGTTTAACTTTTTGATGAATTGCCAAACTGTTTTCCACAGTGGCTGAAACATTTTATATTCCTACCTGCAAGGTATAAAGGATCCAGTTTTTCCTCAACATTGACAACATTTGTTATTTTCCAACTTTTTGATTGCCAAAAATTTTTATATTCTATTTTTTTTATCAAAGCATCCTAGGGGATGTGAAATATTTCACTGTGGTTTTGATTTGTATTCCTCTATTGACTAAGAACATGGAGCATCTTTTAATATGCTTGGTCACTTTTATATCTTCTTTGGAAAAATGCCTTTCCAGTCTTTTGCCAGTTTTTGAATTAGGGTGGGAGTCTATCTTTCAGTTGTGAGTTTTAAGAGTTATGTTTTGGATAGTATATCCTTGTCAGATAGACAATTTGCAAATATTTTCCCCTATTCTAGAGATGATCTTTTTGCTTTCTTGATAATGTCCTTTGATAAAAAAAAAAAAGTTCTGAATTTCTATGAATTTCAGTGTATTTCTCCTTTTGTTGCTCATGTTTTTGGTATATCTAAGAATACAATGTCAAATTTACAGTTATAAAGATTTACCTCTATGTTTTCTTTTAAGACTTTATGGCTTTAGCATTTATATTTACATTGTTGATCCATTTTGAATTAACTTTGTATTTGGTGTGATGTACGAATCCAACTTCATTCTTTCACCAATGAATGCTCTTGGAACCCTTGTCAAAAATCAATTAGCTATAGATGCATGGGTATATATATGTACAGATGTACATAACGGAGTTCTATTCCATTGATCTATAAGTCTATCCTAATGTCAGTACTATATTATCTTCATTACCGTAGCTCTGTGGTATGTTTTGATATTGGGAAAAATTAGCCTTTTAACTTTGTTATTCTTTTACAATGTTGTTTTGAAGACTGAATTAGGGTTCTGCAGAGAAACAAAACCAATAGGAGATAGACAGATAATAGATAGACAGATAGAAGAGGCTTATTAGAGGAATTGGCTCACTTGAGAAGTCCCCCCAACCTACTGCTACAAACTGGGAACCACTGGTATAATTCAGTCCAAGTCTGAAAGCCTGAGAACCAGCAGAGCTGACAGCATAACTCCCAGTGTATAGCCAAAGGCCTGAGAACCAGGAGTTCAAGAAGAGAAAGAGCGAGAATTCACCCTTCCTCACCTTTTTTGTTCTATTCAGGTCCTCTAGGGATCAGATGAGGCCCACCCACATTGATGAGGAGAGATTTCCTTTACTCAGTCTACAACAGATTCAAATTCTAAATCTCTTCCAGAAATGCTCTCAGAAACACACCCAGAAATAATGTTTTATCAGCTATATAGGCATCCATTGACCCAGTCAAGTTGATATGTAAAATAAATCATCACAGGGCTCCGCCTGGCAGTTACATATGAATTTGAGGATCAGCATTTTCATTTCTGCAAAAAAGGCTACTGGAAGTTTGATAGGGATTGCATTGAATATATGGATCATCTTGAGCGTATTGTCATCTTAACAATATTAAGTCTTTCAGTCCATAAATACTGGATGTCTTTCCATTTACTTAGGTCTTCAATTGCTTTCATCAAGTTGTTATAGTGTTCAATTTACAAGTCTTTCATTTCCTTGTTTAAATTTATTCCTAGGTATTTTTCTTTCAAATGCTACTTTAAATGGAAATGTCCAAAACAAACAAACAACAGTCAGGCACATAAAAGACACCACATGTATAAGCTATAACAAACCAATAGAAAATAGGGTAAGATCTATAAGGCTATTCTTGGAAATGGGAATTTTCAGATGTAGATTTTAGAGTAATATGTATCCTACATTTACCAAGATAAAAGTTTACAAAATTCAGCTCATCAATGAAAATATTTTTTAAAAAGGAAGTAACGTATTTGAAAACAACAAAGTAAAGTTTCCAATCAGAAGAAAAGCTGTGACCATATGTTCTGCTGACTCTACTTTCATTATAACAAGAACAGCTATTAATTTTTGAGTACTTATTAGTGCCAGGTCCTATTTTAAGTGAATTATATGTTTTAACACAACAACCAGATGAGATAAATACTATTAATACTTCATTTTTCAGATGAAAACCAGCAGCAAAGAGACCATAAAGCACTTGCCCAATATCACAAAACTGGTAAGTACTGAAGTCAGGTTTTAAGCCCCAGTCCCCAAATCTTAGAATACTAAAAGTATGAATACTCCTTTAGCACAAGTACATCAGTTCCTTGGAGGAATACAAGTATGCCTTTGTCAACTTTGAAGAATCTGAGATTTTTTTTTTAAGAAAGCCATTTCATTTCACAAATATACACCACATAAACTGTATATCAGGTTACCATAAATTCTATTCCAGAAAAAAAAAAAATGAAAATACGCATTGCAAGCTTAAGCAAGGCAAATAACTTTCAGAGAAAGGGATACCAAAAAAAAAAAAAGAAAAAGAAAAAGAAAGAAAGAAAGGTTGCATATGACCTAGGTCTTCATGGATGGAAGTGATTTCTACATTTGGAGAAAGAAAAGAAGAGTCTTACAAACAGAAGGAATAACACCTGATGTGTTCAGGGATCATGCCTCATTCCTTGTGCCTGGAGCATTGAACATATGGAATACCAGGAAAGGAGCTTCATGGAGAATGGAGGATAAAGAGTTAAAACACACACACACACACACACACACACACACACACCAATCCCCAAATAACTAAGATTCTGGAGTGATAAACTGAGATTGTGAAAGGTTTGAATTAATTTTAATGTGGCTTTCATACTAATCTTTTAGCAAAATAAAATTACCAGGGGCTTTCAACAGGGCAATGACATGATCAGAACAATCCCTTAGAAGACGACAGTGGTGTTCAGCACCCAGTGAGCAAGTGTACCAGCTTGGAAGCAACTGCCACGGTTGGGGAAAGAGAAAATTAGAAACTCTTATAAGGCACTGGCTAAGAAAATAGAATTGACTTTAAAATGCAGTAGTTAGAGCTCAAGCAAAACAGGAATGGAAACAATATACTAAATCAGAATTTTAAACTGTAGGAAAATGAGACCTTGCCATGTGGCTAGAATTACCTATGTAATTGCTTCAAACATTTTTTTTTTAAAATAAGAGTTGCTGTATGTTTAATTTAAGGGTATTTACATCAAGAAAATGTTTGCATTCTCTTGACTTCTTTGTTCTAATTGTTTTAAGCATAGGCATGTACTGACTCATCACACGTTGACTTTAATAGGAAAAAAAATAACCACAAAAATTTTCATCCCACCTCTGCTATAATCAAACTGTGTGACTCTAAGAAAGTCTTTGGAACTCAGTTTTTCTTAAAATTAAGGGAGACAGAACCAACCTAATCTCTAAAATCAATTCCCTCTACAAAATTATGTGCACAGATTACCACATGATCTGGTTATTTACATCCCACAAAGAAATATGTCTTTCAAATGTTCATTTGAAATAAGGCCCAAGCACCTGTAGCAGCTGTATAGTGAAGTGATTTTTAAGGACATCAGCAATCCCACAATCCCACTGTCTGCCTGAAGGAAAGGGTTCCTCATCTTTCTTGATCCCTGCACTGTACTCTTTCAATCTTCAGAAAGAAGAAGATTGAAAAAATCTTTCAATCCGGAAAGATTTCTGGACTTAGCAAAAAACCCATTCCCAGAAGAGGTGCGCTGTCTTCCGCTGAGAAGGCTGGTTAAAGAGCTGGGCGGAGGAACTGTCAGAATAGAGCATTAGCCAAGACTGTATGAGACCCGGATGGAGGGGAGGAACAACGCGCATTGATCTCTGGGGCTGTAAACGTGCTGCCTCTCAACACCCTAGAGACTATTCCTGTAGAGGAAGTGCATTCAACAGTATCTGCTGACGCCTCCTGACAGCCTCAGCTGACACCACACAAACCAAACAGAAGGAGGCTGCTAGCAATTTAATTACGTGACCTAGTTGCTCTTCCGGTCTCCCCAATCCTTGAGATTGGCTAGAAACCCTAACACACACTGTGTGGACACAGAGCCTTCCTTACGACTTCTGCAAGTTCTGGGAAGGCTCACATTCTCAGGCTATCTTCTGCCTTGTTTCCAAGCTGTTATCCTGTGTCTGCACAGCACTCAGCCTGGGTGTAAACCATCCATTTGGATTTGGTTATGCATACGCACAATCAATACACACACAACCATCCTTAATAAAAATGTTTCAGAATGCAATGATTTTTACCGAATAATGGAGAAAGTTAATACTAGCTGGGGGGCGCTGACTACTGCAACTGCACAGACCACCTTCAACGTGCATAGAAAAAGGTCTTTTTTTCCTTAAGAGGTTTGTGAGGCAAGCCTCCAGGAGCACTCCCCTTCCCCAGGAATTCTGGTTCAGTTTCTCAGGGTGGGATTCAGAAATGTGAATTTTTAGCAGTTATATAGGAATGGATACAGGAAGCCAGTGGGCCACAGATAAATTGTGCCTTAGGGTCTCACTTTCTCCCCAAGAAGCTTATCAACTAATTTCATTAAGGGTAGCTCCTTTAAGAGGAATTCCAATTCTGGCTATTAAAAAAATACAAATTTCTCTCATTTTTACTTTAAATTTGGTTAGTGGCAAAAGTGTATATAGATAATTAAGGCCCTAAGTGACTGTATATTGTTTAAAGTACCTAGATAACTCTATTGAGAATAACTTTTTTTTTTTAATAGATTCAGAAACTTGCTTGAAAGAGGGTTATAGTAGATATCTTGTTCATTTCTTTGGAGTTACATTAGTTTTGAGGTAACTCTGAAATATATAGTGTGTGTGTGAAAGAGAGAGATGTGATACCTTCAGAGCTCTGGAAGAGGGACGCACAAACTGTTATTCTTAGAAGACTGGACCTCTCCTGTCACAGAGGCAAATCATTGATTACATGAGTGCGTGGGGAAAGAAAATGTACTCTAATCACAAAATGTCCCTAGTCAAAGAGAAAAGTGAAGGGAGAGTTTCAAATACTTTCGATCACAATACCTTCAATCTCTAAATCATTGAGGTGTTTGTGTTGCCTCTACCTATTTTAATTAGGGACTGATGTAACTTATGCTTGTGTTTTAACTTCAACAACTTTTGTTTTTCAGAGTGTAATGACACTTAATCTCTGTATTATGGTTACAAAATACTCATTATAAAATTCAAATAATGGCAGAATTTAACAAGCAGAAATCTCAACTCCTTCACTGTTCCAGTTGTCCCTTTATGCAAATATATACACACAAAAACACACGCACAAGCATATATATTTTGACATACATAAGACTGTGTTCTGTATCTTTTATTATAATTTCCTTCCCCCCCCTTAAATCAATGCTTTCTATCAATGACAGAAAACTGACATATCCTGTTCTTTCCAAGAGGGACATTTGATTCTACATTAACTATATACTGCAATTTATTCAATCAATCCCTTATTGTGGAGGTCAACTGTTTATTTCATTGAAGTAACCACTATCTGCAGTTTGGATAGCTTTGCTTTTTAATGTGCTGGTTGTTTTTAAGTTTTTCTGATGATATCTATTAAAATTGTGAATAACTTTGAAAAACTGCACATTAACAATTTGTTGTTTGTTTTCTCTTACAGTATTGTTTTTGTTCTTCTATTGCTCAATATTGTAACTTTACATGGTAAACTAAAACTCTCAGTCTGGTCACATCAGTCTCAGTGTATCTGTGAAATCCTCAGTGTGAGAGATGTAAGCACAAACACATCCTTCCATTTTTCTGCTCTCTTCCTCACTTCCTGGTTTAAAAAGTCTGTTAATATTTATCATTCAAAGCTAGTAGCCAAATTAAAGTCATCTTCTATGTTTTATCTAAGCTGATTCTAAAATTTCCCACCCAATAAAAGTAATAATATTAGTATATATAAATATTATTCTCTAGAGAAGCAAGTAGTGAAACAAGATCCACAAGGACAGAAAAATAATCTCGTGTCCTTACTTCAATGTTGCTTGAGGGAGAATGCCTCAGGCATCTGGGACCAAAGGAGTTTCCTGTGATCTCTTTGTTCACACTTTTTTACTTTGATTGTTCCATCTCATTGTTATTGTTGTACCTTAAGTGTTCTTGCCATTGTTGGTTTATCAACTTATGTCCTACAGTAATATTTTCAAGTTGAGTATAATATAAATAGTTCAATATCTAATACCATGCATATTTGAAAAAAATACCTGTGTGAATGTGTATGCTTTCACACTTGGTTAGCAGTTGTGCAATGCATGGAGGTACCTGTACATATAATTTGCCCCTTCAGAATTTTGAAGGAATTTCTTCATCATTTTAGTGTGTGAGCAGATGAGCCTTCGAGGCAGGTGGCAGAGGTAATTAACGGTGGGCTCTGATTCTTAGCCCTTCAGCCACTTAATTACTTTGCTTTCCTGTACCTTACCTTTCCCTTCATAAAATGAGAATAATGTTAATACTGGTGAGAATGAGTTGATACATATAAAGTATATAGCTTAGTGCCTACGACTTAGTGACATTCAAAAAAGGTTGACTCTTCTTTGAGGTAGCCAACATTGCTAATGAGAAGTTGATGTCATATTTATTTCATACTCTCATAAATAAATCTCATATACTTATTTTGTGTCTATTTCTGAAATTTTTAAGATTTCCTTTTTTCCTTGGAGAACTTAAATTTCACAGAATGTGTCTAGGTATGATCTTTAATCATCCATCCTCCTCAGTTATAGATAGATCTTTAAGTTTGAACTCTGTCTTTGCCTTGGGGAAATTTCATTTTATATTTCTTTGATTACTTACTTCCTCTGCTATCTATATTCTCTATTTCTGGAAATGAATTCAGAGAGATGTAGCTATCCTGAGTCTATTCTGCATTTTTCTTCATGTTTCTTAACTATTTTCTATTTCTACAGTATTGCTATAAATTGCAGATGTTTCTAGTTTTTCCTTCCTACTGACAAACTGCCCATTCATTGACTTTTTATTTCATATACTCTGATTTTCAGGAAACATTACTTATTGTTTGATTGCTAGTTTTTCATAGCAGCCTATTCTCTTTCTTGGATGCAACAACCTCCCTAAGGATGCAAATTAGAATTTAATTCTCAATTCTCTTCTTTTCCTGGAATTATCTCCCCTCCTCTGGGATTGGATGCTTTGTTGTTCATTCATCTTAGTTACTCTCCATTCTTTTCTTGTGTTCCTCTATTGTCTGGTGAACTCTGTATGTTTATTCATATAGAGATGTTTTATGTAATTTCAATCAAAATAATGCATATATATAGGTTAAAATTTCAAATGTGGCCTGAAAGTCTATGCTGTCCAGTTACCGCAACCCTCCATCCCTGAAACCTTCCTCCAGGTCTCAGACATGGAACAGTGTCACTTTCTACTCTTTCATTTCCTCTTGTCTGTAACTCAGGTTTTTGTTTTCCTTCTTTTTTTTTCTTTTTTTTTTTTTTTTTTAAAGATTTTATTATTTGAGAGAGAGCAAGAGCAAGCAAGTGGGGTTAGAGGCAGAGCGAGAGGGAGAGAATCTCAAGCAGACCGCCCCCTGTGAGCGTGGGGCTCAATCCTCCAGCCCCGAAATCATGACCTGAGCTGAAATCAGGAGTTGGACGCTTAACCGACTGAGCCACCCAGGCACCCGTCTCAGTTTTTCTAAATAATGTGTTCATAGTTCTATATGTACACTTATCAGTTCTAGACACCCTGTACTGAGTTTCTACTATGGAAGATGAAAACTTAGCTCTCATACTATGATCCCAGGATACACTTGCCTCTTCATATCTTTATATTACAGTATTTGGTTAAACTAATATGCACTATTTCCACTAAGATGTCACAGATGTGCTTTTACTTTGTATTCATCCTCTTTAGGGTTCATTGTGCCTGTTGAACCTGTGGGTGACCATCTCTGAGGGGAAGAATTACTCAGTTAGATACTAGGCTAGAAGCAGAAGGCTCTTTTTAACTTGAGTTTAAAACTCCTTGTTAAGAATCAAGGTCTTTGGCTTTGTCTTCAAGACAATAAACATGTGAAAAATTTGTTTGCCAAATCAGTATGTTGGCCTGAACTAGCTGGTTAACTAGAAGAAAGGCAGATTTACATGAGTAAAAGATTGAGAGTATTTTTCCATCTTACGTTAACTTTTTTTAAACATTCAATGCACTGTCTAGGAAGTGCTAAATTTTCATTGCTTATCTTACAATCCAATAAAAATTCCAGTAAATAATTTAAAACTACTCTTATTAAAATCAGGCTTGTGTGTGCATTTGACAGACTTCCCATGCTACAGCTTTATAACACCTTTTTTATTATAAGAAAATTATCCAAACTTAGACTTCTGTTTGGTTAAACATAAATTCATAGAGAATACAACCAGTTTCCTTATATTTTAAGAAAAAAAGTCATTCATTAACTCTTTAAATTTCCTCATTATTCAAGACATATTCCATTAGCAAATGTTTCACAAAAGTACTATGAAATTTATCAACACTAAAGATTATTTTTGGTTTTCACCTGTAGGATAACGTTGTAATAAGAATCAAATAATTAGCTATATCAGAGGTAAGCAATGTTGCTGAACCAAGACCTATTATATTTCAAGGAAAATAGAAAATGAGCATGAACTGCTTCCTATTTTCCCATTCCAAAGGAACTTTTTCTTAATCCCACAGAGAAAACATGAGTATTCTGATAACTTAAATCAAGGGTTAACAAACTTTCTGTAAAGATATAAAGAGCCAAACAGTAAATATTTTCAATTCCATGGGCCTAACATCTGGGTCCTGTAGCTCAAAAGACAGTACATTTTATTTTTTTTTAAAGATTATTTATTTGAGAGAGGGAGAAAGAGAGAGAGAGACAGAGTGAGCACAAGAAGGGGGAGGGGCAGAGGGAGAGAGAGAAGTAGATGCCCTGCTGAGGAGGGAGTCCAATGCAGGTAGATCCCGGAGCCCTGGGATCAAGACCTGAGCCAAAGGCAGACACTTAACTGACTGAGCCACCCAGGTGCCCCAAGACAGTACATTTTAAAAAAAGGTGAATATGGCTGTGTTCTAATACAACTTTCTTTAAAAAACTCCGTTTTCCATCGTTTTGCCTACATCAGAGAATCAGTCTTTCCATCATAATGAGCCCTTCTCCCAGCCCCAAATGAAA
This sequence comes from Potos flavus, assembly GCA_028534135.1. Taxonomy (NCBI): domain Eukaryota; kingdom Metazoa; phylum Chordata; class Mammalia; order Carnivora; family Procyonidae; genus Potos; species Potos flavus. Next base: position 27,131,154 of record CM052889.1, read on the forward strand.
TGTTCTAAAGGGGCTCACAAAGCTCAGAAGCTGTCTAGAACTTCCACTAGATGACCAAAAAGCAGCATCACTATGTGTACCTACTACAATGAGGATTCTGTGCATGGCAGACAGAGCTGAGAAAGCTGAAGGACTAAAATCCACACTTACACTTTATCGAAATCACTCCTTCCCATTTGGTTTAACACACTTCATGGCTCTCTTGTCTCATTGCCCTTAGGATGAAGACTTTAGTGGAAACAAACATTTACTGGCAGAGTGACAGGTTGAGAGAATAACTTGTGTTTTGCTTTTCTTGTCTGGGGCTCTATGTCTGCTATCAGCCACTAGGTCAGTTTAGGGCTGGCCAACACTGGTTGGGCATCTCCATTTCCCACCATATAGTCGACTACCCATCCTCCAGCTGACCAGGGTGGGCTCCTTCACTTGATAACACGTTCCACGAGAAAGCAAGAGGGAAAATCCATTGGAAAAGTGTTTGTCAAACCGTGTCACATTTGCTTCTATCCCACTGGCTAAAGCAAGTCATATGGCCAAGCCCAGGAAGACACAGGGAGGCCTGAATGAGCTGAAGCCATATTGCACTTAACGTTAACCCCAAGAAAGGATATTAAAAATGAGAGTCAGGATAATAATTATTCATTAGGTCAACTGTAAAGCTACCACATGTCTAGATTTTTTTTTCAAAGTGTTCTAGTTTCATAAATCTTATTTTCAATGAGGATGATTTATTGAATATATTACTAATATACATTAATCTCACAGAGATATTTGCAGATAAATTTGAAAATCAATTAGCACTTTTTCAGTTTGATTCTTTACATTCCATTTGGGAAATATGGCTACTGTCCTTATTCACTCTTCAAAGATTTATTTCTAACCTACCACTGATAGGTATAACACGGCACTTTATTATGGAGGGCTGTGTCATTACAAGGGCATTTTTCAATCAAAAACTGATAAGGAGAGCTAATCCAGTTTGCAACTAATACATTTAAAAGACAAAAGCCATAATCCTTTCCAGCAGCTTTTTGGCTCCTGTGTTCAGGGTTATAATAACTGCTAGGGGGGAAAAAAAAGCCTCTTCTTGATTTTTTCTCCTACAAAGGACCTACGAAATCAGAATTTATTGGTAATCTTTTTTTTTTTCCTTCTGTAAACCCAACTCATTTAACCATGTATAGTCATGTTTTTCCTGAACCTGAATATCATGTTTCAGTGAATTCGGAAGACCACTGCAAGGAGACTGCAGAAAAAGCTTTGCATGCCTTTAATCTGGACAAACAGACAGCCACAGCAGACAGCCCCTTCGCAGAGAGGACTGTATCCGGGACCCTTTTACAAATTAAAAGATCATTTAGAAAAAGAGACATAAACAGAGCCTTTGTTCATGCCACTTTCTTGTCCTCAGATAAGATAAGATGATCTTCTTGTTTAATCAAAATGCTGTTAGGTAGATTAAGTACTCTTGCAGAAACCCAGGAGAGGGATTTGGCAAAGTGGAAGCAGAATGCGTGTGCTATCGAGAGCAGCGGGTGTGCAATCCCAACGTGAGGGAAGAGATGTCTCATGAGAAAGTGGGGGGACTGCCCTTCATTTTGAGGAATGATCCATTTGGAGTCCTCCTTCTCCCTGGAGTTGTGAACTGGTTTTTCCTGAATGTAAGAGGACTCTGACAAGGGCACTGCTACTATCTGTTTACAGAGGCAGAATGGTTTTCATCTGGACCACAGGGATCCGTTCCTCCAAAATATACTATTAGAACTATCTGCACATATTAGTTTATGTTTCTTTGTCTTAAGGACCAACCCTGGCTTGTTCCTAAGATACATCATTTGTATCTGGTACCTGGCGATTTTGGAACAGAAATTGATCATAGTGAATTCCCTATTCTGAAATTCAGTCATTTTCTAACACTTCTTTCTCTTACAGAAAGGGAACTTTCCCTTTAATATCATATGCTCAATGCTGGGAATGAATGTCTATGGATGAATTGATTTTTAAAACAAGAATGCTAATAGAATATATGCATCGTGTTGTAACAGATTTGGATTTTATTGGGCAATGTATCAATAAACTTGTTCCTTTCTTAGGGTGTTGAAAACCAAAAGAGCAAAAAGAAAAGAAAAGCAGTATATAAACATTTAATGAATGCAAAGACCTTCAAAGTGTCACTGAGACCGAAAGCACAAAGCTTACCCACTGATGGAATATGCAGGAGTAAAGCTATTAGCACTTAAAACTCTCTGGCCTGATGATCCCTTGTACCTGCACCGCGCCTTCTCATGTCCTGATCACTCTGTTATTTTTGTTTATCAATGAATCATATTTCATCTCTTTCATTTGCAGTCTATCATAGGAAGGGGACTTCTGCTAATCCTGCATGATGCCCAGTGCCCTGGAGGAGAAGTTTAATATTCTATGTTGTTTGGCCCTTTGCTTTGTTATAGAATCATTTATTTCACCAACCTCACCTCAGAGACAGTCAGTGTTGGGATCCAAGAGGTTTCCCTAAAATGATATTAAAGCACCATTTTCCATTCTATCCCAATATTGAAGGAAACAATCCTATTTTAAAATTAATGACCTCGGGCCTCCTGGATGGCTCAGTCAGTTAAGTGGCTGCCTTTGGCTCAGGTCATGATGCCAGCGACCTGGGACCAAGCCCCACATCCAGCTCCCTGCTCAGCAGAGAGCCTGCTTCTCCCTCTGTTTGTGTGCTCTTTCTTTCCTTCTCTCTGTCGAATAAATAAAATCTTTAAAAAATAATAATAAAATTGATTACCTTAAAAATAACACACCTCGAGAGGGGAAAACAAGTAATTAAGATGGAGAGCATTCCTGTTTGAAGGTTTCTTCTTCCCCCCAGAGGGCTGATTGGGGAAATTAGCAATCTGAATACAATCATTTCAACTATCTACTTGTGAAAAATGACCCAAAAAAGAAAGAAAGAAACAAACAAAAGCCCTGCCCCATAAATTGATACTAATGATTTCTAGGCCAAAAAAAAAAAAAAAAAAAAGAGACAGAGAGAAACATTTCTTTGTATTCCCCAACATTTACACTCAGTTACACAGAGATGCACATATGCACATGTATCCTACAGATACACACAGACTCTCAATTCTGCAAGAGAACTGTGCCCAGAGGGGAAAGAAAATGTTAAGTAGGGGGTTTCTGGTAGATATTAGAGAGCATACAGAGTCCTCACTTGTAGAGATAAATATTGAGAGATACATATGTTTAATATGTTCTTCTAAAAGAAAAGTTAAAAGGAAATATCATCCCCACTCTACCTTTCATTATCATAATAATGAGAGGCAGATGGGGTTTCACACATCTTAGTTGTTCACATAAATGGAATTCCCAACAGCAGCAAAATGCCCGCCAGTGAATTGGACTCTGTCGAGCCCCTCCCCCCATCTTGAGTCTTTAAGGCTTACAATAGCACATGAGGGGTGCATAAATCACCCCGAAAGAGTGAGAAAGGAAACAGTTTCAAGGGTAGGAGTCTAGGGAGTCATTCTCAAGTTACAGAAATCCCAACGTTACATTATGGTCTCATTAGCCATGGCCAAACCCCAGCACGGCCTGGCTCTGCAGACTCTCTGAGCAATCCCAAGTCTAAAAGCTCCCCCCCCCCGTCTTATCTGAAGCACTCATACTGATCCCGAGAAGGGAGGATGTGGGTGCAGAAACCGCCAGCTTCCTGAGATTCCCAGCTCAAAAGGAAAATGATGCAAAGGGACATCAGCATTCAATGTTTGTGAGTCAGTGTGGAGTTCCAGTAAGTTTCCTTCCATAACCAGTCACAGGATTTCTGGAAAGGCTCTCTAAGTAATATGAAAGCTTTTAGTATACCAAAAAAAAAAAAAAAAAAATTTTGTGAAAAAGAGCTTATTACAAACTCTGAAGATAGCGTTTCCTTTTATAACTATCTCAATAAGCTGTACCAGGAACTTGCTTTATTGTTCATTAGTAAAATAGAGAATATATACATATATGTATATACATATATATATATATATGGATAATACACACACACACACATATGTATTATCAAGTGGTATCAAGGAAAAGCCCTCTGATCAGTATACATGCATAATAGAACCAATCTTTAAAGGAAAGGTATAAGTAAATGAATGAATGGTAATGATCCAAACATTAAAGAGAGTCAGATCCCATGCCACCCCCTCAGGTCAAAGGGACAGATAAAGAATTGATCAGTAGAGGAGATACCAGGAACAGAATGAGAAATGATGTGATGAGGACAGAAGCTTAATCCTCTAAATCCAGGAAGAACCTGAACAGGTCACTGATTCTTAGACTTGCTTTCAGATCCAAACGCTAAAAACACATTTGTTATGGGATGTACTCCCCAAATTCATATGGTGAAGTCTTAACCCCTAGCACCTCAGAATGTGACTATATTTGGAAATAGGGGCCCTTAAATAGATAATTAAGTTAAAATGACACTGTTAGGTGGGCCCTAATCCAGTATGACTGGAGTCCTTACAAGAGGAGGAGATTAGAACATGCATGCACACACGCACACACACACGCACACACAAACACATACACACAAGCAGAAGAAAGACCATGTGAAGACAGGCAGAACACGGCCATCTGCCAGCCAAAGAGAGGGGACTATGAAGAAACCGTACCTGCAGACACCTTAAGTTTAGGCTTCTAGCCTCCAAAACCATGAAAAAATAGATTTCTGTTATTTAAGCCACCTAGCCTCTCATACTTTGTATGGCAGCCTAGCAAACTGATACACCATTTTAAATAATTTCTATTCATTCATTTAACAAATACTTATCGAGCATCCACTCTCCATCAGACATTGGGGTAAAGAAATCAGCAGAAACCAATCCAGTCTCCGCCCCTATCCAGCTTAGAGGCTAAGGGAGGAGACCCACATGATCCAGTCACATGCAGACACGCACAGTTGGAATTGTGATGTCTGGTGCAAAGAGAAGGTGAACAGGAGGATGTAGCCAAGGGAGGTCAGGGAAACCTTCAACGGGAAAGAAGGCGTCATCACAGATGTGAGTCAGGAGTCTGTCTGGCAATGAGGAGAGATTGAACAGGCTTCCGGCGTCCTCCCTGACCGCCATTGCACCGTTTTCTCAACAGTTCCCTGAAGAATCCATTAAGGGCATGTGGCACAGACAGCTCTGAGTTCAGTAACCCATTACATTCCCCTCCCGGGACATGCAGGAGAACTACCCTGCAGCCTTCCTGGCATCAAAGTGGGCCATGTGATCAGTTTCTGTCAATGGAATATGAGCAGAAATGCCAGACACAAGTGCTGCCCCAACTGTGGGGACAGCAGAAAAGCCCTGTCTCAAACTGCTTGTTACTGGACTGTGGCCAGATAGAAAATCCTTCCAGCAGGATGTGAATTGCCCATGACCCCAGGCACACCTACTTGCCTGACATTTTCTTTTTACATTTTCCTTTTAAAATGGCTTTAGGTTACTGAAAAATTGAGAATGTAGGGGCTCCTGGGTGGCCCAGTCGGTTAGGCGTCAGACTCTTGATTTTGGCTCAGGTCATGATTACAGGGTTGTGAGATGGAGTCCTGTCCTGGGCTCCATGCTCAGCAGGAAGTCTGCTGGAGATTCTCTCTTCCTCCCCCTCTGCCCCTCCCTTTACTCTCTCTCTCTCTCAAATAAATATTTTTTTAAAAAGTAAAGAAAAAAAAAAAAAAATTGAAATCATACATAAAGACCTCATGTACTTTATACCCAGTTTCCCTGATTATTAACATCTTATATCAACATGGCCCTTTTCTGCATGACTAATGAACCAATATTGACACACTGTTATCACTTGAAGTCTGTATTTTATTCAGGTTTTCTTGTTTTTCTTTTGTTTTTACTCTTTTTTTCTTAGTTGTTTTCTAATGTCCTTTTTTTTTTAATGATTTATTTATTTGACAGAGAGAGAGAGAGAGATCACAAGCAGGCAGAGAGGCAGGCAGAGAGAGAGGGGGAAGCAGGCTCCCTGCTAAGCAAAGAGCCCGATGTGGGGCTCGATCCCAGGACCCCAAGATCATGACCTGAGCCGAAGGCAGAGGCTTTAACCTACTGAGCCACCCAGGCCCCCCTCTAATATCCTTTTGCTGTTGTTCCAGGATCCTATCTAGGATACCACTCTGTATGTGTTCAATAGTCCTATCTCCTAAACTTCTAAGAGCTGTGACAGTTTCTTAGACTTTCCTTGTTTTTGTTGACATTGGCAGTTTTGAGGGGTACTGGCTGTGTATTTTGTAAAAGTCCCTCTATTTTGATCTTTTACGTTTTTCTCATGATTACACTGTGATTACACATTTTGGGGAGAAAGCATCATTTTTCTCATATCGTATCAAGAATATATGCTTATCAACATGACATCCCTGTTGCTATTCACCTTGATCACTTGGCTGAGAGAGCATCAGTGAGGCTCCTTATTGTGTGACTACTCACCCATCCTCTACCATACCCTGCTTTTCAGGAGGACGTTACCATGCCCAGCCCGCATTTAAGAATTTAATTTAAAAAGTGGGGAGCTGGGCTCTACCACCTTGAGGGTGGAGCATCTACTTCAATTCTTTTGAATTCTTTGCAAGGGAGATTTGTCTCTTCTCCCAAATTTACTTATTCATTATTTATTCATGACAAAATGGGCTCATAAATATTTAATACTTTGACTTACAATCTAATATTACTTTATTTTATACTACTTTTTGTTATATTTTATCTTATTTATTACTTTATTACTTAAAGAGGGTTGGTGAAATCTCCAGTCATAATAGTGGCTTTGTCTATTTCTCCTTTCAAGTCTACCAGTTTTTGCCTCATGTATTTTGACACTTTATTTTTTTAAAGATTTTAAGAGAGAGAAATTTTAAGAGAGAGAAAAAGAGAGAAAGAGAGAGTGCACGAGCAGGCAGAAGGAGAGGGAAAAGTGGCTCTCCATCGAGCAAAGAGCCTGACATGAGGCTCGATCCCAGGACCCCGGATCATGACCTATGTTGAAGGCAGAAGCTTAATCAACTGAGCCACCCAGGTGCCCTGACACTCTTTTGTTAACTCCATATACATTTAGGAATATTATGTCTTCTTGGAGAATTGACTCCTTCATTATTATGTAATGCCTCTTTTTACCCTGATAACTTGCCTATTTCAAAAGTCTCCTCAGTTTGAAATTAATACAGCTATTCTAGCTTTACTGAGATTAGTGTTAGCATGGTATTGCTTTCTCTATCCCTTTACTTTTAACCGGAGTCTTTGTATTTACAATGGATTTCTTATACTCCACTCAGTAACCACGGTTTTTCTTTTCTTTCCATAGAAATGCCTCTTATAGAATACTTAATTACTTGAAACAGAGCCCTAACTTTGGGAATGCATCCACACTGTCACCTCCTGAAATGAGTTTACCTAAACCTACCCATTGTTGGGACTATACTGAGTAGAACAAACTGCCAGCTCAGCTGTTTGTATTTGAATTTTCAGGGATTCAGAGGATGAATTCTAGGGAGCCAGGGCAAGCTGTCCCCAAAATGTTCAATTATGGTATACTTATTATTTTGATTTAAAGATGTTAAAAAAAGAACCACCCTATGATCCAGCAATTGCACTACTATTTACCCAAAGGAGACAAAAATACAGATTTAAAGGGGTACATGAACCCCAATGTTTACAGCAGCATTATCAACAATAGCCAAACTATGGAAAGAGCCCAAATGTGCATCAACTGATGAAGGGATAAAGAAGATGTGGTATCTATACACAATGGAATATTACCCAGCCATCGAAAAGAATGAACTCTTGCCATTTGCAATGACATGGATGAAGCTAGAGTATATTATGCTAAGTGAAATAAATCAGTCAGAGAAAGACAAATACTGTATGATCCATCTCACTCAAATGTGGAATTTAAGAAAGAAAACAGATGAACACACAGGAAGGGGGGAAAGAAAAAAAAAGGAGAGAAGGAAACAAACCATAAAAGACTTTTAATGATAGAGAACAAACTGAGGGTTGATGAGGAAGGTGGGTGGGGGTTGGGCATTTAGAAAGGTACTTGATGGAATGAGCACTGGGTGTTATATGCAACTGATCAATCACTAAACTACCTCTGAAACTAATAATACACTATATGTTAAATAAATTGATTTTATTTTTTAATTAACATATAATGTATTATTTGTTTCAGAGGTACAGGTCTGTGATTCATCAGTTTTACACAACACTCAGCACTCTCAAAATAGCACATACCCTCCCCAATGTCCATCACCCAGCCACCTCATTCCCCCACCCTCCTACCCTCCAGCACCACTCAGTTTGTTTCGTAAGATTAGGAGTCTCTTATGGTTTGTCTCCCTCTCTGGTTTCATCTTGTTTCATTTTTTTCCTCTCTTCCCCTATGATCCTCTGCCTTGTTTCTTAAATTCCGCATATCAGCGAGCTATAATTGTCTTTCTCTGATTAATTAATTTTAAAGAAAAGAAAAGAAAAAGAAAACAACGGAGGAGGCAAACAAGCCATAAGTAACTTTTAATGATAGAGAACAATCTGAGGGTTGATGGAGGGAGGTGCCTGAGGGATGGGCTAGACGGGTGATGGGTATGAAGGAGGGCACTTATGATGAGCATTGGGTATTGTATGTAAGTGATGAATCACTGAATTCCATTCCTGAAACCAATATTGCACTGTATATTAACTACCTAAAATTTAAATAATTAAAACAAACAAACAAAAAAATAACTTCATAAATGGCCAGTGCAAGAACTACTCTGACCCTCCCTTGTCTCCAAAAAGCAGGAAATAAATCTTCCATGTGAAATATGCCCCCACTTCCTCTGCACCAGAAGGTAGACGGACATCCTTATCACCAGAGTTAAGGAATTCAGGGCCAAAAAGTCGATATAAACAAAGCATGTTACTTTTACTAATTTACTATCCCAGCCCAAATCCTGTTAAGAATGCCATACTAATTGAAGCTCCCAAACATAAGATGTAATTGTCCTGTAAATTCCTCACAGATTTATGTTTGTCTAGGATGTACAAAAGCTGCCCACCTTGGCAGTTCTTTAGGTCTTAATTTCATTACTGGGCCTCCATCCACACTTAATAAAACTTATTTTCTCCTGTTAAAGAGAAAAATAATGAGTTTCTTGTTGATGTTATAAGGTTGGGTTTTATTTTCTTATCCCTTTTAACTGGTATACTTAAACATTTTGAAATTAACGTATTTATATACTTTAATATCTATTTTCTATTTGCTGCATTTATTCTTTCTGTTTCTGCCTTCTGTAGTTTTAATTGAGGATTTTATGTTATTTTTCTTTTGTCTGTTAGCATCTGTTACACTTTTTTGTCCACTTTTCCTGCAACCTCAGTTCTTTGACAAGCCCAAATTGTTCATTTTCAGACCGTCCACATTTTTTCTTGTTTTAAAGATGGGTGTGATGAATTCCATGCTTTTTACATGTCAAAGTTGGAACCAGAAGTACTGATTTTTTCCCAACACAAATTTCTTGATGAAAGAAGCCATGTTTAGATTTATATTCTGGTGTAAACTGTTGTTGTCACAGGCAGAGATATATACCACTTCCTAGCCTGCCCTGTAAAACTGATCAAGTATGATGTATAACATAATAAAGCAGATGAATATATTTGTGATCTAGTTTGCTGCATATGTGATTAGCTCATGTCCCGCGGAAGGACCTTAGGAATTAGGTACAGGTCAAGAACATTTAATTTGGGAGAAGGCTGACTGGGGGTGGAGAAATAATGGCAAATAATATACAAGTCTGGAACAATGGACATTCCTAAGAAGAGGCAGTATCCCTATGTAGAGAAAGAAAGAATAGAGTATTACATACAGACTTGCCTGCTTCTAAAATATAACAGAGTCCTTCTTTAACAGCTGACACTGAGGCTCTATGTGCTAGTAGAACATTCTACGTGGAGAGAGCATACCAGGGGTTCATGGTTTCATGCATTCATTCATTTGTTAAGTTGTCCAGGGAAGTTATAAATAAAAATACTTATTCCTCGATTTTACAATTGATTAACCACTCATGAATCGTTTCTTTCAAATAACTATGCTACTGAGTCTACAATTCCATAAGAGGCACGTAGCCAGCCATCTTTGTAAGTGAATGTCAGTTGATTCAGGGGACATTCCACTCGAGACTGGGAGGCAGTGGCCAGAGCAAGGTTCCTGCTGCAGCTTTCAGGTGGTTTGATTAGAAGCTCTACATCCCAGGGCAGGCCAACTCTTTGTGAAATCATCTCTTAGCCAGTTCTTCCACTCCCCCTGCCTGTTCAGCACTATTTCCCCCTATCCACTTCCTCTGCTTCAGGTGACCTGGTTTTCCCACTTATCGATCAACCAGCCACTTACATTCCCACTGCAGCTATTTATTCACATTCCTAACCTGATCCAGAATCTATTCTCTCGTCCATTCATATTCTTTCATTGTATACTGTTTATTCCAAGGTCTGTTTTCTACATAAAATCTATGATTGTCCCAGTGCATAAAAATGGTCAACAAGTACTGGGCACGTGCTTTAAATCCACTTTTCAGTGGATTCAATCTGTACAGCTGGTCTAAGAGTTGACATCATTAGCTCTATGTGACAGATAAGGGAACCAAAGTGAGTGAAGGCCAAGAGTGGAGGCACAGAGCTAGTGAGCAGTGGACTCAGGGTTTGAAAGTGGACAGTCTGGCTCCAGGGCTCCTGTATGTAGCCTCTACTTGATAGCAGTTCTTACCATACAGATTTCCCACTTCGTTCTTACTGTCAGTAATGTATTTTAGAATTTCATTAGTCCTTCGTATTACAGCTGAATGTCTCACCTCAGAATACCACCAGTACCAGAACTGGAACCATGTTTCATATATTTCTGTATTTTATCCAGTATATAACATAGAACCAAGCTCATAGTCACCAAATACATATATTTTGGCTGATTAGTTATTCTTAATCTGGATTACTGAATTTCTAATCCATCCAGGCAAATAATCAAAATGATAAAAATAACATGACACATGTAAATGGCATTATCATCTCTATAGACCCAAAACACATATTCCTACATATTTAAGAGGCCTCAAAGAAATAGGACTTAAACACAACTACCATCGTAACAAAAAGACTTCCCATTAACATCCATAACCATGGCTGAGAAAGAAAGTATATGGAATGTTCTAATATTTCCCTCCTTGACTCTGAAAGGGTGAGTGCAAAATCAGAGAGCCCTCATAGCTCCCAGCCTCAATTTTGTTCTTCTCTTCATATAATGCCAAATAGGACTGCATGGAGTGAGTCAGACTTTGCCATTTTGCAAAGACAGGTGTAGACTCAAGACACTACCCGGCCAACAATTACAAGGATGTTCTGTGTGACTTTGGCCAGAGTCTGAAACTTCAGATTCCTTGGAACTCAGTATTCTCACTGAAAACGAGTTCATAAGCTACCCTGCCTAACTCATGGACCAGCAATAAGGAATTTAAAATACATGTGCTTAAATGCATTGACAAAAGTTTAAAGCATTAATGACAAGAAACAAACAAGTGCAGACTCATTTCTTAAGTATAAAACCCTGCATAGCACAGGGATCTACACTGCCCCCAGTCTATACTGTACTATAAGGTGATCTCTGTCCAGTCTATACTGTACTATAAGGTGATCTCTGACACATGGGGTCTCCATGTACAAGTCCTGGAGAACTCATCATCTCCCAGTCCAGGAGGGAGAAACTTGTTTTGAGTCCCCCCCCTTAGGAGACTAAAATTAACTGTATACATGAAAAAAAAAAAATCACTTTCCCCAAATTTGGGGCCCCTCTTTCTTTGCCTCGAACCTTTTGAACATGTAGAATGACCATATCCATATATAGGATTCACAAAATCTAGGAAGGAAGCCCATGATATCAGCATATTCTAGCTTCCTAACAAAAGTTCTCTAATCCCCAAATCCCGTGATCATTGCTTTACATAGTCAATGAAGTTAATGGTGTTTTAATTAAATATGTAAACTACTGACTTAGAAGATGCTGACTTTCAGTGGATTCTAAATCATTAGCTAATAAAAGTTATCTAAACACACACATATCCAGCATTTTCAGAAGGAGAAGGTATTAAGTTTCCAATTTATTAGGAAATGTAAATGTTGATGCACACCTGATGTTATCATTAGTTTTCACAAATGTCTCTTACAATACAACACTGATTGAGCTTCAAGAACAATTTTCATCCTGCCTCTGCATTTTTCAAACCATGCTGTCTGAAACACATTGTCACGGCCACAGAAATAAAGCCTAGCTCTCATGCTGTAGGACAAAAAGAAAATTGAATGCTTCAAAAAACGTCAAATTTTCATCTTTTGTTTGATAATCACTGCAAGCTGTCTTTGTATGTGAATTTCAAGCCCAAGTGGGCACTTATTAAGGTTATTCAGGCCAATAAAATCAATATCATAAGCAATAATAAAATCAGTCAATAGTTTCATGTGCTATTTTTTTGAACCGCAATTATCTGAATAATTACCCCAATTCTCCACTTAATAGGTATTAGCACTGCTATCAAGAACTCTCTTGTTCTAACAATTTTTTTTCCCCAAAAAGTTTCATGCATGATGGTAAGATTCCTATGTGGCCAAAACCCTGAATTTTCAAGATGGGTGGCAGTCTTTCCTGTGCCAAACATGCTAAAAAGCAAATCTTAGAAGCCAAGTAATTCTATAAACAAATGGGACAACCACAATTTAAGAATTTGAGTATTCACATACATGCTTCAGATAATTTATAAATCCTTATTTTCAGATGTATATATATTTAGAATATACAGTTTGAGCTCATGGCCAATGGAAGATGACTTGGGTAGATAGTTAAGAGTGGTTTGTTACAGCTTTCCCCCTTGGTTTTGCAGCTGAGGTCCCTACCCAAGCATATTAGATCTCTTTTCATCATATGTTAACAATTTCAAATTTGCCACAGGGGAGTTCTCTTCACACACTTCTTCCTCTTGTCCTTTTTCTGACCTGCAATGGTGCAATGAGTTCTAGTTTTAGGGAGTACAGCAACTGTCTTTTTGGAGTCCTCTCTTACCCTATTCCCCTTGCCATGGCAATAAAGGAGGTCCTCCTGCAGGATATTCTCTAGGGCAGAGGATACTGTAGCAACCCTTCTCTTGGGTAGATGTCAGAAAATCACTCACAGAGGCTTCTCTGTATCTTTTTCCTCCTTCACTGGAAGAACACATACCCATAGCAGATTCCAGGCATCCACCCAACTGGGAATGGGAAAAAGGTGTTATGGAATGTCCCTTTCTTAGTGGTCATGGGTTTTTACTCTTACTTTATCCTAGGACAGATACTAGGGGTAGAGTGGAAGGACGAGAACAAATTGATCTCAATAAGTTTTGTGGGTCCCCATGTCCCACTTTAAAGATATACATACAAGAAAAATACTCGAATCATACTCAATTTTCAAGAAAAGTACACCAATAATAATCCCATAATTTTCCAACAAGTGAACATACTCATAGAGTTAACACCCATATCAAGAAACAGAACATAATCAGACTGTGGAAGGTATCACCCTGCTTATGTCCACTTCTGATCATTAGGCATCTCTCACCCAGACTAAGGGGACCTACTGTCCCAACTTCTAATTCTAGAGAATAATTTTGTCTTTTTCTCTCACTCATTAATATGTGAGATTCATCCACACTGCTGCATGTACTTAGAGCTCATTCATTTCAGTTGCTGTACAGTATTCTATTAGTGAATATATGACAATGTATTTATCCATTCAACCACTATACTCTTACTTGGGTAGTTTTTCTGAGAGGATTATCAATAGAGCTGCTGTAATTAGTTCTCTTACATGACTTTTGATGGATATAAGCACTTATTTCATTTGAATATACAGGTATACTTGCTGGGTCATGAGATATGCATATGCTTAGCTTTAGCAGATATTCTAAAATTATTTTCCAAAATAGTTGTACCAATTTACATTCCTACTAGCAGTGCATGAGAAATTTAGTCACTCCATATTTTTACCAGCAGTTTGGTACTCTTTATTTCATTTTATTGTGTTGAGTTTTGATGCATTGCTTTATGGTTTTAATTTGTATTTCCCTATGATTAATTTTTGTGTGTTTACTGGCCATTTAGATATTCTCTTTTATTAGGTGCCTATTCAAGTATTTTGTCCATTTTTATGCTGGGTTGATTTTTAAAATTGATTGTTAGAAATTCTTTCTACATTCTAGGTATGAATCCTTTGTTGAGCCTATGCTTTGTGATGATCCTTTCCCCCTCCTACTAGCCTGCCTTTTCACTTTTTTATTTAAGGTTTTATTTATTTAAGAGAGAACGAGAGTACGAGCAGGGGGAGGGGCAGAGGGAAAAGGTAAAGAAGACTCCCCACGGGAGCTGGATGTGGGGTTCAATCCTGAAACTCCAGGATCACGACCTGAGCTAAAGGCAGCCGCGTAACCGACTGAGCCACCCAGGTGCTCCTATCATCTCATTCTTAATGATATATTTAGATGAGCATGATTTTTATATTTCTGTAATTAGCACTTTTTGTATTAAGAAATTTTGTTTACTACTAGGTCATGATGATATTTTTCTAATGTTTTCTTCTAAAAGCTTTATTGTTTTACCTTTCATATTTAAATCTGTAATCCATCTCAAATTGGATTTGAAGGTAGGTTGTGATTCACTCTATTGGTGCTCATAAATTGAGTTCAATGATTAATTTCTCAAAGAGCTGTTTTTAACCTTTTAGTTTTAATTTTTTTTCAAAGGAAATCATGTCAACTCTAATACAATTAATTTTTACAGTACAGATATAGTTACTATTAAAGATATCCTGTTCTCTCATGTTGAGTTACTTCTGTATTTGTTCTTTTTTCCTCATCTACTTTTTTTGGTCAAATTTTCACAAATCTAAGTTTTAATAAGACTTTTGTCTCTTTAGTAAATAAATTTAAAATCACATAGTTTCAATTAGTGTCACTTTAAATACTGTTTATTTAGGAATCGGATAAAGAATAACAGCTTGTTTTATATGTTAACATGAGAAACCTGGAGTTTTCTTCAACAAGGAAGAATAGAAATAGTTAAGGTAGGGTTGAAGAGTTAGAGACATAGTCTCACATGACCGTGTTTCCACACAAGTAATGCACAGCAGAGACTCAACATTCTTGAGAACACAACAGAGTCAAAATGTTGGGATATACACCCAACTCTACTCCTAGGAGAAGCCAATTCAGCCTTCTATATAGGAGTTCTTAAAAGATATTCTAGTGTCTGTCCTACCTCTGATGACCTGCCATGGTAGGCACACTTTTCAACTTGGAGGATTTAGTTTTTCAATCCAGCGCTAATACAATAGTATATAAGACATGTGAAATCATTTAACGTAACAGAGTTAACTCTGATATCTTGCAGATGCCTATTTTAGTGTCTAGAAATTACACACATATATATTTTTTTCTTTTCTTCCCTCTGGAAGAACATTCTTAAATGGATTGGAACTAGCCTAGTGTACAAGGATTCACTGATGAATTAATGGAACTCATTTACAACAGCCTGAGTGAGAGATGGCCATGGCTTCTTAGATCTGATTCTAACTGCTTCTCAATTTAAAAATAATACTGATATTTCAGAGAAAACTGAGGGAGCTTGCAGGACTGTATTCATAAGGGTGTGGAATGAGTGGGAATAAAATTGTCCAAAACCCAATTCAGTATTCAAAGTGTCTAAGTTTCTTTCCTAATTTCCTTCAAAATGATATGGACTCTTTCTCCAGCACTCCCTGACCCCCTTGCTTTTTCTGGATCCTACAGCACAGCAGAGTCAGCAGCTATATATTAATTGGTTTGACAATATTTCCCACGTTAATCCTACCTCCATGTTGTATGCCACTTGAGGACAAGCACGGATGCTGTGACAGGAATATAATAGGATAGCTACATTCTTTGAGTGGCTTTAGGGGACTCTGAAGATATTATTTTCTACCCTAAATATATTCTCTTCCTTTTTTAATTAAATGTCTGAGATTCCATTTCAATAAACCAAAGCTTTGATTACAGTTAGAAATATACCTTAAAATGAGAGTGATGTACTCATCCCTGAAGTACAAATAATAATTTGAAAGCCTATTTGGACAGCAATTTGAATAGGGTGGATGGATAAGGGATCTTGAGGCAGGTTTATCTCCTGAAGAGGATCTCAGAAAGGATGGGATGCATGAGAGAGACCACCTCAAGGACACACACACAAAGGAGTTTGAATGAGAACCTAAGTGGTCAAGAAGAATTTTATTCAAATATGATTTTGCTAAGAAGCTGGTCCTAAGGGTAGCAATTGTATGCTACACTTTATTATGCAACCCCCCACGGTATTTCACATTTTAATTTTTGACTGACAAAATGAATACAGCTATCACTGAAATAATTATAACATGTAAATTTATAGATAATCAAGTAACTTTCTGTCAGATAAGAAACATCTTCAAATTATGGCTGTTATAATTGGCTTAATACATTCTCATTATTGTGGAATATGCCAAAATAAGTTTGTTTAAAAAAAAGAACATTAAAAGCCTTTCCTTCCTAACAGACTAGGTAGATGCTGCTTTGCATTCTGAGCATTGCCTCTGCTCCCAAATAATGAATGTAAAAGGAAGTGGTTACATGGATTTATGATGCGATTTCATGGCATTATGGTGAATACTCATAACTATGGGACCTTGTAGAAAGCGAGACCTGATATTTAACTCAAGCAGTCTGGACCCTATCCCTCTGTGGGAAAGCATATATTTTCTTGTAGCTTAAGGCCATCTCAGAAGAATAGATACACACAGCATGAATGTTGTAACATTTCATGAGTGTGTGTGCAGAATTTATCTCTTCCAGTCATTCCTGGCATCATTTTTCACCATTGAAAAGCTCTATCCTTGTTATGCAATACCCTGTTTCTAGCTATAAAAATGAGAAATGGTTTTTTTTCCTCCAGAAATGTTTGATTAAAAAAATCACCAACAAGCAACTTGCTGTCAAGTTTTGGTTTTCAGATACAAATTGTGCGTTTTACAACTTCACCCAAATAAATGTTATTTTTCCCAAGAGGTCGCTGTTCTGAAATGCATAAATAAGAGTCACCGATACCATAGAATTAGTTGGCACTTTTTAGAAAAGTAAAGGGAGAAAGAGCCCTAAACATATCCAAATAGTCTTCTCATTGTCTCTATTTTCTACTTCAAAGCTAATTACTATGAATTATGGAAAGAACACATGTAACACCAGGAAGATGTATGTTTAAGACAACCTTTTATTCTCAGGGTTTTTCTTTCTGCCCTCTATCATGGTATAAATAGAGACAAAGTGCTATCATTCTAATTTGTCTCTCTGCTTGGAGTTGCTCACCCCTCACCCCTGCTTCTTGAAGAGATATTCTTGAAATATCTCTTGAAAAGACTGTCAAGAAGTCCATCAAACCAATCTTAATACCTTCATGAAGAGTCACAAAGGCAAATTTCGCAGGATTTATAAAAGATGTACCCAGCTAGGGGCACCTGGGTGGCTCAGCCAGTTAAGTGTCTGACTTGGTTCAGCTCAGGTCATGATCTCATGGGTTGTGGGAATGAGCCACTATGATTCTCTGCCCAGAACACTCTCCCTCCCCTTACCACCTATGTAACTCCTACTCATTCAGCAGGGAGTCTGCTTGAGGATTCTCTCCCTCTGTACTTCCCCTCACTTGTGCACCCCGTGCACTCATGCTCTAAAATAATCTTTAAAAAAAAAAAGATCTACCCAGCAGACATATGCTTGCACCACAAGGATTTAAAAATGTAAGTACATGATCAATATTTAAAATTGGGAGAGTATACACATACACACATACACACACACACACACACACACACACACACACGGACAAAAGGCAGCTTTCTGAATGCTCTTGACCAAAGAACATTCCTTCCATGGAGAGCCCAAATTCTGGTATGGGACAGTCAGCCTCCAGTTCCCACCCTCTGCTCTTTAACCATTTATATGGTTAAATTTCATGAGAGGCTTGAGTTCTCCATTCCCAAGACGCAAAAGATCACTAGTCATACTGCTCATCCCATGTTTGTGTAACATTTAATCCTACATTTGATGCCCCCGACCCACTCAGGATACCCTCCTTTTGGCCCAGCATTAATCTGACTCTTTAAGCCCAACCTTCACTCAAGAATTTCCCTCAATTTAGGCAGTGCCACACAAGCCAGTACTTGATCAAGCTCTATCATGCACCGGGCCAAGGACAGTGTTCCAGCTGGACCTTTCACCAAAGCCATCACAAGTTAATTTACAAGTTAGAAGGCAGAGTGAGTCATCAATCTTGCACTAGGTAAAAAATGTTTTGTTGACTCTAGAATCCCCTCCTTTTTGCCTTTTCCTTAAGGGAATCTTGTCCCCGCCCTCCAGGCATTCTTCCCTGACAACTGGGAGGAGGAAATAACCCAGGTGTCTCTCCCTTTCACTTTCAGGGAAGCTGCTGGAAACCTGGAGTTTCCTTAAGAACAGGAATGGCATTTTCCCTCCTGGGTACCAAGGACATGGGGAGGAACAGCGTGCAGGAGTAATCAATAAAAGTATTTGAATGAACAAATGAGGAAATGAGGACCAGGCTACACGGACGCAGGAGCTGAGCTTAGCTCAATCATTGAAGCAGGACAGGAGTTAGCAGAAGTAGAGCAGGGGTGATTTAATGAGAAATGGTCTATGTTCAGAAATAAGTTTTCCACTATTTATCACTATCTTAAAAATCTTTCCTCAGAACCATTTTTAAGAATCCCAATATAATAAAATACCTTAATGAGAGGTATTTCTTTGAGTTAACTTTTTTTTCTTTTGGCAGAATTTCATCATTGGAGTGACTTCTACTGATAAAAGCTAGAGAGCTTCAGAGAATTTATCCCACAACAGGCATACAGGAAGATGAAAGAGAATGGGGGCCAGGTATAGCAATGTTGGTAGAACCCACATAAATGAATTTTATTCCTCAATGAAAACTCACAAACTCATACAGAAAAGGGACATTAAATTTATCTTCTTCTCCCTCATGAGAGCACAGGAGCCTACCCTACCTCCCACAGAAGTGACTATCCCAAGACTAGGTCACTCATTAGTGGCCCACAGATGATGCTGGTCCTCATCCCATGTTCTTTCTTCAACATTTCCATGAGCAGATAATATTTTTTCCCCCACCTACTAAATATTTTAGCTGATTGGTGGCTTGAGACTCATTTTCCCAGTGTCACTTTATAGCAGGCATTTGCACCAACTCTTGGCTAAAGAATAAACTTACTTTCCCTTCTGATGGGTACAATTGTCCAGGCTCTGCTCTCATGAAGAAGAGCTGGCACTAAGAAATGGGGGCGGTGGGTGACATCCACTGGGTAGGCAAGAGAAGGCAGCCCGGGGGTGCTGCAGGGAGACTGAACTAATTCAAAACCTCATTATCTGGTCATTTCTTCTGACACTTGTGACTAAACTTCATCGTGGAGTGTGTGCGCACATGTGCACACACACACATCTATATTTATATATCTATATCTATGCAGAGAGAGAGATTTTTATGGACTCACCTAACAGGGAGATGAAGCCTAGAGGAGAATGTGTCAGAATATTGGGAAAAAAAAATACAAAACAAAAAACAACCGTGGAAGTAAGAAGGAAAAAAAATACATGGGGCATTGTAAATCTATTTAAAAACAAATTCTAAATGTCACACTATATATCATCCTGTAATGGATCTCCTGCTGTGTCCTTCACGGTCTCCTTCCTGCTTTGGCCTCATGCTAGCCAGCATCAGCCATGCAATAATATCTGTATATATTTTTCCACTGGCAGCCCTGAACAAATGGTTGTGGTGGTGAATTTCCCAATTTGCATTTTAGAATAAAGGAAGAGTGTGTCTTTGGCAAAACGGAATTAAGCCAACACCCTTGTTGGCCCTGACAGCCTCTTGAGCTCTGTCACTCTCAGCTCGGATGTTTTCTTGGGCTGTTGTCCTTCCCATGGTGGTCAGCGTCCACAGACCCTATCCTTCCTGTTCATTATCACAGCAGAGCATTTCTGCAAAGCATCAAGAATTCATTCACACTAACGCAGGAGCATCCGAGGGCAGCTTTTAGTGGATCACTTGGACAAACAAAATCGCCAAGACTGACCAGTGAAACTGCAAGTAGCCTTGACCAAGTGAGATGTATATGGGAAGAGGGCTGGGCAGAGGGTCCAGGCAGGGGCTCGAGAGGAGTGCCCTTTCCCTAGGAGAGCATCCAACAAAGTTCAGCCATTCATTCCTGGGCCAGGTCATTCTGTTAAAGAGGAGAAGAGGGAGGGAGGTAGGAGACAGAACCACCATTCCAGAACCATCAGGGAGGTCAGTCGTCATCTCTATGGTCTCCTAGGCATGGTTCCACAAAGGCCAGAACCAGACTGAAGCATCAACAGTAACATCAGAAGCTACCACACGGTTGCCTTATTAAAACTCAAAGTAGATGTGCAATCTATTCAAAGGATAGAAGTCATTACTTTCTCAGATTTAAAAAAAAAAAAAAAAGGAGAGAGAGAAGGAATATAAAGGCTCTCACACTTATGTCTTTTGACACAGACTTTGTTTTTAGCTCTGGCCTTTGTCTGATGAAAAGAGGTTGGGGTTTGGGATTGGCAAAGGAGAAGCCTTATGAGAAGGAAGAAGACACAAGCAAGCAACAGTAATAGATAAATGAGACCAGCGCAGGCCTGCCCATTGCAGCCCAAGACCTCTAACAAGACCCCATATAACAGGCAAAGCTTTAATAAGAGGCATCTTATTTTCACTGTGCCTCTAGACCGGGAGAGGTGAGAAGTTCATTGAATACTGTTTTCTTAGCTCCACACTTTCTTAACTCCCACACCATGGGGCCATCATTCCCTCCCTCTAGCCTTTCCAATGCAAATCTCTGTTTCGGGATTTGAAAAGGGCAGGCGGCATATAGTCTTAATATTCTTTATTAAAAATCAACTAAAAACACAAAAGGAGAGGCAGGCTGAAGAGCTTCCTCATGGCAGGGGGCCCATCTCTTAGAAAAAAAAATAAAATGACCATCTATTGCTCTGTCTTGTGTCTTCCCCATTAGAGGCTCCTGGAGTGCTCCCTGGAATCATCTGTAATCACACATCCCCAGCAGAACTCTGAAAGGGTGATTTTTTTTCTTTAATGAAAAAGATCGAGGCCACTGGGGAGGGGAGGGGAGGAGAGGGAAAAGCCGGTGTATATGTTTGATGAACAGATAAAATAGGATATTCTTACACTTCATGTCACATATACAAATGTGGAATGAACTAACCCATTAGAAATTTAATTCTGTACTTTCAAAGAGGTTTCACTGAAAATACTAGGTAAATATATTTCCATTTCTGGTGAACTTTCTATATAATAGCACCTTAGTAAACTGAATTTCCAAATCGCTTATATTAGGGGACAAAGCTTCTCCCACTGATGACATTTTGAAAGGGATTTTGCAAACATCTCTGTCTTCTGTCTTCATTATATATCTATAGTATCTAGTACCGGAGGACTTGGGTAGCTCATCACTGCTAATAATGGTAATGTGGTAATTCAACATAAGTGATCTTTTCTTTTCTCCAATGTCTCCTTCTCAGCTCCAGATTCATTATATTAAATGGGCTAATCCCTTTTATCCCTGTGCCTGAGCCCTGTTTATTCATTTATTCATTCAATGCATATTTATGAACAGGCCCTGAGTATTCAATTGTGAACAAAACAGAAATGGATGTTAACTTCATAAAGTTTATATTTGAGTTGGGAAGACAGGCAATAAAAAAATAAATGAGCATAAGTGAGTATATACACGCTGTGATAGGTTACACAAGGGAAAAGGACCAGGTGTCATAAGAAAGACAAACAGGAACAGAGAGAACTATTATAGATTTGGGAGGTGGGGGGTCAGACAAGCCTCTCTGGAGGTTGGAAGAGAGTCAGTGGGAAAGTATTTCTAGAGACAAAGCAGGTATATAAAGATCCCAAGTCTGGCTTTCCTCTTGTTCTGGTATCTTCCCCTTCCTACTTTGCTTTTGGTCTTCCCTTCTTAACGGCCCAAAAGGACTGGACTTGGCTCTGGAAATCAGCAGTATGTATGGGCTTTACTTCTTACCTGCAGAGTCCTCTGCTGGTCCCTCTGTATCTGTCTGCTTACACACGGTCTCCTTGACTGGACTTTATTGTGTCCCTAATGATTCTGCTCCCAATCCCAATGTGTGGATTTCTTCCCCCACACCATCAAGTGATTCCCTTATACCAGTGGGTGTTCTACAGTTTAATCCAGTTCTGCCATGATCTCCTTACCTGGAGATAGCATCAGATGCCACAGGTTAAGAGCCCACTTCTAGAAGACTGTTCTCACTTAATACAAGAATTGCGAGTCCAGCTTGTTCCAGTAATGCTGACCAACAGGCTATCAATCAGAGCTTCCCACGACTCCCACCTTGGGTTGGATTAATTTGCTACAGTGGCTCACAGAAGTCATAGAAACGTTTTACTTACTAGATTACTGGTTTATTACAAAAGGATACAAATCAGGAACAGCCAGATGGAAGAGATGCATGGGGACAAGGTATATGGGAAGGGAAGCAAAGCTTACATGCCCTTTCTACACAAGCCACTCTGAATCTCCACCTGTTTACCAACCCAGAAGCTCTCCGAAGCTCATCTTTTGGAGGTTTTTATGGAGGCCTCATTATATAGGTATCACTGATTATGCAATTAGCTATTGGTGACTGAACTCAATTTCCAGCCCCTCTGCCCTCCCCCTACAACATTTTAGTCATCTGTACCCTCATTCCACCAACAGGACCTAGCTAGTGTCCAATTATGTCCATTAAGACAACAAACACCATTTCTTTAAATTAAGTCAAAGAGTTGATTTGGGTGTTTATGAGCATAGGCTCTAGAGTCTGGCTTCTGACTCTGAATACTGGCTCAGCTATTTATTGGCTGTGCAAACTCAGGAAAAATATAACTTTTTTTCTCCATTTTCTCAACTGTAAAATGGGGTCATGGTGTTAACCTCACAGAGGAGTTAGAAGGATCAAAGAAAAATACACATAAAATACTTAAAATGGCACAAAGAACACTGAAAATAGTAGGAAAGGAAATAAATTGGTAACTGGTTATGACACCCAGCATATCTATGAGGAGGCTTAGCCCAAGAAGCATAAAATACTAGACTGTAAATACTAAAAATCTAGACATAAGATTAGAACGGGTCCACATTAAAGCTGAACTGTTAACAAATTTTGTGCCATAATTTTCCCTACATTTTTCTTTTTTTAAAGATTTTATTTATTTGAGAGAGAGAGAGAGAGAGAGAATGCGTGCGAGAGTGAGAGAGAGCACGAGCAGGAGGGAGGGGTAGAGGGAGAGAGAAACAGGCTCTCTGCTGAGAAGGGAGCCCAATGCTGCACTTAATCCCAGGACCCTGGGATCATAACCTGAGCCTAAGGCAGATGCTTCACTGACTGAGTCACCCAGGTGCCCTTCCTTACATTTTTTCTAATCTGAAGCAGGAGTAATACCACTTTGTATGGCAGGACTGAGCAGGGGCCAGTTGTCCTTGACTTCTGGAAAGGAGATATGTGGGGGTCTGACAAACTAAGTAGATGATTTTCCACTGTGGGCTCTACCCCTACCCTGTTTTCGTTTCACTGTCAACTGGAATTGGAATTGGGCTGGATGATCCCTTATACAGTTCTAGACACTCAACAGTGCCAAATTTCTGGGCTTACAGCTTTGAATAATTCAAATGTGAAACGGTTGCTTCCTGAAAGGACCTCATTTATCCCTTAAAGATGCACCACAGAGACATGTAAGAATCTAAATAGCAACATCTGACAATAGTGCACAACTCTATATGAATTTATTACAAGAACAACAAATGGATCATATTGTGACATGGGAAGACTTCCTGTAGGACATGGAAATTAGATCAAGGCACAAAAGCCATAAGTTTAGGCTATTTGCTTTCCCAAAAGCACACTGCCAGTTTGAAATGCTACTTGCATACAAACACGATCGCCAACTCCAGCCAGCTACAGATTCCTGTCATTAGTAATAAATGACCATGGCAGTCTTGAAAATGAATAGCATCCAGAATTGTAAGATGGCTCTATTCCAGATGATGTTTGTTTATGTGCAACAATTAGAGCCCAGCTGCTATTGGGGGACAGTCATATTCCCAGCTAGACTTCAGGAAATGTGGCCTTTCATGAAAGAGACTACTCTCAAGAAATTGGATTTATATGAACTTGCAAAGAAGTATGTGTCAAAAATGCTGCATAAAATCATGAACCCCCTCTGGCTCATCCTGACACCCCAATCATAACAGCCTGAGTAGTGGCAAACTCCATTTACTTAACAAAAGAGGACCTGCCCTGGGACTGCCACAGACTACAAAAGAAAACCATCGTGAACTTACATTTGGATTGTAGACTCAAACCTCTCTTTTCAAGGAGCTTCGATTCCCAGATCCTTGATCCAAAAGGAACTGATACAGTCTAAGGTCATGGGGATGGGAAGGGGAGAGGGAAAGCTGGTATCAAATGGGGGGAGGAAGCCACAGGAGAAAACTAGTGGAAAGTTATCTGGGAAGTAAAATGTAACTCCAAAGATGCATTCTTGGATAAGAGTGAGGTGGTTTTGTCCCGGAGAGTGTGCATGCTGCATTTCTAATATCGATGCTATTTTTATCCTATACCCATTCCTCCACTTTCAGGTTCTAAAACCCCTTGACATGCAAGGATGTGGGGTGTATTTGTAGTTGGCATATGAAGAGATCTGTCATTGGATGGAAGGCAGAATCCATTAGGAAGACTTTCTCCCTATGTTTCATTTCCCAAAAAACCCTTACTCATTCAGAAGATTATCCTAAGTGTCCCAGACTGAGGCCATTTTAAATTAGGTTTCATTAATTTGCTTCTTTGGCCTCAAGAGCCATTTGATTTGATGATTGCTAAAGGTATATTTAAGAACAGAAGGGTGACTTCTATGGGGGAACTGTGCCTGGTGAAGCAGGTTCCTTCTCCCTAAACTCTAATGTCTTGGGGGAAGAAAGAGGGACTTGGAAGCCTTGGATGCACACAGTAAATCACATCTCCTGACCTCATCAAAAATGCCAAGTCCTTTTCAAGGCACAGAAAGAGTGGTGACTCAAGTCTTAAGAATCCATGGGAGCTAAGCCAACAGTCATCTCCACAATCACGAGCATGGACAAAAAGGCCCAGTATCAGATGGGTCTCCCTGGAATGTTAGTTTTGCCTATGCAAACTTGGTACAACCATTGGCAAAACTCTGGGGCATAAATCTCAAATGACCTAATGTAAATTTCCCACCAACCTCAGAAAGTCAGGTATGGAAATTAAGGCAATAACTAGGAGCATTAGGAGAAGGAAGGGAAAAACGAAGAGGGGGAAATCAGAGCGGGAGATGATCCATGAGAGACTATGGACTCCGGAAATCAAACTGAGGGTTTTAGAGGGGAGGAGAGTGGGGGGATGGGTGAGCACAGTGATGGGTATTAAGGAGGGCATGTATTGCATGGAGCACTGGGTGTTATATGCAAACGATGAATTATGGTATAGTATATCAAAAACTAATGATGTACTGTATGGTGACTAACATAACAAAAAAATATATTTAAAAAAGGGAAGAAAATAACTAGAAGCCATATTTCTTGCAAACTGAATTCAA
This sequence comes from Potos flavus, assembly GCA_028534135.1. Lineage (NCBI taxonomy): Eukaryota > Metazoa > Chordata > Mammalia > Carnivora > Procyonidae > Potos > Potos flavus. The sequence goes on from CM052889.1 coordinate 27,156,977, forward strand.
GGACCTGGAATTGTGTCCACCCCTGAGAGAGTTCAAAAAGCTGAGAGGCGAAAGAGTTCCATTTTCTCTGAATCAGGACTCCGGTATTAATGACATCCAAGCGACATATTTTTTTAACAGCTGAAACTACCCATTTTTTAAAAAAATTTTCTTAGAAAAGCAACAAAATTAAATTCAAACAAATAGCTAATTGGAACATTCGTGTAATAGTATCCCTCTGTCTTTAGAACTGAAGAAAACACACCATTCCATTGTCACCTTCTTAGTGATACTAGACTGGAGGCGCCTGACCTCCTCTTATACGGAACCAGAAGGAAGGCAGCTCACGGGGGCTCCACCCACTGCCTGACAACCTCCAGAGTATCTCACGCACTGGACAGGATCACACCTATTGTATTGAATTACACTTAGCAGACCCCAATACGGCCTTTAAAATGCTTTTTTCTGATAGCTTGACCTATGAAAGTGCTCCAACAGCATAAGTGTATTAACTGCATGTATGCACCAAAGGAGATAACATTTCAAATAACAGTGCCGGGCGATCTAGCTTTATCATGTGTAACATGCCTTTTGAAGTTAAAAACAAGATTATCCTGTAAATGCTTGGGAAGCCACAGTTAATCCTCGTCTTCATGAGGAAACATGAAAGGACACTCTTAACCAATACTAGCTCGAGGTTTCGTTTGTCATTATTTTGAGGGGTGAATTTGGTGCTCTTGTAGTGAAATGCATCCATGTCACTCTTCTAGATGATGTTCCCCTGGTCATAACAAAAAGGCATTTTCTTTCCCATAGCGTGTCTGCATTGTTCTTTTCCGTATCAAATCCACTGAAGATTCTGAACAGTGTTGCCTCTGCCTTGAGGAACTGGAAACTGCAAACCATAGTTTGTGGCCACAGATCTCAAACAAACAGATGATAATACTGATGGTATGATTTTTGGTTGTAGAATATGTTTCTAAGTGGGTATCATTGTCTTTGCACAATAGTAAACCAGCATGTTCTGTTTTCCAATAAGCCTATAGCTTGTTTTTCCATGTTTAGGAAAAACATGGGGCAATCCACCTGAAAGACAAAGAAGCCTAGTGCTGAATGCTAAATGAGGAATTCACTTCTCATTTGTAGGCCATTCTGATTCTGATTATCATGTCAGAATCAGAACAGAGTGGGGCTAAGGAAGACATCTCATATGATCTGTAGCATGCTAGAACTTCACGGCTAACTTATTAAATCACGAGATATGCTGGTCTAATTTTGATCAGATATTTCTGATTTGTTGATATAAGACCCTGCATTTCTCAAGTGGGTGTGAGTTAAATCTTGAAAAAAATAAAATTGGCAAGAAAATTTTATTTGAGGGGGATGGGCAGAAGGAGAGAATCTCAGACTCCCCATGGAGCATGGAGCATGATGTGGGGCTCAATCCCACAACCCATGAGATCATGACCTGAGCCAAAACCAAGAGTCAGACATTCAACAAATTGAGCCACCTAAGTGCCCCAAGGTTTCCTTGCTAATTTTAAAGTAAACTTTTACACATTATCTGATAAAGTGATTCAATCTATTTATCTATCTACACACACACACACACATTTCAAAAGAGGTACATAAATTTACAGTTGGATCATTTTAAAACTGAACTCTCAAAATGTTTTAAATGTGCCTGGAATTTAATTTATAGGATGATTCAGTGATGACATGGAAAGGTCAATGCCTTTGAGAGCAGAATTTATTACTTACAATGCCCAAGAGGAGGAGGCATACCACATCATACAGAGCCACATGGAGAAGCACCAGCTCGCCAGGAGACAGAAGGAGTGAGGGGAAAGCTTGGGGGAAGCCATTATTACTAAAGTGGAAGGAAAGTGTGGGGCGAGGACATCTCTTACGAGGCAGGAAGAAAAATGCAGATGTTGAGGTTTGTCGTGAGGGTATTAAATAAGATTTTTGTGCACCTATCAAAGCACAGGGATGGCACAGCTGTAAAAAACTTTGGTTACTAGTTTGGCCCAAGCCTCCAAGATGTCAAATAATCAATTACAGAATATTAATAATTCCAAAGCAATGTAGACTAACATTAATTAGCTTACATCTCTTTTCTAGATATTTATCAATAAGTACTCTTTCAAGTATTTGAAATAATGTTTTTTGAAATATTATCAAATTTCATATAGATAATTCGGAAAAACTTTGAAACTTTCTTCAAAACCTTGGTTTTCTCCAACCACATTAACAAAATTACATTTCATTTTTTTCTTTCCTTTAATGCATGAGTACATAAACAATATTTTCCCCTCTCAGATTAGTATTCTATTTCATCCTTATTCCTAATCTGGTTAACTATCAAAGGTACAATTTTGAACCATGTAACCTTATTTTACAGCTGTTACATTATGTATTTTGGTAGAAAGCCATTCACCTTTTAAAAATTTCACTCAAGGCTAACCAGAAACTATTCAACAACACTTAAAAGACTGGTATTTTGCTTCCGTTAAGGTTGGGAATGGGCTCTAGTTACATGTGCACTTAAATTGCTATTTGTTGGTGTTGTGAGTACAGGAGAGAGAATTTAAAGGGTTCAATTAGTATTCTGTGATAATCTGCTCATCACACAGAAACAGCACCTAAGCAGAGGGCTTGACATTCAGAATCAATATTGTGCTGAACATTTAAGTGTCACAGCAAATATCAATAGGCCCAAAGTCGTTCATGTGCGGGGCAAAGTCTAACTGGCAATGCAACCGGAATGACCAATGTATTTTCAAGTTCCTCCCACCAGATCTTTCCTCTCACTCACAGCCAGACACTGGAATACCACAGGGTCAACAATGCAGAGACCCACGTTGGTTCAGTTCACTTGAGCTCCCTAGGAGGGCAGTTTCTCACCCCCTATCGCACAAGACTTAAACTCAAGCTACCAGCTTATGGATGTGACACTCCCCATCCAAGCACACAGGCTCTTCCTCTTTAAGTTTATGCTTTTATTTGTGATGTGATAACATAACAATTTAAAACAAGAAAATAATGTTTAAACTAACTGAACATAAGTATTATCCATAATTTGACCAATGCAGATGTATACCTAACTTCTTTAGACTGAGCAGACATTGCCAAAATAACCTTATCATGTAACCATTCAGTTACTCCTGGTGATGGGGAACTGGGTTGTGTTCAGGACAGTGCAGGCGACTAGGATAAGAGGATCTGAAGTCCTAACACCTTCATTATTTCCTTATTGTCTTTCAGAGTGCTACTTAAACTCTGAGGCTCAGTTTCCTTCTTGGACAAGGGAAGAAAATTATCCATGCCTTACCTATCTTGTAGTAATCAGATGAGATAATTAGAAGGTGCTGTGCAAATATTCCATGTTATTAGTAGTGTCTCTCTCTAAACCGCATTTGTTGTAAGGTTAGGATTTTATTTATTTTATTATTATACTATTTAATCATTATTTTAAAATAGTGCAGTTGAGTTTGGCCAAGCAGCTTGTTAGCAACTAAAGAACAGCTATTTGTATCAACCACTTATTTTAAGTAGATTGTCTCTACAGATATTCTTAAAACACTTCACTTAAAGATTGGTCTTTTAATGTTCGGTAACATCGACGAACAGAGATAATCCTTCACATTATAGTCTTAATTTTTCTCAAAGTTCAAGTATCAAACAAACAAAAAAAATCAAGGATATACTGACCAGGTGATAGACACCAGAAACAAAGTCTGGCAATCCCAGGAGACCAAGGCATCTGTATTCAGACACGTCCCACCCAACAACCGCATCAAAAACAAAGTTCCATCAGTGGTGTTAGAGGACAGGACCATGGAGGTGGGCAGTAGCATTCATTTTTTTCAAATGTGTATTTTCACTATTCGATAAATACCCACTGTGTGGAAAATCACTTGTAATAACAGAGAATATAAAAATGACTAAGGCACAATCCCTGTGAAAAGTATCTGTGAAACAACGCTATGGACTGTGAAAAATTCCCTAGACCTCTCTCAACAAGGTCTTCAGGCTGGGCTTATCCCACAATAGTACTTTGGGTCTCAACCATCTGTAGTGGGGTCAATAGTGCCCCCGTCCTGGCAAAATTCGCATTTAGCCGAACCTACAAGTGTGACCTTAGTTAGAAATAGGCCCCTTGCAGATATAATAATGTTAAGATGAGGTCAAACTGGATTAGAGTAGATGGTCTTACAAGAAGAAGAAAGTTTATAAACAGGAGAAACATGGGGGAGAAGGCCATGTAAAGACAGAAATGGAGACTGGAAAAATGTACCTATAAGCCAAGGAATGTCAAGGACTGCTGGCAAACACCAGAAGCTACAAAGAGGAAGGAAAGATTCTTTCCTAGACTCTTCAGAGGAAGGACTGCCTTGTCAACAATTTGATTTTAGACTTCTAGCCTCCAGAACTGTGAGAAAATAAATTTCTGTTGTTTTAAAAGCTACCCAGTTTATGATATTTTGTTATGACAGCCCCAGGAAACTAATATACTAAGGACATTAAGACCTGCTATTTCTCTTTTAGAACAAATGTCATTTAGATAGCGAGGGAAATTGATTCAACAGATATCAATATAGTATAAAATAGGATTGAGCGCCAAAAAGATTAGAAAGGAATAGAGAGATCAGGGGACAAGGAAATTACAGAATGGAATACTTGATTAAAGCTAATTTCTTAGGGTTAATTATGTAACACTTAATCTAACTCGCTTTACTGAGAAAGTCCTGAAGAAATGTCACTTGAGCACCGACAATATTAATATTCTCTTTAGGGATTCTACTCACTGGAACACTCATTGAGGCTGGCCCTGCCTCACCTTCCCATCATACTTGTCTTTCTCAGCTTCCACCAAGAGGGTCTGTCAGTCCCCCAAGATCCCATCCCCATCCCGCAGCCATATCTGATCAGTTTGAGGGCAGGATCAACTCCATCATTTGCTACAATTTATAAAGGGAGAGAGGAGGGAGGGAAGTCAAGTGTCTAAAATGTCAGGCATCACAGTAATTACTTTCACATATATAGATTAATCACTCATTCATTTGACACTCATAGATGTCTGTTTTTATTAAGCTTCTCTTAAGTGCCTAGCGTTAAACCACTTTTCGGGATTCCCAGTTAGACAAGAGAGTAGCAATCCCTGCCCTCTTTTCCACTGATAGTCATTTTTGCCTGATTCTGGGAGTTACACCTTCGTCTGCTTGCTAGATTCCTGTGTTGCCTCGAAGCCTCACCCGACACTAGGCCCAACTCCTGTCAGCATTTCAAGTTCCCTAAAGCACCTTTATTGATCTGCCTCTCTTACATTTGTCCAGTTGACTGGATTGGGCTTCCTCCTTGACATCTCATATTGCTCCACAGTTTCCCCTGTTGTCTTTGTTAAGGCCTGATCTCCACTGTCACCAAAGTCAAGCCTAGAAACCTGTAATAGTTGAGGATCTTTGGCTAGCATCCAACAGCTTTCCTTGCCTAGAGCTACATTCTCCCCTTAATATGCTGCATTCCCCTAAATCATTCATTCAATCTGTCAGATAGGCATTGAATATTATGTAGAACTTACTATGTGCCAGAAACTACTCTCAAGACATGGTGCTAAACATGATAGATACAGTTTTTCTGTCATGGAGCTTAGGTTCTACATTAATAGACCAAAAGAAAGATAAAGAACAATAGCAACAACAAAACTCCAAGTAGTACACAGATAAATAAAACCCTGCCAGGACTAAGACAACCTATCTGGAAAAAAAACAAAAAAACCCCAAAAACTCAGGGTGATGAAAGAGGAGGTTGAGTAAGACCTTCCTAAGGAGATGTCACTTAAACCGATATTAAAACTACCAACACCACCACTACCACAATAAAAACTAGCTCTACGATTATGGGTAAAAGCACACAAGGCCCAGCAAAGAGCCTGTGCAAAAACCCTGAGGAACGAGACAGCATGTTATGTTCCAAAAACAGAAGACATACAGGCAAATCATAATTGAAAAATGAGAAAACTGACTATATCTGTTTTCTATTGCTAGCACAAATTACCACAGACAACATAAGTTATAGTTCTAGAGGTCAGAAGTCTGAAATGGGTCTCACTGGCTAACATCAAGGTGTCAGCTGAGCACTATTCCTTTTGGAGGCCCCAGGGGAAAATCCATGTTCCTGACTTTTCTACCATCTAGAAGCCACCCGCATTCCTCGGTCTGTGGTTCCCTTCCAGCAATCACATCATTCCAGCTTCTGCTTCCATCATCACATCTCATCCTCTGATTCTGACCTTCCTGCCTCTGTACTATGAGGACCCCTCTGATTTACACTGAGCCTACCTAGATAACTCTGGTTAATCACACACACCCACACAAACACACACACATCTATCTATCTATCTAGGAAAATGGAAAGGTACAAGAGATTTTAAGAATAAAAGCGTTGTCTGATAGCTTTTATTTTTTTTTAAATATCACCTATACCATTATGTGGAAAAAGAATTCAGGACGGGAGAGAGGGCTAATTAGAATCAGGGAGCAAAGATGCTATCCCTGTAAATTGGGCAAGAAAATGGCCAATGTCCAGACTAAAATGGTAGCGATAGACATGATGAGTAGCAGGAAAACCCAATTAGATCAGCTGGGCTAAATAAGATTGTAAAATGAAGGGTGAAGGAAAGATCGAGTGAAGGAAAGATTTAAGAGATGACTCTTAAATTTTTAAAAAGTTAGTTTATGATGATGTTATTTACTAAGATGGGAGACTAATGGAGAAGTTAGGGAGGGAATTAGAATTCTATTTGAACATGTTAAAATTTAATTGTGTATGAGAAAGTAAAGGAGAGATGTATCATTAGTTTCTGATGTAAGTCTAGAAGTCAGAGAGGAACTGGGCTAAAGAAATGAATCTGGGAGTTATGTAAATAAAGATAACTTTCAACCTGTGATTGAGGAAGTCACCTAAGAAGAAAGCCCAAGTGAGGAGTGGGGAGGAGAGGGAGGAGAAGGAAAGAAGAAGGGGAAGGGAAGAGGCGAATTCTTATCATAGTGGATTCCTTGAGCTCTCAGACACCAATTGTTAGTTTCTGACCTTTTTAGACTCAGCTGTCATCTTACACTTGGCCTCTTACTTCTCTGATTCTTCTAGTCCTTCCAAATTATATTCTTATCCTCCTGGATATTATACAGGCTTCTTTTGCCCATTTGAACTCAAATTCTGGCTTTCATTTACCTGTTCTCTACTGTCACCATCAATAATTCCTACTGGTCATTAAATGTGAATTTTTCTATGTTCCTCAGCTACTGACTTCCAGATGAAGCTACTTCTTTGTCTAAGGGTCACCTATTAAAATACTAATCCTTTTCTAGGAGAAAAGCCTCAGGTTCCCAAAGTCCCACGATTACCACAAAACCTTTCAGGAAATATCTTAGAATCCAATACAGTCAGAAGAGAGTTTGAGAAATCCAGTTTAATATCTTACATATAGGGAAACTGAGGCTTCAAACTGTATTCAATGTTTCACAAACAGATGCAGACCAAGAACTAAAACTCAGGCAGCAGCAACAACCTTCATATGACAAAGATGCTTTCTACTACACCACATTATTTCTAGACAGAAATAACAATCTGATACCAACATGTTCTTGTCCCCATAAACAATGATAACAAAGGCTATGGAATCTCAGTGCTTTTTCTGTACTGTGAGATTTAAGACAAAAAACAAACAAACCTTTCCTGGAGATGACTAAGCCCTCAGATAGCTCTTTATGCAAAGAAGAATTTGGGGATGATTGTGCTGCCCTAACTAGAAGAAAGAGCTAACATGATTGTCTCCATCATGTTATGCTAATGAAAGATGTCCGAACAGCAACCCTGTAGACTTAAATTGCTCTCTTCTAGAGAAAGATAAAACTCTAGGTTTCAATGCATATTTAGAAGGAGGACTGGAGACATGCTAATTCAATTTTTACAACCAATTCAATCTCTGACCCTCTTTCTAGACTTCCAGCAGCTCCCGATGATCATCAATTGTGAAGGTGTTATTTGGCTATGCTAGGAACTTAACTAAGACCAGTAACTCATTTCATAAGTCACCGAGCAGTTGACAAAGGATAATGACTTTCAGTCAATCTTAAACTGGGGATAGATTCGAACCAAAGACATAACAGCGAAAGTCCTCTACCCGGTGTCCATTATGCAGCCTCAAGGTAAATTTATGTTTAATGCAATTGTATATTTGAAAGCTGAAAAGAACTGAGTGGTAATTAATCTTTAAGGATGCATTTAGCTGTGACTTGTCTTCCTGAAAGCTTTGGAAAGCGGCATTCACAAACTCCTCCACATTAAATAGGTGTGACTATGTGTCCAGGGGTCAGCCAAGCACAGCATGTTTTTGTAGTACTCACTGGAGCAGCAAAGTAAAATTCAATTCAAGTTGAAGATACATGATAATATTAGAGTTCTGGTGATTGATTTTTTTTATATCGTGCTGTGGAAGGTTTCTATGTAGGTGATAGGGAATTTTTTACATCACTCAGTGTTTTCCAAGTCCATTATTTAAAAGAACTCTGTAATAAATATATCCATTATCATAAATACATTGTAACTTTTAGACAAGAGTGTTCTATCAATAGATTTTTTTTTTTTTAACAGTTCATGGACAAACACTGAGATTCTTGGTAGGCAATAGCATACACGTGCTATGAAATGGTGTGAAGCTCTTTCTTTGAACAGCAGAGACATTCATAGAATTGTTCTAGCCGGAGGAGAGATCAAAATCTCTGATTCAAGCCTCCCATTTTGTAAATGAGAGAACTGAAGTCTAGAGTGCTCACCTGACTTCCCTACACTCACTCAGCTCAGACTCTAAACCAAACCTTTTTATTAGAGGCCACAGTAGTTTTGAATTTATCATACCTTCTTACCCACGAAAACCTATAATTACTTTTAGAGAGATGATTAGTTTTAAATCTACGCATTTCATTCTTTGTAAAACAACTATGGCTCCTGCCAAATAAAACGCCTTCTCCCAGGAAAACGGATCAGTTTAGTAGCTTATTTAGGGAGTACTAGCCATGCATTTAAGCAGCAGCTGCAGGAATTGAGAGAGGGCCCCAAAGTGAACAAAGCCCTATTACTGCCCTGGAAGAGCTTAGGACCAAATTGGGAATAAAAATAATGTCACAGTAAAACCAGCACTGGGACAATAATTTAAGGATGGGAGAGAGAAGATAACTGTGTCAGAGGAGGTCTTCAGTAAGAATTAAAATTGAAAAGGGTTTTGAAAGTAGGATTCAGGTAGATGGAAGAAACTAAACATCAAAAACTAGAAAAACAAAATCAGCAAGTGAAGAAACTGGAATCTGCAGTCACAGTATGACAGTGACCCGAAAAACCCAGAGTAAATATAAGGAACTATTTTGCTTTGAGAGGAAAAGTGGAAGACTTCCTGGCCTTGGTTTCAGCTCCTTGTTCATGACCATACTTTCCACTCAGACAGTATGTTTGAAAAATCATTTGGAGACTATAATTTGCATTTATCACTTTGCTTTTTGTTGCTTTCTGCTTTTCACAAAAACTTTCTCTTTTATAGCCTCAATTTTCAAATTGCGCTTATTCATATGCTATAATGCAGGAACTATGAGGGGTCCTGGAATATAAGGATGAGTGGGATGAACATGATCCTAGCTTTTTTATGGGAACGCAAATAATTGGGAACAATTACAATGAAGTGGGGCAATATCGATGTATGATAAGGGCAGGACAAAATGATACAGCAATGCATGACATAGGCATGTGTTTAAGCTCAAGTATCCCAGAAAAGTTTCCCATAGAAAGGGGAAGTTGGTTTGGTATATAAAAGATGGGTAGGAGCAGCTGAAACTAGAGGACCAACATGGAGGTTTAGGGCAAAATGTTCCAGGCAGAGGAATCAGCATACATAATAGCCCAAAAGCAAGAGAGAACATGAGAAGTTTCAAGTACTAGACAAAGTATGGGAAGTGGGTCAGGGCTGGCAGATAAAGCTAGAGGGTTATAGATAGGAGGCAATCACAGGGGAACTTAAAAACTGAGATATGTAGTTATATTTTCTCTTTGTGATAAGAGATTAAACTATTTAGAATAGGTTTTAGGTCAGCTTTCTTGCTGGGCTCGTACCGATCTTATTATTGGAACCCATAAAAGATGGTATTTAAAATGGAATCATGTTCTGCAGAGTTTTCAAACCAAAGTAATGGTTCAGATTATTATCCCACAGGCAGTGAGGAAGGGAGGCTCGTTAAACATTGTCTAAAGAAATGTGACATAAAATTGTGTTTTATGTATAAATTCCATAGAAACACCTAAAAAATGATGGCAATGAAAAAGCAGAGAAGAAAAAAAGATACACGGCAAATGCTATGTCCATTAGATGATACAGCAAATGGCACAATGTGAATTCAGTGCACTTCTGGGGCAACTGCCCCTTAAAGTTTGGTAGTTCACCTAGGAGATTCTTCTCACATTCCAGTTATAGCAGCAAAATGATGATTTTTGATCATTCAGAATAGCCTAAATCTTATCATTTCAACTTTCTCCTATCCGGCTAGTAAGTTTTGAGAACTGGTACAAAATCCTTAACTTGATATTGTATAAAATTAGGCAACTATATAAAGGTGATTGTAATTTTGAAATACATACCTTCTTTATATCATGGTATATAAGTAGACAAATTTAAAGAGCATCTGCTAGAACATCAAACATTATTCCTAGTCAATATCAATTTTAATTGATTTAACTGTGTTCACTCTTTGCCCACTGAAAGTCTGGTCTGTGCTCCATGAGAACGAGGCCAGGCATATCCACTCACATTTCTTACTCTATGTGTTTCTGGCAACATTAAAACCACAGGCTTCAACATCAGGGTTAAAGGATACGAGCTACTATAGGGGCCAAAAGACAAGCAGCCCAGCTGTGCTCATGTGAATTCTGGGTTTACTTAAGGCTCATGGCTTTCACAAGTAAAATTATAGTAGCCTAAAGCTCTGGCATGTTTTTTGTTTATTTTTTGTTTTCTGTTTTTACTAACTTCATAGTCCAACTAAAGAAGTTCCCCAGATATGTTCACCCCTTTCTTAGTCTTTCCAGTTAAACACACTATATGCCATGTACCAAAAGCTAACGCACCGAATGTAATTTGGATGGAACCAAGACCTATGTGGTTCTCTCTCTTCTTGGACCAAGAAACACAATCCAGCAAATAAAGTCATTCCAAAAATAACTCAACATTTGTGCTTCTCTTTCCCAAGAAGCATAAGGATGGTTTAAATATATAATCCATGGGCAACACTTATTAAAAAATTCATTGGACTCTGAAGTTTACCTTCTTCGCATTCTGCAACGGTTGCTCCAAAACTCTCCCTTTAAACCTCCTGAGAAAAAAATGAAATGCTAAAGAAGACAAAGGCCAAATTAAATAAAAGTCTTTCTCTATAAGTTTTTCTCTATACTCAGCTTGATGAATTTTTTCCTTCTTCTTTTTAGTTCTTTATTACATGAATCAACCCTTCCCTTGAATCTTACCTTTCTCTCTAGGTTCTGCTCTCATAACTCACCCTCTTTTTCTGGAAATCATTGCCAAAGTCCAAAGATTCAGTCTGGCATAAGGAACTCTGCTCAGAAAGATGAGCAGTGTAAGGAAGGCATGTTGGCAACATCTGGGGGAATGAGATGAGAAGAAGGGGAACCACGGCAGATAGAGGCCCAAAATTATTTTTGAATAGTGGGGTCTATGATACTTATATGGCAGTTGTATTCTCATTCAGAATCCTACTACCCTCTAGCCTTCACCTGTCACTTCTTCCCTCCTCTTACCACCATCCCCCTCTCTGATTCTTGCCTGCTTGTTTTCCTCATTGTCCCAGCCCCAAACCTATGATTCCTCACCAGGGTTATAGCACTTAAGCCTTTCACTTTCTTTGATGCCCATCCCTCCCTTCAAGGTCATCTTCAGTATTTTCACTTTCCTGGTGAAGATTCCCAACCACAACACATGGTCATGCTATTCTCCTCTTCCTTCTCCTTAAGCATGGTCTTAAGAGTGGCTTCTATTTGGGGGGATTTTATGCATGCAAATACTCAGATTTCTTAATCAGCATCAGCAGCCTGACAACTCCTAGAAATTTACAAATTTTGATTTGAAATTCAAAATAATTTGTAATCTGATGGTGTGTCAAGAAATGATGTTTTAAATGTGGCAAGCCCACTTAAAAAGAATCAAACAAACTGAGAGCTTTTCCGCTAAGGTCAGGAACACGGCAGGGATGTCCACCATCACCACTGCTATTCGACATAGTACTAGAAGTCCCAGCCTCAGCAATCAGACAACAAAAAGATATAAAAGCCATCTGAATTGGCAAAGAAGTCAAACTCTCACTCTTCGCAGACAATAGGATACTTTATGTGGAAACCCCAAAAGACTCCACTCCAAAACTGCTAGAGCTCATACAGGAATTCAGTAAAGTGTCAGGATATAAAACCAATGCAATGTAATCAGTTGCATTTCTATACACCAACAGCAAGACAGAAGAAAGAGAAATTAAGGAGTCAATCCCATTTACAATTGCACCCAAAACCGTAAGATATCTAGGAATAAACCTAACTAAAGAGGCAAAGAACCTGTACTCAGAAAACTCTAAAGTACTCGTGAAAGACACAAAGAAATGGAAAAACGTTCCATGTTCATGGACTGGAAGAACAAATATTGTGAAAATGTCTAAACTACCTAAGGCAATCTACACATTTAATGCAATCCCTATTAAAATACCATCAGGTTTTTT
>CM052889.1:27169879-27218895 GCA_028534135.1 Potos flavus
AACAGACACATAGATCAATGGAACAGAATACAGAGCCGAGAAATGGACCCTCAGCTCTATGGTCAACTAATCTTCGACAAAGCAGGAAAGAATGTTCAATGGAAAAAAGACGGTCTCTCCAACAAATGGTGTTGGGAAAATTGGACAGCCACATGCAGAAGAATAAAACTGGACCATTTCCTTATACCACACATGAAAATAGACTCAAAATGGATGAAAGACCTCAATGTGAGACAGAGAGCCATCAAAATCCTTGAGGAGAACACAGGCAGCACCTCTTCGACCTCAGCTGCAGCAACTTCTTCCTAGAAACATCGCCAAAGGCAAGGGAAGCAAGGGCAAAAATGACCTACTGGGACTTCATCAAGATCAAAAGCTTTTGCAGCGCAAAGGAAACAGTTAACAAAACCAAAAGGCAGCTGACAGAATGGGAGAAGATATTCACAAATGACATATCAGATAAAGGGCTAGTACCCCAAATCTATAAAGAACTTATCAAACTCAACACCCAAAGAACAAATAATCCAATCAATAGAAAGAAGACATGAATAGACATTTTGGCAAAGAAGACATCCAAATGGCCAACAGACAAATGAAAAAGTGCTCAACATCACTCAGTATCAGGGAAATACAAATCAAAACCACAGTGAGATACCACCTCACACCAGTCAGAATGGCTGAAATTAACAAGTCAGGAAATGACAGATGTTGGCGAGGATGCGGAGAAAGGGGAACCCTCCTACACTGTTGGTGGGAATCCAAGCTGGTAATGCCATTCTGGAAAACCGTATGGAGGTTCCTCAAATAGTTGAAAATAGAGCTACCCTATGACCCAGCAATTGCACTACTGGGTATTTACCCTAAAGATACAAATGTAGTGATCCAGAGGGTTACGTGCACCCAAATGTTTATAGCAGCAATGTCCACAATAGCCAAACTATGGAAAGAACCTAGATGTCCATCAACAGGTGATAAAGAAGATGTGGTGTATATATGTATACAATGGAATACTATGCAGCCATCAAAAGAAATGAAATCTTGTCATTTGCAACAACGTGGATGGAACTAGAGGGTATCATACTAAGCGAAATAAGTCAATCAGAGAAATAAAATTATCATATGATCTTACTGATATGAGGAATTTGAGAGGCAGGGCAGGGGCTCTTGGGGGTTAGGGAGGGAAAAAAAAATGAAACAAGATGTGATAGGGAGGGAGACAAACCGTAAGAGACCCTTAATCTCACAAAACAAACTGAGGGTTGCTGGGGGTGGTGTAGGGGGGTAGGGATAGGGTGGCTGGGTGGTGGACACTGCGGAGGGTATGTGCTATGGTGAGTGCTATGAAATGTGCAAGACTGATGAGTCACAGACCTGTACCCCTGAGGCAAATAATACATTATATGTTAATAAAAAAATAAAAATTTTCTCCTTTAAAAAAATAAGAATCAATCATTTAGTGATAATGGTACAGATAGTTTCATATATTTATTTCTGTTGTCATTTGCATGCCTAACATATAGCCTTTCTTCAAAGGATGCAAAAGCACTTTTAGCACTTTGGCCTATGATTTATTTGACAGAAACTTGTTCTTTTAAATCACTACCACGTCCTCTGCAGATAGATAATATTTACCATAGGGGCACTTTGTGTTCAGTGTTTTATTTCAGTACTGAAGTCTCCATGCTTAATGACATCTCTAAAAAAAAAAAAAGGTGTAAGTGATTGGAGGGGAAACATTCAAACAACAGGCAATGAAATAGCTTCATGGTATGATAACAATGTGCAGTTGTAGAGACTGCAGAAGGTAAAGTTGAGAATCATTTCTCAGACTCAAGGGTCTGGGATGTTATTTTGTTTACCTGGCTAATACTGTCATTGATGAAAGTTCTTTAAACACAGCATTAGGCTGTTGATACTGGGAGACCTGACATCAGACCTCATGAAGGGTACAATCCGCAGCCTTCTTAACTGTGGAGCACATCCTCAGTGGAGCTACTTGGAGTGAGGGGAACTGAGTAGATGAAAACCTTGCCTAAAAACAAGAGGGCTGAATTTACACTTAACAAGACCAGAAAAGAATTCCAAATGGTAGGGTGGCCCACAACAGGGATGTCCAAGATTCAGTTATAGATTGTTTCTGTTACTGTAAACATTCTACATTACCCCAAATATTTTGTATATTCACAGATATTTCATAGAGTGGGTTTGTTGGACAGTCGCATCAAGATACTGAGTTCAATCTTCAGTCACTAAATAGTGTGCAGGAAAGAGATACATCATGGGAGGGAAGCAGTAACGTAGTCCAGGCCTGGATGGAGGAAAGACATGAGACCACTAACGCTTAGGAAACTGCACGCTCAGATTTTACCAAAGTCTTAAGACATGAGACATTTCATAGAATGTGGGGGTGAATTGGACTGGTTTTCATTCTCATGGAGTATAGTGACTTCTGCCAATATCTAAGCTAAATTCCATTTTCTCCTGTCCACTGTCTGTTTTAAGCCCAAAAAAATGAATTATCACATAAACTGTTCTCCCCTTTTATGTTTACATTTATTTGAATTCATCCATGATTGGTCAAAGTTGTATCTGTGTCATTTGCTTGAAAATTCCTTCTGGATATTTATAACTTCTCAACTACTCTCTCATTCTCATACTGTTGTTCTCTGCCCTCTGCCCCTCCTTTCTTAAGCACTTGTTTCATCCAAGGGTTGTGGCTTGGCAATGCCCTTTCCTGAAGTCCCAATTGAAGATAAAAACATATAGTTAGTCACTTATTTGCAGACTTCATTCTGTCCACTGGAATCAAAGTTTGCAAATGTCCCTATTTCTCAGAATTTAACTAAAAATACATACTCAAAATATAAAAGAACTTTAAAAGATAGTAGTTCGTACCGCATCTGCACATTATAAAATGACCTAACCACCACAGACAGTGTTCCCAGGGCACAGGCAGTGTTCCATCAAATGTGTGAGCCTGGACAACATTTCAAGGAAACAGATTACACCTTCCCTAAGTGAACGTGATGCTGGATTTAGCATCATGTAGAGCAAAGAAACACAGACTGCTATAGCTAGCAGCAAACTGAAAGGTCATGTAATCCATTCTTTTAGATGAAGAAATGGAGTTGTTAAGATATTTGCCTAAAGCTATACAGTTAATTAATGGTAAAGCTTGGACCAAAAACTGTCCTGGCTTATACCAAAAAGGGATGAACGGGAAACAAGAGAGTCCCCATAATTCTTTGGGGAAATTATTTCTATTTTCCATTTCCATAATCATAATCCCACGGTGTACACGAAACTGATCAATATGTTTTTGGGGGAGGGAGGATTGGGGACGGGTGGAGAGCGTGGATTTACTCTATTTCAAAATCCTGTAAAAGACTACAGGAAATGTGTTCAAGCATACAAGAGTTCAAAAAATAGAAATAATGTTTGGATTTGTATATAACTTCCTGTGATAATTACTTTGAAGGAATTAGGATATTTTGGAAAAATAAATTTTTTTTATATTCACCAAAAGTTAGTAACATAAACTTAGAAATAACTCATGAGACAGTGCACACTCAAATCATATCCTTTAGACCATCGTATTCAATGGGACCTCCAAGTGAAGCAAAATGTCATTAGCATCTTAAGTGGTACCATGATATGCCATCATCCTTGGGGCAAATTTTATATCCACAAGATGTTAGCCTTTAAGATGCCAATGGAAAATCAGGTATGTATTAAGTCCCAAGCTAGGGGATCTTGCTCCACATACCAGGTCCTGACACAGAGCCACAGAATGAGAAGAAGCTGATAACAGATAATGCAGCAATATCATGGGACTGACTTTAATGCCTCCTTCAGAACACATCAATGATGCATTCAGGTTACACAAAAGAAGCAAATAAATTCTACAACCTTTTTTTTTTTTTAAGGAAATTTGTTTGGATAGACTATTTAAGGCCAAAAGGCAGAAAGATCCCAATTTTCAGTCCTTCTATATAATTTGATATGTTCCAGTTACTATTTTTTTTTTCCTTATCACGTTCATGTTTCTGTATCCTGTATGACCTTTGTCTCAGGGCTTAGTTTATTTTGGAGCTGTCCTTGGTGCTTACCTCAGACCTGGAAGTCAGCTTTCAGGACTGATCCAGCCTGCAATTCCCTAATGAGGAGGAGTCTACTTTTCATGAACCAGGTCCTTCTCAGCCCACTTTGGCACCTGCCACTATCCCCACACGGACCTGTAGAGAAATGTGGCAATTCTACCTTCCCCTGCCCTCCTCCACCATGCTTTCCTAAGTCTGACTCTCCTTACAGTTTTTTCTCAGTCCAGTTTTCCTGGCCTATCTCCCTAGAGATACATCAACAAGCGGTAATGACTATCTTAAGTGGAAATAGTTTGGTACAGTGGGAATAGCACAGAGCTGGGTGTTAGCAAATGTAGTTTTTAGTTATAGCTGTAATACTAATGAACCATGTGACCTTGACCAAGTCATAAAAATCTCAGAAATCAATTTTCCCATTTACAAAATTGAGACAATAACATGTTCTCAATATTAACAAAGGGTAATTGTAAGGCTCACACACGATGATAACATGAGACTAAGTCTGAAAAATAAGTATAATTATCTATGTTTGCAAAATATTTAATGTTTTAATCAAAATGATCAATAATTACTATGATCCTCCTTGAGGTCTTTAATCCCTAACCCTGGAGATGGAAGATGAAGTTTTAATATGATTTTAGATAAATCTATTTCTTCGTCTAGTAAATTAATGAGTACTAAAATAGACATGTTGCACAGAACACTTTGAATTAGGATTATTGGGGCTAGGAAATGTAATAATTATAAAGTGAGAGGAGATCAGGTATTACACACGGTTTTTTTTCCAGGAAAAGGACATTCACTGATCAGGAAAATACCCACTGTGTGGATGTGGTGAGAGGTAGTCTTTTATACTGAATAAAAATTGTTTTTTTCAGGGTGCCTGGGTGGCTCAGTGGGTTAAGCCTCTGCCCTCAGCTCAGGTCATGATCTCAGGGTCCTGGGATCGAGCCCTGTATAGGGCTCTCTGCTCAGTGGGGAGCCTGCTTCCCCCTCTCCCTCTGCCTACTTGTGATCTCTTTCTATTAAATAAAACCTTTAAAAAAATTCTTTTTTTCTAAGCTTGGGACTGAATGAGAGAGATATCAAAAATAATTTCATATCATTAAGAAGATTCACAGGAAGGATAGAGGGGAAAAAGGGAGAAGAAAAAAATGAAGGGAAAAATAAGGGAAGAAAGAAAGAAGGGAGGAACAAGGGAAGAAGAGAGAGAGAAAAGGAAGCAAGGAAGGGGGAAGGAGGGAAAGAAAGAAGATGTGCATTAACAAGATACTGGAGTCACTCAACTTTCTTGGACTTAATTTCCTTAACTGACAAATGAAAAGACCTGAACTAGAGGACTCCTAAGATCTTTTCAAAAACTCTGGGAAATTCTGCCATTTTAATTCTCTTTTTGAACTCCATAAGGCTAAGAACTGCTTGCTTTGCATTAGCGAAAGCTGGAAAAGCACTATTATGGAGCACCACTCTCCAATACATTTTGTGACAATGAAGAGAAAAAGAGGGTCAAGGATACTTCTGCCATACAGTGTTAGGCAGCAAACAGATTTTCACCTTATTAAAAATTATCAAGTCTTTCAGCATGGGGCTAATGGGCTGAATGCAGCCATTGGAGCTGTCCGTTAACCATTAAACTAAATAGAACACCATTTCATGCCTGACGTCCTTCAGTGATATGAGGACTGTAGTGGCACGTTAGAAAAGGTAGTGGGGGATCAAGGAAATCAAGAATTTCTCTTTGTGAAGGGTGGCAGTCTCTTCTGATTTATAAGTCTTATAAAAAGAGCACCAACACCCTACTCATGGGAGCAGTGCATTTTTGCAGATGGCGCTGCCTACTTGGATGACAGCACAATTGTTTGCATCCTTCACGATAAAAGGACCAGGAACACAAAGAACTGGTAACACAAAGCTTCGCAGATATACACACAGTGAAAACACACTGGTCTTGGGATCAAACCATTAAAGAAACACCACTTTATATTTCACAAAACCATCCTGGCCCAAGACAAAACCAAAATTAGGCTGGTCAAAATTCCCTCTGCCACTCAAAGGCTTCTCTCTCAACCTCTTTTTCCTCAAACTTCCTTTCCCTTTACAATTTTCCACTTCTTTCCAATTCTTAGGATCCAGTAATATCTTATCCTGGTTTCCTCTGTCTTGCAGCTTATAACTCGTTCATACTGAAGTGTTAAGATCTTCCTGTGTGGTCTCACCTGAAACTGCCTGATGGTGAAAGAGAATATTGGCAAGAGCAATGGTTAACCCAAAGGCAACATAACATGAGAAAAGCATATAAAACTAGAATTCACAAGTTCTGCCTTAATTTTGTGAATAGCCATGTGGCCTTTGGCAGCTTCACTCTTCCGAAACTGAGTTTTCTTACACAGAAAATGATCTAGGGATTATGATTCAGGAATAAATGAGGGCAGAATTTCAGGCCCAATGGAAGAAAATATAGATGGACTTGGAAAAACTCAAGCAAGTCTCATGACATGACACAGGTCTCCATATGCTCCATATTCTGTCACAGAGAAGGGCAGGGTTGATTATAAGCAAGTATAAGCACTATGATTTGCAAATATAAGAGAATTCTTTTTCTATGATGTACCTAAAAATGTTCCATGACTTACAAACACAACTACCTGGCTGGTACACATGCCACCTTAATCTCCTTCAGGCAGAGCAGTGTCTCACTGCTGAAACTGGCAAAAGTGCGCACTCTCCTTCTCCTTTGGTTTCATCCTGGCAGTGCTAGTAAATCACTTAGAACGTAATTCCTGCCAAGCCTGCATGTACTTGACAAAGTAATGCGACAAAATAATGTTGTGAGTCCATTGATGACATCCTACAAATGAAACAAAATATGATAAGTTGACTTTGCAAGTCCATTTAAATAAGGCCAATGAATTCCTCTTTATCTCTGGAGAGAGGTTAATGTCACAATAAATGGTGCAGGACTGAGAGAGCATTCCCAGGTGGTAGCCGAGGAGACCATGAGCTACCGACCAGCAGCTAAGTAGTCAGAGTACTGCATGAGATAGTCCATGAGAAGAGATGAAGATCGATTAGGTGAAATGGTGCACAGTGACACAGAAAAAGGGATTTTTCTACTAGTAGTAGGAATCCAGTCCCCGGGGCTGTGGAAGGTATTTGGGAAGACATTGGAAATCTTCATATTTGAAACCTCAACATTCTGTGGTCCTACATAAACAGATTCGGCATTAAGTATCCCATGAACAGTGTTGATATCTTTTTTTTCTTAAAAATTTTATTAAATTCTAGTTAGTTAACATACAGTACAATACTGTTTTCAGGGGTAGAATTCAGTGATTCATCACTTACATACAACACCTAGTGCTCATAATTACAAATCCCCTCCTTAATATTCATCGCCCACCTGGCCCACCTGCTCTAATCTTTATTTTTTCCCTTCTTCTGTTGGCTTTTAGGTTTTATTAGCTGTTGCTTTTCTAACTCCTTTAGGTGTAAGGTTACATTGTGTATTTGAGACTTTTCTTGCTTCTTGAGGTAGGCCTCTATCGCAATATACTTCCCTCTTAGGATTGCCTTTGCTTCATCCCAAAGGTTTTGGACAGTCATGTTTTCATTTTCATTTTCTTCCACGTACTTTTTATTTCTTCTTTAATTTCCAGTTAACCCATTCATTCTTTAGGAGGTTCTTTAACTTCCAGATATTTTTTCTTATAGTTGACTTCAAGTTTCATAGTGTTGTGGTTGGAAAATATGCATGGTATGATCTCAATTTTTTTGTACTTGTTGAGGGCTGATTTGTGACCCAGTATGTGATCTATTCTGGAGAATATTCCATGTGTGCTCTAAAAGAATATGTATTCTGCTGCTTTAGGATAAAATATCCAGTTCAGTGTCATTCAGAGCCATTGTCCCCTTGTTGATTTTCTGCCTAGATGATCTGTTCATTACTGTAAGTGGGTTGGTAAAGTCCCCTACTATCATTGTATTATCAATGTGTTTGTTTGTTACTAATTGGCTTATGTATTTGGGTGGTCCCAAATTTTGACCATAAACATGTACAATTCTTAGATCCTTTTGATGGATAGACTGGTTAATTATGATATGTCTTTCCTCATCTTTTATTACAGTCTTTGATTTAAAATCTAGTTTGTCTGATAAATATGGCTACTCTAGCTTTCTTCTGACATCCATTAGCATGATAGATGGTTTTCCATTCCCTCACTTTCAATCTGTAGGTGTCTTTATGTCTAAAATGTGTCTCTTGAGTGCCTGGGTGCCTCAGTCATTAAGTGTCTGCCTTCGGCTTGGGTCATGATCTCAGGGTCCTGGGATCAAGCCCCACATCAGGCTCCCTGCTCAGTGGGAAGCTTGCTTCTCTCTCTCCCACTTCCCCTGCTTGTGTTCCCTCTTCTTTTCAGCTTATTTTCCATAATTTTACCTTGTATATCATTAATTTGTTCCTCTGCTTTGTCCATCTTCATTGTCAAGGCATCCGTTCAGGTTTGCATCTTGGTTTTAACATTTTTAATTTCACCCTAACTAGATTTTAGTTCTTTTATCTCTGGGGATAAAGGATTCTCTAGTGTCTTCTACACTTTTTTCATGCCCAGATAGTATCCTTATAATTGTTTGTTTTAAATACTAGTTCAGACATCTTACTTATATCTGTTTTGATTAAATACCTGGCTGTGACTTCTTCCTATTCTTTCTTCTGGGGTGAAGTCCTCCATCTTGTCATTTTGTCCAGAAAAAAAGAAAAGGGAAGCTAGATCCTAGGTCTGCTTGCTAAAAGAGGCTACACTCAAAAAAAAAAAAAAAAAAAAAAAAAAAAAAAAAAAAAAAATTAAAAATTTAAATTTAAGTTTAAAAAATAAATATACAATAAAAAAATTAAATAAAAAAGAAATAAAAAAGAAACTATATCCTAGGTGTGTCTTGGCCTGCTTGTTAAAGGAAGCTAGATCCAAAAAAATAATAAAAATATAAAAATATAAAAGAAATAAAACTTTGAAAACATAAAAAGGAAGCTAGATCCTATTTTCTCTAGTGCTGAAGCTTTGCAGCACTGTATGATCAGTAGACTTGGTGTGTGGGGCAGTGGACCATTCCACTGATGCTCAGGACCAACTTGCCCTAGTAGAGATGAACCTGCAAGGGTTTGGGGTAGGCGGTGCTTAGTTTCAGTGGCTCTGGTCTCCCCTTGGTGGCACTGTTTAGCTGAGGTCAGTCAGTACTGATGGGTGGGGCAAAATGGCTTTGCCCTGCTGTTTCTGCCCTGGAGTCACTATTCAGGAAGCCCTCAGAGAAGAGTGAACTATCACCATTTTCTCTAAATTTTAGGGACTCACGTGGCACAGATCGGCATTGATCCTCTGAGGAAGGATCTCACTGCACTTGTACATTTACCAGTGTTTCCCCAGAAAGCGGTTGCAGACCACACAACAATTTGCAGTTTATGGAAAAGCACAGGAGAAGGCCAGCACCCAGTCTCACTGCCCTCAGCCGGCTTCCCCATGCCTCGCCTTGGGAACAGTGCAGAAGGTAGGCACCACCAGTTTTGTGGTGCCGCCACTCCCAAATGTACTCCAAGCAGGACAACTGTTTCTCCCAGAGGGACCCAGAGACCTCAGACCACGCTCTCCTCTCCTGGCTCTCCACCCTCCCCACAGGAGCTCTGCTAAGCTGGCCAGTTGCAGACTTCTCAAACTTCAGAATTTGCCTTCCACTGCTTATAATACCTTGTGGTAGTCTCAGTAAGCAAGGCTCCCTCTCCTCACAGCACCCACAGGTCTTATCCCCCTAAGTCCACTTTTCACAGCTCCTACCTTCCATGAGGTGGTCATTTTTGTACTTACAGACATGGAGCTTTGTTCTCTAAGTCCTCAGATTGATTTCTTGGGTGTTCAGAATGATTTGATATTTATCTAGCTGTGTTCAAGGGACAAGGCCAGCTTAGGGTCCCCCTGCTCCTCTGCCATCTTAACTCCCCCCACCAAGTGGAATAGTTGATATCCTTGGTTTTACAGTGTGTACTGTACAAAGATATTTAGTCAAGGAGGGGGTGGGTAGGGCTTGAAATCTAGTCAATACTGCACTCACTCAGTCCCGCAACTTGGCAAAAAGTTGGATCTGCCTTGGCTGGGGATATGGAGGGTAGTATTTCTCCCCAATTTCACAAAGACAACATAAAAGTTAGAAAGGGCCCTGTCCATCAGAATCATTTGGGAAGCTGTTAGGTTGAGTCTCTTATTCTGTGTATATTTTAAACATATGCAGAGCTATTGAGTTAGAGTATTCTAGAAAAGTAGTCCATGTGCTTATCATTTAAGAGCAATGCAGATTATTTGAATAGGCAGACAATTCTGTAAACTACCGACCCACAGCATAAACAAACACCTCTTCAGCACTGCTCTTACCTCAAAACATACTCAGCCTCCTTCTCCCCTTCTTTTCCTCTCCCTCTCTCTCACGCACTCACTCACTCTCATGCTATCATTTCTATCACCAACTATTTTCACTTTCAGGAGCCCAGGAACTTACTATTTGTTAAGAACAAAGCCACCAAAACCACACAATTAGGTTACTCTCCTGGAAGATATGATCCCTTGGTGAGAAAAGAATGGAAGTGTCAGGGTTGTTTTCCTCCTTATTGCCCTCCTGCTTTCCCTTCCTTCTTTCAAAGTGGTACAATGGGGTTAGACTTTGAGAGGCACTTCCTACTAGTAAGGGTTTAGTGAAGTCAGGGAGAACCACTGCAGCTGGGTATGCAGGTCTGGCTCTGGTCTGGCCTTAAGGAAAAAGAATAGAAGAAGTTGCTTAAGTTTTAGTTCTTTCAACAGTTTTAGTTCTTTAGTTCTTTCTCAAGGCAGGAAAGCCCAAAAGGAAATCAGAGCCTTGCTAGAGAAGTGCTAAAGGGTGCACCTGGATGTAGCAAGTGCTCAGAAAACCAATTATGCCAACAGAATATAGAAGAGTATATTGAACAGATCTCATTGAGCCCACCGATGAAAGTCTAATGATCTTAGGAATCCTTAATACACCATTTGCTTCCAAATACTGAGTGGCACAATTCCCCACATCAAAGGCTTCCAATTGACCAGTGGAGAGTCAAAGAAATCCTTAAAGAACTTTCTGCTCTTCAGAATTTCCAGACACCACTGGACACCCTACCAAAATACACACTTTTTTTTTAATGTGAAATAACTGCACATGGATGGTCTGATTGCTTTTCTGGCTTCATCTATCGTCATGCCCAGGTAGAGGATTCTCAAGCACTTCCTTGTAATCTCAACTCTTTCATGGATTCCATTCTCATAAGTCCAATTACAGAAAAAATGGACATTGTCATCAATGTGTCATGAGCTCAGCATATCTAAATTTAATTCATCACCATGCTCAAAGTATTTCCAAGTTTCTGCTCTCTAGTTCTGAAACATGTTACTAGTTTGCTCAAAAAATTCCAGAGTTTAATTTTGTTGCTTTTTCTCTTTATCCTTTTCACATCTGATTAGGACTTAAGATATGTCCTCTATTCACAGTATGTCTTGAATCCATTCCTTTACTTCCGTTCTCTTTACAAATGCCTTGAACGGGTTCCTAACCATATCCAGCCTAGATTTTTATAACTGTTTCCCAAGCTATTTTCCTGCTTTCAGACTCTTGATGATCTAATCTATTTTATACACCAATAGGTAATTAATATTCCTAAATCAGCCCTCTCTACCATAAAAAGAACCAGGAGAAAATAGAAACTTTCAAGATCCCCCAAGAGGTTTATTAAACAACCCTTCCAACTTTACCTCACATGAGACTGTTCACACTACTTATAATTTTCCAAACACAAATAACACATTACCATGCCTTTTCTACAAACATGCTTACTTGCTTTCATTCATCGACTCTCTCTTCCTGCAGCTCTCTCTTCACTGAAGTATTTCCATCTTTCAGAAACAAACTTCATGCTTCTTCCTTAATCATCCCAACCAGGATGGACTTTCTCTGGCCTTAGCACTCAGGTCTTTCCTTATCAGTTACATTTATGCATTGCTTTCAAGTGTAGATAGGTATGCATATCACATCTTTCTTGCTAAGATTCTTTAAATCAACATAAGGTAGAGTTTCTCAACAAACAGAACCAAAAAAAAAAAAAAAAAATTAGACCTCCAGAGAGGAAGAGAGTTACAATCACTGAAGTTAATCACAAACAGAAGCAGAAGTTGTAAGACCACATGGGACAAATGGTATAGAGGTCATTCGAGCATCATAGAGATGAGAATAGGTTATCCACAAGTCATAAAATTTTCCTGCCGAAGGCACATTTTACTCACTATGAGGAGAGGAAATAAAAATAGTCCATTTATTTTAAAAAGTATCTTGAGTGTCAATGACATGTAAGATATTGTAAGAGACAGTATAGATAAATATTTAAAAACATGAGACTCACTCCTTTAGAAAACTGTTTTAGTAGAAAAGGCAAAATACTAATAATAAAATGGGCCAGGGATTTGCATTGGTCCCGCTACTAAAACAACAAAAATCTTAAATTATACATTTAAATATAAATGCATACTGTTCCTTGAATGCTTCCAAGATACCACAAGAGAGAAGGAATTCTTAGGCAATAAATGAAAGAAAAGAAAAGAATAGAAAAGAACCAAGATCTCAAAGAATTAAAGGGAATACTGAAGTCTCCTTTTACCTTAAGGGCATTTGCCAAACTTGAGGTTTGTAATAAATGTAAAAGTTCATGATATAGACACTGATGGTAAAAAGATGAGATGCTTTCCCCTACCAAGACAAATGTAATATAGTTATACTAACATTAGACGAATTATGTTTTTTTCAAAAAGCTTCACCACACACATTTTAATTCATAAAAATAAAAGTCTAAATTCATCAAGATAGAGAAATTTTAAACTTAATAAGAAACTAATCACGTAGCCTCAAAATATGTAGGTAAAATTGACAAATCTTCAAGAAGAAAAAGACAACTCATTATCATACTAAGAAACTGTAACACATCCCTCAGTAAGTTAGTACAAACAGACTTAAAAATATACCAGAAGACTTTCACAATATGATTAACACACTTAGCTCACTGATATATACAATATTCCATAGAATTATTTCCAAGTGTATACAGAACATTTACAAATACTAATAGAATGCAACTATAACAAACTCTCAGGGTTATTTATAGCTTTAAATGCTTGTACTAGAAATAGAAAAAGCTACATTTAATGAATGAAGCACTTAAGAAAAAAAACAGCAAAGTAAACCTAAGAAGAGTAGTAGAAAGGAAATAATAAATGTTAAGTATAAAAATTAATAAAATGAAAAATAGGTATGCAACAGAAGAATAAACAAAGCCAAAGTTGGGTCTTTGAAAAAAAAATTATAAAGCAGGAAAATCTCAGAGAAACTGGCAAAGGGAACAGAAAACATAAATGAAGTCAGGAAATAAATAAAAGGAGAGATTGTAATAGATATTGTAGACATTAAAAAGTTTGTAAGTTATGGGCACCTGGGTAGCTCAGTCAGTTAAGCATCTGCCTTTAGCTCAGGACATGATCCCAGAGTCCTGGGATCTAGTCCCACATCGGGTTATCTGTTCGGGGTGGGTGGGGGGAAGGAGGTGTCTGCTTCTCCCTCTATGCCTCCCCCCTGCTGTGATCTCTCTCTCAAATAAAATCCTTAAAAAAATAAAAATAAATTTTAAAAAAGCTTATGTTATATTATGAAAAACTTTAGTAAATTGTAAATATTAGATGAAATACATTATTAGAAAGCATTATTTACTAAAACTAGCCACCCCTACCCCCCCAAAGAATTAGAAAACCTAATTCTATGATCATTAAAGAAACTTAAGGTCAAAAATATTCCCACAAAGAAAACCCTGAGCCCAGATATCTTCACTCATGAGCTCTACCATACATTAAGGAACAGATCATTCTAATTTTAGAGATATTATACAAGCTTATAAGACTACAAAAGAATTTCTCAACCTCAACACTATTAAGATTTTTGGCCAGATAATCCTTTGTTGTGGTGTGATGTCCTGTGCATTAGAGAATATTTAGCAGCATCCTGACTTTTACCCCACTAGGTATCAATAGCATGCCCCTACCAATTACAATAAAAAATTTCTCTAGATATTGCCAAATGTTCCTTGGGAAGAAAATATCAATCTCGATTAAGAATAATTGATCTATAATTTTCTTGATACCTGGGCAAGGAAGTATGTGAATTAAAAATTAGAGTCCAATATGACTCACAAAAACAGCTACAATTATCTAAAACACCATAATAATAAACTAAATACAACAACATATAAAAAAGATAAAAGTTATGACCAAGTTGGATCATAACTAAAGATTGATTCAACATCAGAAATTATTATGAATCACTGCATACACAATTAAAGAAAAATAATCATAGGATGGCTTTAATAAAGATTAGGAGAACATTTAATAAAATTCAAAATATACTCATGATGAAAAAAATATACTGGTCAACTATAAAATGAAGGAAATTTCCTTCCTTCAACATAAGCATCTTTAAAAAAATAAAAGAAAATAACTAAATAAAAAAACAATTTTGAAGTGAATATAACAAAGTTTTTGTGTTTAAAGTATTTCCTTTCAGGAAAGTTCCATATGCCTTTTATCACCACCTCTATTTAGTTAGCATAGTGATGCATTTAAAGAAAAATTAAAAGGCATGAAATTTGGAAAGAACAGGAAAAAAAAGCAAGCATACCAAATCCAAAAGAAACTATAAATAAAATATTGGCAGTGGTAGGAGAGTTTAACAAGATTGCTAGGCACTAAATTATTCCACAAGACAATAAATTAAACCACCATACACCAAAAACAAAGAGCTAAAAAAATGAAAAACAAAATCTCAAAGCTAATGTTTACAGTAGCCTCAAAAATAGGAAGTACCTAGAAACAGATCTACAAAATAGTTTGCAAACCCCGTATGGAGAAAATTATGAAACATGACTGAGAAATACTGAAGAAGGCTGAAAAAGGAGATTCTATGTTCTTGGATCCAGGATTAGGAAACTAAATATGATAAAGAAGTCAGTCCTTCTTCAAGCTCATATATATGTTCAAGGTAACCCTAATCTAAATTCCAACAGATTTTACTGTTGGAACTGAACAGGTGGAGTCTGTGTTAGCAAGGACAAAGGTAAAGAATGGCCAGAACATTGTGAAGAAACAGATTGAAGATGGAAGACTCATCTTATTACACATCAAGACTTATTATAAAGCGGTAGTAAATAAGGCAGTGTGGAACTGATGGATAGACAAGTAGATCAATGGAACAATACAGAGTGTCCATAAACAGAATGACATAAAATATGGACAGAGATGGGCTATATGACAGAGGGTGAAATGCAGATATACAGAGAAAGGGTAGAGTACATAATAAATGGTGCTGGGACAATTGGTTATTCTTGTGGAATAAAATAAATTTAGATCTTTTTTTCCCACAATATATAAAATCCAATTAAAAAAAGATTTCAACTTAAAAGACAAAACTCCAAAGACTTTAGAAGAGAATGGAGGAGAATATCTTCATTATCGTGGGGTTTAGATGTTCATTATGCAAGACAAAATGCAATGACCATAAAGGCAAAAATTGATTAATTCATCAGAATCAAAGTTAAGATTCTCTATATTTCAACAGGCACCACAGACTGAGGGGGAAAGAAAAAAAAGCATCTAACTGACAAAGGACATTATCTGTAACATACAAAGACATTTTATGAATCAGTAAGAAAAAGGTAAACAAGCTAATGCATAAATAGGAGCAAAGTCATTGAAGACAATTTACAAAGGAAGAAATCCAAAGAAACATTAACATATAAAAAAATATCAGTTTACAATATTTGGGGAAATGCAAATTAAACCCTCAGTGAGATACAATTACATAATCACCAGGCTGTCAAAAATTATAAAGTCTAACAACACATAAGTATCAAACTAGGATGGGCTACAGCTAAGCAGTCATTTTTTTTTTTTTTTTTTAAATCCTCTGGCTTCAAACAATAAAAGATGATTTCTCAATCACAAGCTAAGGCCAACACGGGAGGCTGATGGGATTGTGCGCATAATAACTTGGGGACGAGGCTAAAAGAAGTCTCACCATTTTATGACACTGCCATCTGGAATCGCTGCAGCAGGGGAGGGACGTGGAAAATTACCTAAGAGGACGTAAATTCTTCCACCCAGAAATGAACCTTATTGTCCAAAGCAAAGGCAAACTAAGTCACTTGATTTTAGCTACCTTTGAAGAGGTGAGGAAGTGTAATCGGCTTTATTGTTCCTCAAGAAAGAAATGAAGTGAAAATCCTGGCAGGCACTAATAATTTCTATGACATCAAGTGATGGCTTGCACATGCAACAGTGGGAACTGTCACACGCTGCTGGAAGAGGTATATGTTGGCACAACCAATGTGGTCGAAGTTTGATGTTGCCTAGTACACGGAACACACTCTCCGCAATCCCACAATCCTGCTCCTGGGTATATACTCGGGTCATTATTGGTATACAGCACATGTGTACCTGGAGAAATTGCTCACGGGTCTACAGAATCCTTGTTCACAACAACAAAACTTTAGGAATAATAAAAAATCCACCCACAATATAACAGGTAACAAATCGTAATGTATTCACGCAAAGCAATTCTATAAAGTATTGAAAATGAATGATGGAAGCCACTCAAATCAACATGAATAACAGTAAATATAATGTTGAAATAAACAATATATACAGCATAATTCCATTTCTATTAACTTTGTAACAGGCAAAACTGTATTATATATACATACATACACACCTATGTATATATATTTATATAACAGTATCAGGGATATATATGCATGTATATATATTGATACTTTAAAATATATACATAATACTTAGTGCGTGTGTGTGCGCGCATGAATTCATTTGTACATATTTTCCTAGCTGAAAAAGCTATCCCAGTAAAGCAAAGAATCGTCATCACAGAGGTCAGGGTAACAGTTACCCCTGGAATAGAAGTAGGAGGAGGCACTTAGGAAAGCGCACAGGGGGCTTCTTGGATACTGTCTGTGGTTTTTTTCTTACCTGGGGGTTGTTAGAAAGGTGCTTGTTTCATCCTTCATGCTGTTTCTCTGTCTATCTGTATTTATGGAAAAAAGAAAATAAGACAAATATGCTTCAATAATGTATAAAACATTTTAAAATAGAGAAAAAATATCCTAGCAAGAAGAGACACTTGGCAATAAGTTATAAATAATACCAAACTAGAGTACGGTCAACGAATCCAAAAATGTCAGAGGAGGATAGAGTGACTATGGGCTGCAGTGTCAGGGACAGATTACTGAAGGAGCCAGGACTGGATTTTGGCATCGAAGGATACAATTCCATTAAGTGGGGAAGGAGGAAGACCTTGCTAAATGAAATTGGCCTAAGAAGGAAAAGACCAAAAGAGAATTTAGAGGATGGCGAATAAGCAACACAAGCTTAGGTAGTGGGTTTATACAGAGCAGTGGCACTGATTTGCTTTCCATCCGGTCTATTTCTATTTCACTTCTCAGGAAGGTATTTCTATTTCTATTTCTATTTCACTTCTCAGGAAGGTATATATAAAGGTACAAAGGCCATTGCAAAGGGCTGTGCATTTTTCACTTAATTGTCGAAAAATACAGATTAAAATTTTTAAGTACACCCCCCACATATACCAAATATTTTCCAGAGCAAAATAGAACTGGAAGATTTCCAAAAAAGAAAAGAGAATTTCTGAGCCTTTCTGAAATCTTTGAAATCGTATCGTGGAAATGATCACCCACACCAGTTTTTGGATGGGCAGTATAGAAGATGCTGGTGCCTGAGCTGCTTGTTACTGGTAAAATGAGACAAGCTCAGCAACTGAGAACAGACATTTAGAAACTGTTCTACTATGGCACCTGGGTGGCTCAGTCAGTGAAGGTTTGATTCTTGGTTTTGGCTCAGGTCATGATCTCATGGTCGTGAGATCAAGCTCTGCATTGGACTCAGCCCTCAGAGGGAGTCTGCTGGAAATTCTCCCTCCTTCTGCCCCTCTCCCTGCTCATGCCCTCTCTCTCTCAAAATAAATGAAATCTTTAAAAAAAAAAAAAAGATACTGTCCTATCGGTTTGATAAACTTACATTTGTTGAATAAAATTTTAAAACTAGGATCTATATTGATATGCCAGTTTTTGTTGAAAAATACATGACATATAACATTATGTACATTTAAGGTGCATACCATGTTAATTTGATACATTTATATATTGTATTATGATTGCTACTGTAGAGATAATGAGCACCTCTATCAAGTTGTATGTATCAGTTTTTCTATTCATTTTATTTCTACAGGAATTTAGAGCATTGATGAGAGGAAATTTTTCTTAATGAAAATTTTCTTAATGAAACCTGTGGCTCCTCAACACAGATAACTTGAGAAATACTGACACCTAGTTTATCTATATACGAGGTCTACACTTAGAAATACCTGGATGTCTGCATTAGGCTAAAGGAAAAAAAAATGAATCTTATTTTCTGTAGTATTTCTGCTAGTCTGTAGAGCGATATCACCTTTTAAGAAGTGAATAGTTTAATTTATTCCCACACTATACCCTGGGAGAATGCCTTTCTCTGTTCCCACCTCCATGCCACAATCATCAACTTTCTTTCCACCCACTCAAAAGAAGGGTCATCTTACAAATACTACCAGCTTTCCCCAAACTCCTAAATTTTCACCATTCCTGTTTTCTTTGAATCTCAGCACCTATCAATGGATGCAAGAGAGAACAAGAGAATTGGTAAGTCATTTGATTTTGATCTTGCCATTTCCCTGCTCTCAAGTCTGGGGGTTTTCCTCATTATACTCAGCAATTTCTTTTAGTACCAAAGCAGTTTCACACAGCCTCTTCCTTCCACATCTATTGTCACTATCCTATTTCAGGACGTCATTATGTCTACCTCAATTATCTACAATAATCACCAATGTGAACCCCAGCCCACAGATCCCTCTACTATGCTTTATCCTACTTGCAACGGTCACATGTATTTTCCTGAAGTGAAAAAGTGAAAATTTTTGCTCTGGAACTCAAAACTCTTCAGGGCTGCCTACTGAAAAACTGCATGGGACATTCTCCACACCATGACCTCAACTGGCGTTACTAATCTGATCTCCCACTGTTCTTCATCACCTAATTTATGATGTTCTAAGCAACACGAATGCAGTTCTCTAAACACAACGTAACCTGTGAAGCCTTTCCTGCAGTCCTCAGGAGAATACAGCACACCTCCCACCCTTTAACAACCATATTCTCCTTCTTTCCCTCCATGACACTTTGCTAGATCAGCTACTCATCTTCCCCTACAATATGTTAGGGTTACTGGCCTTCTAGCACACTGGAATTTAACACCTCAGGTAAGGTGTTAATATCCTCATGGTGTCTGTGATGGAGGTTCCATGAATAGGCATCTTCTGTGGATAACTGAATTCCCCACTACACAGGAGACAGACTTAAGCCTGCTCTCACTTGTAACTATCTTTCTACTGCTATTGACCATTTGGACATTTCCAAAATTATTAGTCCCATATATTGACTTAAACGTGTTTCTCATGTCTTTGCTCATACTGTTTTCTTTAGCTAGAAAATACTTTCAAGGTATCCTGTGTGTGCACATCCCACTTTTCCTTTAATGGCCTATTTAAAATTCCAACGCCTCCATCTTCCATATTTTGAGAGTAGGAAGTGATTTCTCCTTCCACAGTAATTTATTTTTCTTATGTACATTATATCCCCATGACTTACTCGTTTTATAACTGGAAATTTTTACCTCTTCACCCCCTTCACCCACCTCGCTCCTCCACCTCAGGCAACTACCAATCTGTTCTCTATATCCAGGAATTCGGGGTTTTATTAGAATTTTTTATTTCTAATTTGGCAAGTTCATACTGAACTGATGCATGGTATGAGATACATCTCTTTTTCAAAGTCACTCTAGAGCAATATGTTCATCATTTATTATAATTTGAAGTGTCTGCGATTGTCTGCCATCTAGTCAATGAGACAGACATATGTCGTGGTAGCTGGGAGTATGCACTGTGGACCCAGCTTGCCTGGGTTTACATCTCCCTTCAGTTGTTTATTCTTAACATGAAAAAGTGTCTTATTTTTTATGGGCCTCAGCTTTCCCTATCGGTAAAGTGAAAATATTAATTGTACCTATCTCATACAATGCTCGTGAAGAGTGCATGAACCAATACAAGGAAGCACCTAGAACAGGGCCTAGTCTGTGGCAAGTGCTCAGGAAATGCCCCCTTCCATTATTATTCCTGGAGAATAAAGGTTTTGGTGTAATTGGATTTTTCATTGCTGTTTTTCTATGCAAGCGTACTACCTATGTGTCTTTAGTACACATTGTATATTAGCTCTGGCATACGTACTACCGTTAGCCAAGTGAACATGATAAAGCTTATATTCTGAGCTTCTTACTTGCCTCAGTTCCCTACCATCCCTCACCATTTAAACCACAGAGGCTTTACCGTTTCTAAGGACATAATTCTAGCCTGGCTTTAGTCCCATCTCCCCACTAAGAAAAATACAGAGTGAACTTGAAGTTCTAAGGAAGCTAGTCGGACCTAGTGGAAAGCCCAGAGATACTGAAATATGCAAGACCTTAGTTCATTGTTCGGGTCCACCATTTACCAGATGGTTGACTTTGAACCCACTAACGTTCCTGAGCTTCAGTTTCCTACTCTTTAAAATCTGTATAATATCCACCACTGAGGATCACTGTGTAAATCAATTGAAATAAATATTTAAAATGCCTGGCACATAGTTACATACCCAATAAAAGCAAGCTATTATGGCTTTTATGGAAGTGTATATATTTCTTATAGACATCAGAGACTTTCATAATAAAACATCCTAGAATGCCTACCCCATGATCCTGCTCCACTAAAATTAGATTTAATTACTTAAATTTAATGTATTAGAAGTACAGTAGGTAATCTTAAAAACCAAAGGAATTATGGGCTTTTTAATAGGTAACATTTAATAATCCTTAATGAGGCTTAAATATATAAACTAGTATCTTAATATAAATTCTCTTTTCTCATAAAACAAAATGGGACCCATATCTATAAGAAAACTCATGTTTTTATGTTAATTCCTTTTCCGAGTCCTCGCCTCATCAATACCAGCATTCACAACTAGACCTATTCTTAAGTCCAGAAGAAGTGAACCTTTCCCCAACCACAAGCCCATGTGGAAATGTATGGAAGAGAGGGAAGTTATGCTATAGGGTGTCAAAACGAATAGGTTCTTAGTCACTGTTTTTGTCCTTTCTCTCTGCTGGTATTTCTCCAAGTGGTGTCTATGTGAGAAGTGCCATTCTGTCACCATACTTAGAACAAATTCAAGTGTTCTAAATGTGCTTAAGAAACACATCTAACAGGAGAACCTGTGTGATGCAGTTAAGCATCCAACTTAAATAATTTTATTCAGTAATTTATTATCTAGAAATGCACTGTCCAATACGGTAGCTACTA
Source organism: Potos flavus (assembly GCA_028534135.1). Lineage (NCBI taxonomy): Eukaryota > Metazoa > Chordata > Mammalia > Carnivora > Procyonidae > Potos > Potos flavus. The sequence continues at coordinate 27,191,560 of CM052889.1, forward strand.
GCCACAGTGGCTATTGGGCAGTGGTATGTTGTTGAATACTTAAGAATCAGCTACCCCTCTGCCCCTCACCCGCCAAATTGCAATGGTTGATGTTATCTGTGGAATGAATATTCCCCCCAGTACTCAATTTTAATCTCCGAATCAACCAGGTCAATGTAACAATCAGCTCTGGCAATACAGTGATCCAGCATATCACCGAGGTAGCTAGTCCAAATTGAGATGTGTTTTTAAGTGGAAATGCACACTCTATTTTTAAGACAATAAAAAGAAAAAGAATGTAAAATATCCCAACAGCTTTATATTGGATACACTAAAATAATATTTTAGCTATATGGAGGGAGATATTATTAAAATTATAGTTATTTACCTTTTTAAAATGTGGTTTTGAAAATGTAAATGGATACACGTGGCTTGGCTCACATTCTATTCCCACTGGATGACAGGGATCCAAGGAAATATTTTTTAAACAAATTAACATATTTACCTCTTAGGTTGTATTTTATTGATTCATATCATTTGCTTAGTTGCATTTGACAAAAACTTGGTTCAAATTAAATTTCTGGAATCCTAATCTGATTAACTCAGAAAATGATCTTCTGGAACAATATTGTGGTATATTCCACTTTACCGACTCACCTCCAAAAAAAAGCCCACGAAAACCAAAAAAACCTTTGAACTCACACACACACACACACCTTTTATTACTTCTCAGATGCCATTAGTACTAAATGGCACTTGAAAACATTTTATCTTTGACATATCTAATAAGGATGGCGTCAGTGAGAAAATTTTAAATGTATAATGTGATCAAATTGCATAACCCTGAGCACACCTGTAAGAAATAATGGGTGAGGCAAACTGAAAACTGTAGAGCAATAACTGAATTCAGGGACATGTGGGTTTTATTGAGTCCTGTAATTTTCCAGTGGTTCACTGAATATACTACATATGAGTACGAAGAGCCTTTGCACTTCAGTGAGCTGATAGATGGGCTCGAAGGAATGATAATGCATCCTCACAGGTGAGCTGCACCTTAATAAAGGAAGGGAAGAGAGACCAGGACACAAATGGATGGCTTCAGGTCTCAAAGTCATAACTGGCAGATGACATATGAGCTTTCCTGGGTTACCATGCCCTACCAAGCTTGTCAGAAAACATTTCTCGTAACCTTGTCCAACACAAAAAAGTAGAATGGTTTCACTTCTCAAAAATATAAATCCCAGATTCACTAGGTCTTTCTCACTAGGAAATCTGTAGCATCTGGTAAGTCACTGTAAATCACTTTTTTATTATGCTAATATGCATACAATGATAGCTATCTTTAGAGAACGCTGTGATGTAAAAGGACAAATAGACTAGAGCTTCACACTAGGTACGATACAGTGGAAGGTAAGAAGGTGTCATGCAGGGGCAGGAGTAGTCTAGACTGAACATCAGAAGTCTTCTGTTCCAGTTCTGATTTTCTCCCTAACTGTTTAACCCTAGCTGTTCCATTTAGCCACTAGACTTGTTTTTATCTGCAAAACGGGGATGATAATAGATGTCTTCTGGATTGATTGTCAGCTTGAGTTAAGCAACGGCATAAACAATTTTAAACAGAGTATTACTATTAAACAGCTTTAGGGAGCAATTAGGTGTCACCAAAGAAGAGGTAAAGATAGTAACCTTCTGAGAAAAATTCATCAAGATATGTTCAGATAAATAATTTATTCAGTAAGGCTGTCTAAAATTTGGAGTTTTCTGCCAAGTGTTGAGGAAGCTTTTTTAAAAGTTATTTCCCTTGCTCTTCAGAGTTTAGACTTTAGAAACTGCGAAGAAACACATAAACAGAGGGCGAGGCTACGAAACAACTTAAACAACAGGATGTTAGTGGGAATTAGCTGAGTTCTCTTGGCACTTTTGTTGTAAGAGACCAGACTAGGTGTTACTCTGCATAGGTTTAAGGAAGAAGGTAAGTTGTAGGCAGGGGCTTAGAAAATGTTTGGATTTAACTGGGAAGAGGAAGGCACAAAGAAATTGGAGTAGCAGGAGCCAGGAATACAGATTAGAGAGCCAAGAAAACGTCACCAAATGTTCAGAAGTTAGGCATGGAAGCTTTTGACCGTTGAGGAGGGTCTGGAATGTCAAACCAAACAATTTGGCTTCAATCAGCTACTCAGCAGAGAAATACTCAAGTTTCTGAGTTGAGTCGTATTTTCAGTAAATGGAAGACCATGATCCCTAGAGCCAAACATTCCAGAGCTGGGAAAGCCCTCTATGAGAACCCTCTGTTTCTTCATCTATAAAATGGAAGCCCCTCATTTTAGCATTTTATAAGGATTCTAGATTTAAAAACTAAAATTGCCTGCCATATACATAGATCTTCAATATATAGCACCTTTTATTTTGCATTGAAATAGAGTTTTACATTTAAGGGAAAAAAAAAAAAAAAGCTTTCCTTAAGCTCAGCCTGAGATGCTCACTGGCTGCACACGGAGCAATGTCCCCTAAATGGTGGGGACTGAGCTGGCATCTGGGCATTCGGGCTCACTCTCACACCTGCTAACTCTGCTGGGCTCAGAATCACCGAGGAGGATCAGCAAAGGCAGCGGAGCATCGTCTGTAGACCGAACAGTGTCTTGCCAAAGGGTCCAGAGTAGGCAAAAATGCTATGTTGCCATTCCCACCAAACAGATACTAAAGCACAACGTTCTTTTAGTAATTCCCACAACGCTAGGAGCAGCCATTCACGAGCTCTGGCCAGCTGTGTGGGGAAGGCTTGCCACGACAAACATATGTCTTAGAACTCCAGTGGTAGCAACGGGGCTGCAGAGGAGGAGGAAAGAACCCTCTGCCCAAAAATAGAGTGGTCACTGCTGACCACAGAAATGGCATTTCTACATGTTATTGATGCTGGGGAGACAGTGTGAGGTAGAGAGGCTGGTTGGAATCGCTGCATGGAGGCATTTGTTTTCTTAGAGAAGTGTGTTTGCCCTATTTCAAGTAGCACCTTATTTTTCTTGGTGTGCATCCCACATGCTTGGATTGCATTTGCCCACCACGACGAGTTGCTAGATTAGAAAACTTATTCACACATTTATGTATTCACTTGCTCAACTAAAATGTGGTCAATATTCCCTGTGCGTCAAGTTCTAAACTAGACACCCAGAACAAAAATCTAAAACTGGGTTGCAACCCTCCAGGTTGGGGTTGTACCTCTCCATTTTTTTATTTTTGACCCTGATCAAGTGCATTCTTGGCATTTCTTACAGGGGAGGGTGTTCAGTGTTCTCCTTTACCCATAAAACATCGATGCTCTCTTTTAAGAAAATCTTTTTAAAAAAATGTTAACATCTTCAGATATTCATAAATTGTAAGAGGAGATGGTTGCTAAGCATTTTAAAATGGTAAAAATATCAGACAACTGGGTTGGAAACAGGTTTCTATTCGAAGACTGTGTTTTACGGCTGTGGTGCCTTTGGCCAGCTACTGGAACTTTCTGGGTACATTCACAAAGTGCAAAGTGAATTCTGTTTGACCTACATGACAAGACAGCTAAAAGATGAAATGAGGGAATATATGTAAAAAGAGTTGTAAAGTATAGACTGCTCTACAGAGACAGAGATAAACCTCTGTGTGTTTTGAGTATATTGAAGTGTGAGGAAGACAGAATTCTAACTATAGAAACAGTATGTACATAATTGTCTCCAGTCAGCTTACGTGCTTTCTAGGAGGGCACCAATGATGACACTGTCGTGGCTGACATGTGCCATTTCTGAAACTGTAAATAAAGACAGGTGGGCTGATGCCTGCTGGAGGAGCAGAGGGGAGTTGCAGGGTATGCAAGTGTTCACAAGGGACACACTATGCACGGTCCCCAGCTTTCTGGGAGCAAATCCTCCATCTTGAAGACCTTGTAAGGTCGAGGCGCTTGTACAAAGCAAAGGTTTTTCTTTTACCCGGTAATAAACCACTAACGCTGGTATCCCCAGGCTGCCGCAAGTGGAGCAGCCACCTCGGGAGCACTTTGCCCTTAAATAGAAGCTGTCACTGCAATTTTGACAGCAGCTGATGCTGCTGCTCTTGCTCTCATGGGGAGGTGAGAGGACCACTTGGAGAACATCTTAAATGGGAAAATCTTTATTGGTTTCCTGCCCTGGGAATTTCCCTGAGTGACCTCCTAAGTCAGAAGAGTGTGAAAAGACACTTGGTGGCAAGCTGGTTCAGAGAGAGGAAAAAGCCCAGGCCAATTTCCGATCTGGCTAGAAACTCACTCTGTGTTTCCACTGCTGTGCTTCCTCTCCTGTTCGGAGTCAACTATTCCTGACACGTGAGTGAGCGTGCTTCCTTGCAGGTCCCCAGGCATGTGAACACATCTATTTCCACACATCACACGGAAAGCACTTACCAATGTATGTTATGCTACACACACAGAAAAAGATGAGAGAGAGATGGGGAGGCAGGAGGGAAAATATCATCTCCCTAGGGGAGAGATTTTGATTGTTTTGTTCAATACTGTATCTCCACCATTCAGATCAGAGTTGGACACACACTAAGTGCTTTCCTTAGTCAGCTTTTGCTGAAGTTACAGTGCATTAAAAATAAAAAAAGAAAATCAGTAGCTTATAGTTCTAAGCATCTGCTTTTCGCTCCTGGATCTTTACGCTTGCGACAGCCTGGCTTTACTCTGCCAAGTCCTGCTAGCCTTTCCTGGGCTTGGCTCCAGGCTGAGAGCTAGATTCAGGTCATCTTCATGTCTCCACAATAGGGGACCCAGGATTAAATGCCTGGGATATAAACCCACACTCTTGCTTCATAGTTAAAATAGGAAAGCATAGAAAAAGTCTTGGGGGGAGCGCTTAATAAAGGCCTGCTGGGAAGGGGAACTTGAACGCCCTGTGACTATAGAGGAGTGACAACAAAAGGAGTCACTCTGCCACTTGGACTAAGCAGAACGGTGGACTCAATCAATAGTTTTCAAACTTTTCTTTGGAAAGCTCATTCAGAAACCCAGTGTGCACAAGAGGTAAGAGTCTCGTGGCTTTATCAGCCCAAATGGAGGCTCCTGGGAGCACAGGGAGAAAGATGTTGCTCCTAATTGCCCCTCGGCTGACCTAAGCAGGAGCAGTGCTCTAAAGAAGAAAGCCTTGAGCAAGGTTTGACCCTCAAGAGTGGATGTGTGCATAACAGGAAGCGTTCTGCCCACACGGGGCCACAGTCCTTTGAGCACCAGGCGTGTAGCACTGCTGTGTGATCACACCCATCACCACCCACTTTCCTGACCGGGGTGCGAGGCAGAAACCACAGCAACCACGGACCCCTACCTATGGGACCAGAGCTAGAAACCCTAGAGACCAGCAACGGGCCTCAGAAAAAATGAGAAATTCTCTCTGCTCTAGGTCATATGATTATGTAATGACAGCATCTGGGAAAAGGCACTGGTATTTATGCTATTTGTCATTTCTTTTACTTAAAAATAGCTCTGATGTGTGAATGCATGCACGCACTCCCAGTGACATCCCTGAAACGGCCCTACCACAGACTAAAAGAAATGAATCCTCTTAGCTCCTCGAGAGGTTTACTCACTATTCCAATTTACTTCTCCTCAAATACTTGCATCCATTTAAATAAAGACACTGTTTCGGTGACTGTCTAGTTGCTCAGATCTGGGAGAGATTCAAGGTAAGTTCTAGAAACGCGTGTAGTAGTTTTTAACATGTGCATGCCAGAATCCTTATTATAATTTTCTCTTTTTTAATATTGAAACTGTTGTATGGTGCAACAGTTACAAAAATAATCTTCACCGGGCAGCAGTGTGGCACTCAGGGAGAAGACTTGGATGATCTTGGGTGCGCCGCTTTTATCACCTCTAAAAACAGAAAGGAAGACTAGAGGATCTCTAAAACGCCTTCCAGCTCTAAGTCAGGGTGGTTGTGTATTCGCAAAGTTAAAATTCAAAGATTTAGTTCACGATCACCAGAGAGGAATGGGGGAGGCTGAGCAAACTCTGCTGATGCAGAATCAGGAGGCCAAGGAGGACCAGCATTTGAGGAGAAGCTGCTCTCTATCCTTGCACCCTTACAAAAAGGCATACATTCTATCACAGCTCACTGCATGAACACTTGATCACTCTCAAGGACCACCACATGGTCCTTAGTATCTTTTGAATTAAGGACCTCTTTTTAAAATGTACGAATGCTATGGACCTCTCTATAGAAAAATATAACATGTACTTAGGTACACAAAATTGTGTGTCCAGTCTTAGAGGGTTTGAGGTCCCCTGAAGGTCATCATTAAGAAGTCATTTCCAGAGTAGGAATCCAAGCAGACTCAAAATCACAAGATGACTTTGGAAGAATATAGGAAGAAAACATGGTTACTTCAAGTTATAAGAAGTATCTTCAGGGGCACCTGGGCGGCTCAGTCGGTTAAACATCTGCCTTCAGCTTAGGTCATGATCCCAGGGTTCTGGAATGGAACCCCATGTTGGGCTCCCTGCTCATTGGAGAGCCTGCTTCTCCCTCTCCCTGTGCCGCTATTCTCCCTCTCCCTCTGCCCTTCCCCTCCGCTTGTGCTCTCTCTTGCTCTCCCTCAAATAAATAAAATCTTTAAAAAATTTTTTAAAGTATCTTAAAATTATAAAATTTAATCTTTATTAATATTTAGTATTTTAAATGCATGTACTTAGGTTATGAATAATACATATATTGAAATTCACACATTTAAAAAAATTATAGTTACGACGTAACAGTTTGAAAAATATTGTTGTAGTCTCCCTAGCTACTTGCATAGTTAGGTAGAGGTGTGATTTCAGGGCTTTCTTATCTTACAGCCTCTCTGGGATTCTGCTGTGGTGTCTAAATCCCTCAGTACCTATTTCTTTAGCTGTTACATACTGAAAACATATATTTAGGTATATACAGTATATAAATCTGAGAGGATTAACCCATTCAACCAATAACAGCCTATTAAAACAAGATTGTGAATATGTACACTGTTTCTCTAGCCAGCAGGATTCTTGGAGAACAGAATAAAAGTAATGTTTTATACGTATTATGCGAAGAAAATTAAAGCCCAGAGAATGTGCAGAGTCAGCAAGAGATCCAAGTTTGATCCAACCTACAGTAGGGGACTGCAGCTTTGTGCTATGACAAAGCAGGTGAACAGTATCAGTGGGCAGGGTAGAAAGGGGTTTAGGGTGGAAGGAGAGATAAACAAAGCACAATTTTGAAGTCACTGCAAATAAGCATCCCCCTGATTCACCATTTTGCAGTCTGGCCATATTAGTGACAACCACCAAATGATTTCATTCCTACCATCTTATAACTTAGATTCATGGTTGAATTCTCTCTAGAGAATGAATTTGAGGGGGCCAAACTCCCGGAAAATCCTAAAGCATTGTTTTCCACGTAGGAGTGACTTTGCACCCAAGGAACATTTGGCAATGTCTGGGGACACTTTTAGTTGTTGGGGCTTACAGGGTGTGCTACGGGTACCTAGTAGGTAGAAACCAGGTGTGCTGCTAACATCCTAGAATGAACAGGACAGCCTCCCATCCCCCCACCAAAGAATGAGGTGGCCCAAATGTGAACACGGCCAAGACTGAGACGGGCCTGTCTTAAAGGAAGCGACGTCGTTACGACTGACCCCTGGTAGGAGTCAAGACCAGAAACGTGTGTTCCTCCAAAGGCTTCGTGTCTGCTGTTCTATCCCAGAAATCTCAATCCTATGAGCAGTCAGTCTTCCCCTACTAGAGTCTGAAATATCACTGATTCATCACCAACTATCTATCTCACAATAGGGAGGAAATTGAAGACCAGCTCTATCAAAGGAAACATAAATCTGCCCTTTCCATCGGCCTTAAAGAAAGAGAGTTTAATGATCTCAGCTGGGGCCTAATGAGCCAGTGTCCACATCAGAAAGCTGCTGTGTTTGACGGGTTTGACAGTGTGTTGGGAGAAAACAGGGAAAAAATATCGGAAAGCTAATTGAGCACCGCAGCTGAGCAGCCCATGGAAGTCTGGCCCTCCAGCTAAAGGTTGTTTTGCTCCGATGGAGCCAGAGACGGACTCTGCTATGAGGATGTCACTCTTCTACGTGAAACAAAAATAGGACTTTAAACATAACAAAAGCTGGCAGTATTTGGGAGTCTTGGTTTTAGTTGCAGGAACTACTGTCAGAAAGAACCACCCAGCTGTGGCTAACGGTCTGACTTCAGTGTTGTCAACCAGACTGACTTCAACGTCTGACTTCGACCAGACATTAAAGGGTACCAGGTGCCTAATGTTCTGCTTCGGGACCGGAGAAGGAGAAGTGAGGTGTGCGGAGGACACCAACCCAGAGCTGACGGGAGCAGTCCCACGAGGCCAGGTCATTGTGCAGCATCTCTGAGATGGTCAGGGCTTCCAGCACAGGAACCCCCTCCCCCCTACCCGCCCCAATATGGCTGCTCCTTACAACTAGGAGGATGTAAGGACATGTCAGCAGAGGGGGTGAGATAAATATAATTCTGAAACTGCCTCAGGCAACAGGCCTCAGCTCTGAGCTGGCAGGAAAAGACTGAGGCCAGCAATGGTCAGAAGTGTCACGAGCATTTACGCTCCTCAATTAAGTCACACCTGGATGTGAAGACTGATCTGTCAGCTACTTGCTGTCTGGTTAAGTCACATCTCTCGATCTCTGTTTTCTCACGTTACAAATGGAGATACTGGGGGGCCTGGGTGGCTCAGTCGGTTAAGCGGCTGCCTTCGGCTCAGGTCATGATCCCAGGGCCCCGGGATGGAGCCCCACATCGGGCTCCTTGCTCAGTGGGAAGCCTGCTTCTCCCTCTCCCACTCTCCCTGCTTGTGTTTCCTCTCTGGTTGTGTCTGTCTCTGTCAAATAAATAAATAACATCTTTAAAAAAAAAAAAAAAAATGGAGATACTAAGAGTTACTGAAAACCATGCAAGTAAATTACTTATGAAGATTTACTGAAACCTTGCGTATATATCGAGCACACAGTAGACCCTTTTTATGGAATATTTATGAACACATGATTGAAATCAGCTGAGATGGGCAGGTCTGGGAGTGGACAGGCAACAGACCAAGGGGATGAGGAGAGGGCCTTCTATTGCCATCATCTCATAAGGGTTGCTATGGCACCCGGGACACTTTTTAAGTGAAATGAGTCCTCTGCTTTAAAGCACCCAAGATCTTCACTAAAATGTAAGCAACCCCAAAGAAATTGACCTATTCCATCTACTAAAACCTCTGTGAAAGTTATTTTAGCAAATTCAAGAATTGTGTAGAAAAAAAACACTAAATTTGGAATGAGCAGATCGGAATCCTGACTCTAAGTCTAGATAGCTGCCTGACGTCGGCCAGATAACGTCACCGGTCTGAGTTGCTGCATCCTTATCAGTGGTAGAAACCAATTCTAACCATTCCCCCAATCCCACTCATGTGAAAATCAGATGAGATAGGGGAGACATCAACATCCTGAAAAATCTCAAAGTGCTACAGTATTACTCATGCCATTACCTCATAAATTCCATACACATACACACAAGCTAGAGTATGTGTTAGTAATACACTCACTTGGGGATGTAAACTAAGAAAAATACAAGTCGCTGAACTGCCAACATTAGGATGGAGAAAATGAGCCCCATGAAATAGCGTTGTTCAGGAGCATCTTCTAGAAGTGAGTGTCCTGAAAGAAGGAAACAATGTGGCATTATAGAGACTGTGGACCAGGACTTTGCAGATGCACATATCAAGGACTGAAGGCAAATGCTGACCCTGGGAAGTGTATCCTTTTCTCCCTCCATCTCACTCTGCACCTCCAGAAAAGGCTATGGGAAACCTGAGGGAGGAATGCAAATGATCACTCTCTGAATGTATTGGTTTGTTTAGTGTATGTCTCAGCTCTATGTTATTAACATCGGACACTGGATTTGGCAGGAGTTCCTGAGTCAAACCAGGAAAAAAAAAAAAAAAAAAAGCCTGGATCAAGAGTGTCTGAGGTCATCCGGGCTACCCATGCTGCAAGTAGATTAAGAGGTGAAAAGGGGACTGGAGTGCAGATGTTTGAAACTAGGCAATCAGTCCAGGAATAATGATGAGCATGATGAGTGTGTGGATCCCTACAGCTAGGAGAAGCCCTGAACTGACATGAGATTCAGTCACTTCTCCTCTAACGGAAGCTGGAGCAGGGCAGTAATGATGGACCGTACGGATAAGAGACTCCCTAGCTGTGGAATCATTGCTATTAGAAGTCTGTTCTCAGGAATTCTGGAGCTTCTGTCAAGAAATTTAGTCCTTGGAAATCCCACTTTCCATGGTAGGGTCTTAATCACAAGGCAAGGGACCAAAAAACAAAACAAACAAAAAAAACCCCAAAACACTTATCTTTATTCAGCACCCATTGTGTACCGTGTGGTGAACCAGCTGCTACGCAGCCATCACGTGAGAACGTGGTGAGATGCTTCCTATAAACCTCGTTCTACAATTGAAGAAATGTAGGCTCAAAGAATCTCAAGAAACCCAGGTGGAAAGTGGCAAAGACCATGTTCTTTCTCATGTACCTCTACCACCATGCCCTCTGTAAATGCATAATTAATACTAATTTACTGAGGCAACATTGAATCGAATTTTACTAACCATGCTGTCAAAATACACATGCCCATGTGCATTTTCGACACAAGTCTGTAAGCTCAGTCTCTTCTCCTGTATCTCCATCAGCATAATGAGGGACATGTAGAAGCTTAATAAGCATACAGAATGAAATCTGAATGAAACTGAATCAAAAACTTAAACAAACCTATTGTTACTAAGAATTGTGTCTCAGGAAGGTATCTTTTCTTCTGAAGCCTCCCAAGTATACAAGGCAAAATCAATACCCCCAAAATAAAGTGGACACATCTACACATTAGGTAGTCCTTTCTCTCATTTATGAAGAGGGTATTTTGTTTTAACCTTCAAAGTACTTCTCTGGAGATTCCTGTCACTCCCCAGGCCACCTCTCTCATTCTTTTTTTCATCCAACAGGTCTAAGGCTGGCTGACTCATTCTACACAGACAATTACACCCACGAAGACCTTCTCTTCAGTTTCATGTCATAATAAGCCTCTGGGATTCTTTGGCCTACAATCCACGCACAAATACACACCCCCTGAAGTTCATTCACACTGTCTAAAGACTAGGAGACACAGAGAGTGGGCAGTGGAAAGATCTAGCTGTTGGCATTGTTGCTGACCAGTGTTCCACTCAGAGGCAGAGCACAGCACTGCCAACAGCACCCAAGTGTTTCCCCTTTGTTAAGTGGAGAGACAGGAACCTCTCACAGAAAGAAAGAAATGAAAGAGGAAAACACATATGTATAAAAAGATGCCTCACAGTTCTGAATTCAAAGAATCACAGTACTACTTGATTTTATTTTTTCGCCCAGATTCATTTTATAACTGATGTCATATTGCTGTTTTTATCTTGTGCGAGAATACATAGAATAAAAGGAAATAGTTGCTACCCAGGACATACGGATCAGCACAGAAAGCTCTGTGGAACTATTAAATGTCGCCTTTAATCATGTTAAATGAGAAGGAGTGACACAGCTCATCACAGAAGACAAGGTTCTTCTTTCCATTTTTTTAGTGTGTGTGTGTGTGAATGTACCGCAACCTTCAGTAACGTACATTCACGTTTCTGCATGCGACATATTTCACACCCATTTTAATGAACCCCACTGGGCATTCATTCTTTTGTTAAGCTGGAATTAGACTAGAATAAGAGCCTCCCTAAACATCAGTCAATATATTGAGTGTCTACTGAGGGCTAAGCTGAACCATTTGCCAGCCCCTGGGTACAGCTTCCTTCCCTTTGCATATACTGTGTCCTAAAAACTCTCTTCCATAGCTTGACCTGGTTATACGTTACATATTTTTCATAACTCATTTCAGTCCCCTATTTCTTCTAGAAGCTCTCCCTGGACCATTTAGTACACAACAAATGTTCCCCGCCATATATGCTCACTCCCCTGTTTGTTTCATCCTACTTCCATACTTCCACGTCGCCTCTCCATCTTTCCTTCTCCGGCTCTAGGCCCCCCCACCTGAGCTCCCAACAGACAGGAATGACATTCATATTTCTATTTCAGCATTTAGTACAGTGCCTGAGTCACAGCGGGAACTCCTCAAAACAAAGGAAGCAAAAAGACATCTAAGTGTGTGCCTTTATGTGAGTGAGTAGGTGAGCTCGGAATAAGATAAAAAAGTTATTCTGGTCAAATTTTGGTTATTTAGGAGTCCGATTTGGGGGGAGGGGGATTAGTGGATTTGGATCAATTTTCTACTGAGTTGTGAGGAGTTAAAAAGAACGAACATGGGAGCTTTTTAGTTCCTTTTTTTTTTTTTTTAAAGAGGGGCAGAGAGCCGAAGAATCTTCTTCTCCTGTAGTGGAAATGTGCCAGGAGCACAAGATTTGTGCTATAGACAGTGACTGCTTCATGGGCTGGCCAAGAATAAAACTCTCTGATCATCTGTCCTGTGGATTTTCATTGTAGTGAATTATCACCAGATCAGCACATTTCCACTATAGGCTTATGCTCTGAAACAAAGACACGGCTTTGTTATATGGAACTTTTGTTAGAATGGCCTTTGTCATCATGGAATTTTAAGACAATAAGGGGCTGTATTGTTCTCCCCCACACCAATTTCCTCATGGATTCTTGAGGCCAAATAAAGCAGCACTCTATTCCATAATCTTGGTCATCCAATGGGTATTTACCAATCTCAGGTGTACCCTGAATAGAACAAGCAAGTATAAGCAAAAAAAGCTATTCCATAAGCCAAAAAAAGCAGTTTTGAGAATCGAAGCACCTAAGTATGGGATTGTCTATGGCTCTGCCCTCCTTCCACTGCATACCTTGGACCTTATCTCAAACAGATCCGAGAAGAAAAAAACAAAACGAAACAAAAAAACAAAAGAGCAGAAATCTCACTCAGGCAAAGGAAAAAGTCTAGTTACATTACTCAGTGTGGTATCCATGCACAAAGCTTCATTAATCAGATCTGACATCCATGGTGATCACTAGAGCAATGGAATAAGCTTCTTCCCTCAAAATACCTTCCTAATGGATAACTAATACTTTTTTTTTTTTTTTTTTTTAGAACAGTCTTTCCTTCCATTAAAAAATAAAAAAAGGAGGGAGGTTTTCAATGGCAAATTACTTCTGAGGGGATGGGAGAGGTCCAGAAATTTAATTCATAATAAAATAGGAGAACAGATTGGGGTAGGAGTTCAGGAGGGTAGTTGTTGGGTAGTAGGATCTCTACCTAAGGAGCAAAAATAAAGACACAGGGAAGATTGAGAATTAAATCCAGATTTAGCCAAGACTGTAGAATTATTTCACCCTGGTTTCCTGAGACCTTAAGCTGCTGTTCTCGAACCAAGAAAATGCCTGCTGAAACAGCACACAGCTTAGCAAGCGTCACATCCATCTCCTCCAAAATTGGCTGCTGCTACACAACACTAAGTATTAGCCTGGGCATGTGTTCACAACTTTCATTTTTCCTACTAGAAGTAGATGCTGAATTTCTTTTTATTACTCAAGTGTTGTGGGTTGAATTATAATCAAGCTAAGAAAAAGGTCATACACTAGGCCCTAAATCCTATGACTAGTGTCCCTATAAAGAGAGGGCTGTTTAGACAGAGACACAGGCACACAGGGAAGAAGGTCATGTGACAGAAGGGGCAGTGATTAGAGTGAGGCAGACAAACGCCAGAACGACAGGGACTTCTGGGAGCTACTGGATGCTCTGAGAGGCAAGGAGAATTCTGCCCTAGAGCCTTCAGAGAGAGCATGGCCCTGCTAAAACCTCAGTTTTGGACTTCAAGCTCCTGAACTGTGAAATAATAGACTTCTAACATTTTAAGGCCCCCAGTTTGTGGTAATTTGTTACAGCAGCTGTAGAAAACTAACATATCAAGTATCATCCAATCACTCTATGTGTACCTGTGGGCTCAAACACGATATCCCACGGGTCTCATGTTTCTGTGTATCTTGTGAGCAGAGGCACTGACAGCTTTTGATCCAGACTATCTTTTCAAGGATGTCTGAATAACAAAAAGCTTGGAAGATAGAGAAGCTACCTCTTTGACAGAAGGTAGATATATCTGCTGTCCAAGATGACAGACATAGTGTCTGTCTCTGGAGTCGAGGTGGAGAAAGTTTGTTTTCAGTCTCTTCATAAATAATTAGCATTTCCTAAGCTCGAGGTCCCTCTCCTGTAATGCGGCCCTCTTGCATCTGCAGGAATCACTGTGTCCTTGTTGCAATGCCCTGGGGGAACTGGGGTTTGGAAAACTAGCACACATGATGATATTCTAGGTACTGTTATTGCTGTGAGTAACAAAGTGCTCTTTGTCTCGGACTCAGGAGTCTTGTGTCTTCTGCCAGCATTCATGAAACCATGGAAGAGAAATTTGTTAGCTTGAGCATAGGGTAAATTCTTGATCCTGCACAGTTCCTGACACTGTGGTCTTGACATTCAAACACCTGACCATCTTCCCTCCTGCCTCCACCATCGAGTGTGCATTTGCCCCCTCCCCACTTGCTCATCAAATCTCATATAGGTAGTACAGGATCAGGTTTTTATAGTTCATGGCCATTAAATGCATAGTTGGGCAGTTGAGACCAGAACACACAAATCAATTAGACTCTAGACCAGCAACATGGATATCCCCTGAGTGTTTGTCAGAAATGCAACACTTCAGACCCCGCTCCAGACATAAGGACCAAAATTTGCATTTTATCAGATTCCCAAATGATATATGGACACAGCAGTTTGGGAAGTGCTGAATCAGAGCAGAGTAAGATGAAGAAGACCTGCTTCACTCGACTATAGCAGCTCGGTGAGGGAGATCAGTGTCACCAGGGACTGTTGGGAAAAGCTGTAAGATTTTGGTCTTTTTGAGCCTCTGAGGAAAGGGAGAAATTGGGCTACGGGAGGAGGATGAAGGCACAGAGGACTCTGAACTGTCAACTTTATTTTGATCTAGCCAAGTCAAAAGTAAGCTGAGGAGCCCCAACCTCTCAAAGTCCCCCAGGACCTTGGTCACCTTGCTGAGAGATGGAAGACTCAGACCTGGAGGGCCTCAGAGAACAAGAAAAGGTATTTAAGCTTCTGTGATTCTCCCTACCTTAGGCTGCGAGAAGGTTGTGGGTTCTTAACAGAAAAATGTGGCTCAAGGGAAAGACCAGTGTTGATATTGTCTCCCACTTTTAACTGATTCTCTAGCCTATTTCCTTTCTTCTAGTGGCCCAAAGATGTTAATTTCCTTTCATACTTTAAATAAAAATACTTCAAGAGTTAGGCTATTCTAACAGATTTTTAGGTTTCCCCCCAAAACTTCTAGGGAAGGAAGTTATACAAAGAACAGCAAAGCCAAATATTACAAGCAAGCGGACAGTCAGCAACATGGAAGTGAGCACTGACGCCTCCTGGCTTTCCAGAACCTCTGGCCTCCCCATACAGCAGCATCTCCATGTTTGAAAGCCTGAATCAACCCCGACCCCAGGCTCCATCCCCAACACCTGAGCGTGCCATCAGTCCTGCCAGAAGGGCCACAGTACGTAGCACAAAGACAGAGACCACGGGAGCAGCTAAAAAGGCTTAGAGCTCCTGGAAGTTTCAAGACAAATAGAAAGGTTTTCTTGTAAGAAAATTAAAATGCAAATTGCAATGTCTGCTTAATATCCTTTAGAGAACTCTAATGCTATAAATACACTATTTACTCCTAGACGTGTGCATAGGTGCATAATTGTGTTAATATGCAGGAGGGCAGCTCATCCTGCTTGTTAAATCTCCCCTACATTTTACAGCTTTACAAATGTCAGGCCGATAGGCCATAACTCTCCTGTGAGGACCTCATTACCTATAAAGCATTCATATCTGCCACATAAAAGATGCAGGTGAGACGCAGATTCAGCAATTAACCCATACATCTTTATCCACCTGACTGGTCTTGCCTATTTTTTTTTTTAAACAACAATTATATTTTCCTGGGAACCTTTTACAAAGCACCACTCTTTCTCTTTATGTTCAATTTGGGGACTCGAACTGTCAGTCAAAAGACTTCTTTCTTGTGGTTAAGTGGCCTAGGTTGGGCCCCTTCTCAAAAACAGAAAATAGTAATAGTAATAATAATCTAAGTAGACTCCCAAAATTCGAAGAAATTTTGCAGCAGTTCCAGTGGCAGAAGGTCCCCAAGTTCCTTGAGTTGGCCCAGGCAAAACTACGAAGAAGGAGAGACTTGCCTAGACCCCCCCAGGTGCCTCCCTCTAGTGTTGCTCCTAGCCTGCCGCCACCTGCGGCTCTAAGGCTTGCCTCACAGATCCCCCTCTCAGGGCAATGCCCTCAGCTCTGGGTCTTCCTTTATTTCTTTTCCTCCCCCTTGCCCCCACCTCATCAGAACCCATTACCTTGGCCATGAGAAACAAACGTACCCTAGAGGGTGACAAAGATTCTCTTCCTGACAAAACTCTTCTCGGGTTCCCCTGAATTCTTTTCAAGTTAGGCCTGAATTTTATACTTCTGTATTCATGTCTGCACTGTCCAACTTTAGCAGGAGTCCTGCTAAGTCAGTTTAACCAGAATTCCCCGCCCCCCCGCTGCCACCTCCCAGGTAATGTCTGATCATGCCAACCTGCCTTCAAGGAGAATCCTGTCATGTCTTGTTTAGCTGTACCTCTCCCCTTACCCTGGATGTTTTCTTGTCATTTCCCTCACCCTGCTCCTTGGCCATAAATTCCCACTTGCCCGTGACATATTCACATTCAAAGGGAAGCCTGATCTCTCCCCACCACTGCCGCACTCCATTGCAGCAATCCCCGTGCCTGTTGAGATAGCCACCCCACCGAATACCTTCCTTATGATATTTTAACTAGTGCCACGGATTTGATTTAAAAAAACAAAAAACAACAACAACAAAAAACAACAACCACGGATTTGATTTAAAAAAAAAAAAAAAAAAAAACCACAAGAGTTTTTAACCAACAATCAACAAAACAAACAACCAAACAAAAGTTTTTAAAACAACTTCTGGGAATGGGGAGATGAACATTGGTTCAGAATCTGTGCCACCCAGCCCTCTACTACCCACATGTGAGTTCCTTTAATCCTTATCATTATCTCCTAGAGAGTAGCAAATATCTTTCTTCTGTTTCAAATGTAAAAATGGATACTCAGAAAAGCTAAGCAAGGAGCCCAAGGTTCCCTGGATTCTACAGGACCTTAAAGCTGAGGCTTCCTTCCACCAAGCACTTGCATCCTCCTTCAGAGGAAGGCTCAACGTCTCTCTCAGCACACACAATGAACAAAAGCCTTTTGTGAGGCAGCCTAGTAGCTATTTCATGATTACTTTCTCCTCAGGAGTAAGACATTAACCTAAAGGAATGGAATTAATGACCCTGATAGGTGAAATATTTTTCTCACCATGAAGAGACCATATTGCCTCCCCAATAGTTTTACACACAGAAAAACAATCAAATCCCCATTTGCCTTCTAAGCTGGGGGTGATGATGAAGGGGCGCTGCTTTCCTGGTCCTAAATAAATGTGGAACTCAATTCGATTTACATTTCTAAGAGGAATCAGCTAAGAACATTTCTAAACTCAGCCTGAATGTGAATAGGTTAATTCCCCAGGGAACACTTACAAGAATCTTACAAACAACCCCCAAGAAATTAGAATGTAAGTGCCATTTTTATGACAACTCTCAAGTCCCCAGGATAAAATCTATAACGTCTTACATCTATTAAGGCAATTTATTACCAGCCTGCTTCACTTACCGGGTTCTTTAGATTTTTGAAGGACAACTTTCAGTCAGTTTGCCAAAAATGTTTTATCTGCGGCAAAAACTCTTTTTTCTCTAAGGAGTGTGGTTAGTCAGGTAAGTCAATCATCTGAACTTGAACTGTACTGAAAAATAATCCTACTGAATTTCACAAATTCTTTAAAAAAATTTACTGAACATTTATTCTAAGCCAGGTACTAGACAAAGTGATCATGACCGAGGTTCCATATGCTGAAGTTAAATAATAATAAAGCTCCTAAGTTTGTATAGCATGTTCAAAGCATTATTAATAATAGTAGCAACCATTTATTGAGCCCCAAGCGCTTTTTAAAAGCTTACTTCATTTAATCATTACAACCACCTTGATTATATGGTGTCCTTAGCTGAATCTTAGAATTGATGGAGTTAGTCAAGTGGCCCCTTTAAGGACAGACCCAGCTTTTGAACCAAGTCTGTCTCAATCCCCAGCTAATACTCTTCATCCTAGTCAAATATAGCCCTCTCATTTATAAGACTCTACTCCATTTGCTTCCCAGAACAAGGTACTAAGAGCCACATGAAAAGAAATTATTGTCCCCATGTAGCAGATAAGAAGGCTGAGGATAAAATAATTATCCTATATGGTGTAGCTGGTTAGTAAGAGAACAGACACACCAATGAGGTTCCTGATTTTAGACCTAGGCTCTTCTCTCCAGAACATGCCAGCAACCTGAAATAGGACTCAGACTAGGCTATGTTCCTTGGGCTCACTCTGCAACCTGCTTCCAGTAAAACTAAGGCCAGGAACGTTATGAGTACCATAGTTTTACACACTGAACGCTTTATGGCTTTGAAGCATGAGATATAAAGAGGGGATCAGATAGAAACACCTTTAATAGACCATGTAGCTGGCCATTAGCAGTAGTAATGGTCGGCTAGTAACCTGGCTCTCCAAAAAAAACCAGCCCTCATGTGTTAGGTCTGCCAATTTCCATTGCCTAAATACACCCACCATAGCCAGCTTCAAACTACCAACATCACTGGACATGGAGTGGGTAAGCAGTGTACACACTAGGCTTCACAAGCCAATGGAAGCCAGTTCAAGCACACCACTACCCAAACCACCAGAGATCATCAATTCTGAATCCTTCCCTTGGAAAAACACCTCATGTGTCATCCATACCCATCATCTTTGCAAACAAATGTCCTGGGAAGGATACAGGTAAGAGAGGTACTGATTTTGGAGTTTCGACAACATTAGACTTAAGGTCTGTGCTCTCCTGGGTGCTGGTTTCTGACAACCGGTTGAGAAAGATCCATTGGAAAGGCAACGTCAAAAATGATGGCAGGAGACATAGGACAGGCATGTTTTACTTGTCAGTAAATGAGAGATCAGACTAAAACATGAAACGGAAGGCACGGAGAAAAAAACAGACAGGCCTGAGAATAGGATAAATCCATAAAGACACAAATGAATAATTCTAAGTAACCAAGACAAGATCTCAGCCTCAGAGGCAGAGTAAGCCTGAGAAAAACAGTTTCACCCGAGTCACTAGTCAGGTTAGCCAGTGCGCCAAGGAATGCAGCCAGGATCCCTAGGGTTTGCTTATCTCGCAAACCAGCCATGCCATTTAACTATGTGCGGACATAGCTTATTATGCAAGATGAAAAAGTTCTTCAGATCTGCTGTACGATATAGTACCTACAGTTAACAATATAGTGCACTTTAAAATATGTTGCGGATAATAAAAAGCATCCAAACTGGTAAGGAAAAAGTAAAAGTTTCACTACTTGCAGATGACATGATACTATATAGAAAACCCTAATGACTCCATCAAAGAACTCCTAGACCTGACAAATGAATTCAGTAAGGTGACAGGACACAAATCAATGTACAGAAATCCACTGGCTCTCTATACACTAATAATGAAGCAGCAGAAAGATAAATTAAGAAAACAATCCCATCTATAATTGCACCAAAAATAATAAAATGCCTAGGAATAAACTTAACCAAAGAGATGAAAGACCTGTCCTCTGAAAATTATAAAATCCCAAAGAAAGAAACTGAAGATGACACAAACAAATGGAAAGACATTCTATGCTCAGGGATTAGAAGAACAAATACTTTTAAAATGTTCATACTGCCCAAAGCAATCTACAGATTTAAGGCAATCTCTATTAAAATATCAACAGCATTTTTCACAGAACTAGGAAAAAAAATCCTAAAATTTTATGGAAACAAAAAGGACCCCAAGTAGCCAAAGCAATCTAGAACAAGAAAAACAAAACTGAAGACACATAATTCCAGATTCCAAGTTACATTACAAAGCTGTAGTAATCAAAGTAGTGTGGTACTGGCACAAAAATAGACACATGGATCAACAGACCAGAATAGAAAACTCAGAAATAATTACATGCTTTATGGTCAATTAATCTACCGTAAGGGAAGCAAGGATACATGGGAAAAAGACAGTCTCTTCAGCAAATGGTGTTGGGAAAATGGGACAATTACATGTAAAAGAATGAAAATGGACCACTTCCTTACACCGTACACAAAAATGAACTCAAAACGGATTAAGGATCTAAAGATGGGACCTGAACCATAAAAATCCTAGAAGAGAACACAGGCAGTAATTTCTTGGACACTGGCCATAATAATATCTTCCTAGATAGATCTCCTGAGGCAAGGGAAACAAAAGCAAAAATAAATTAATGGGGCTACGTCAAAATAAAAAGCTTCTACACAGCAAAAGAAACAACCAACAAAAGTAAATGAGAACCTACTGAATGAAAGAAGATACTTGCAAATATTATGTCTGATAAAGGGTTAGTATCTAAAATATATAGGAACTTATATAACTCAACACCCTAAAAAACAAATACTCCAATTAAAAAGTGGACAGAGGCACAGACATTTCCCCAAAGATCTCCAGATGGCCAACAGACACATGAAAAGATGCTCAACGTCACTCACCATCAGAGTAATGCAAATCGAAATCACAATGAGATATCCTCTCACACCAGTCAGAATGGCTAAAGTCAAAAATGCAAGAAACAACAAATGTTGGTGAGGATGTGGAGAAAAAGGAACCCTTGTACACTGTTGGTGGGTATACCAACTGAGGTAGCCACTGTGGAAGACAGTAAGGAGGTTTGTAAAAAAAAAAAAAAAAAAAAGAACCACCCTATGACCCAGAAATTGCACTATCGGCCTGCCCAAAGTATACAAAGGCACTAATTCAAAAGGATACATGCACTCTTACATTTACTGCAACATTATTTACAATAACCAAATTATGGAAGCAACCTAAGTGTCCATCAGTAGATCAACGGAAAAAGAAAAGGTGCTATATAAATATACAATGGAAAATTATTCAGCCATAAAAAAGAATGCAATCTTGCCATTTGCAACAACATGGATGGATCTAGAGAGTATAATGCTTAGTGAAATAAGCCAGAGAAAGATAAACATCATATAATTTCACTCATACATAGAATTTAAGAAACAAAAAAAAAAAAAAAAAAGAAAGAGAGAGAGAAACAAACCAAAAAACAAACTCTTGACATAGAGAAGACACAGATCATTACCAGAGGGAGATGGGTGGGAGGATGGGTGAAATAGGCAAAGGGTATTTAAGAGTACACTTATCCTGATAAGCACAGAGTAATATATGGAATTGTTGAATCACTATATTGTACATCTGAAATGAATATAACACCATATATTAACTACACTGGAATTAAAAAAATTTTTTAATGTATTGAGAATAGATTTCATATGTTCTCACCACTACTACCACCACCACCACCAACAACAAAAAAACAAGGACATTTTTGGAAGGATAGGCTTGATTCCTTGATTGTGGTGATGGTTATCACAGGTGTATGTATGTTCTAAACTCATCAAGATATATACATTGGATATGTGAATTTTTTGTATATCGATTATGCTTCAATAAATACACATATACACACACTTTTTTAAAGCACTTCGTCTTATCTTCCAATCTGCCTGGGTCTCCTTGCTGACATGAGAACACCCGACAGAGGCCAAGTGACAAGTTCATCACCCTGGAAGGTGCAGAACATTTCCACAAAGCAGTTCCTAGGGGCCTTCCTTGTGATCATGCAAGTCCTTTCTCATATCCTGTCCCCTGTGTGATCCTGTGCTTTTCCTCTCACATGGCTCCTTCCTGCCATCCCCATGCCACAGGCAGCCCCTCGGTGTGAACAATGTGGAGGCAGACTCGTCCTCCAAACTCCGCCACACGTGGTCACTTGGGTAAAAGGCCAAGGTCAGAGAGACCACAGTGCCTGTTCAGCAACCTCCTTACTAGTCCCGTGGGAACGCTGACTAGGAAAGGGGAGCATGGTTTGAAGAGAGCGGACAGAATAAAAGGAAAAGCAATAAGAGCGGAGAAGAAACAACCTAGACTGCTTCCCTCCCTGGTCAATTGGGCATGCAGCCTCCACCACCTCTCCAGAAAACCCAAGGTCCTCTTCACTCGTCAACTCTCCTTCCCTAAGTGCCTGAGCCGAGCAAGACTCTCTCCGCCCTGGAAGTCAGTATTTCCAAAGAAGGAGGGCTTCATCCTATCACCTCCAGAGCAGATGGTCGCTAATTGCCACGAGTAAACAAACATAGGCTGTGACAGATACATCTTGTAGCACTGAATATCATTAATTTTTGAAAACACCAGGGGCACCCATTCCCAATTAGTGGAGGGAGAGGCTCAAAGCAGAACTGAAGGAGCCTTGCCAGGCTGGCGATGCAGGGGGCCCGACTCCCATCCTGCCGGCCCCAGACCTGATAGGAGAAATTCAAGAAGCCACTTAACCTTGCTGCTTTTGTTTTCTCATCTGTGAAACAGTGGGTAATAAAATCCCTCTGCTTCCTCACAGGGTTTTATGTGAATGAACTAATTAATGATTGTATAAAGCCTAATACAATGCAACATATAATTGAAAAGTTTAATCATCAAGGTAATAGTCCAATAATAGTAAGTTGCAAAGCAGTGATAAATAGCACTTTAAAAATGCAGATATTACCGTTTTGATATTTTCTCTCTGATCTGCATATTCAAATTAGTAGCATATATAATTTCAGTTTTATGCCCATTTTTATAATATTGTTTAATCGTACAAAGCTTCTTCCTCTATTGTTTTAACTGATATTTCAACCAAGCAGAGAATTGCTATAGACTCCAGTAATAATTGGACACTCTAACTAAAAGCTTTTATGCCCATGAGTTTTCACACCAATTAAAATGGTCAAAGATATACCCACACCTTACACAGTTGGAGAACTCACTACTTTCCTTACCATTTTCCCTATTAGATGGAAGGAGGTCCTGTCAATCACAACTTCTTACCCCTTTGAACTCTGCCGTTGTTCCAGAAAGTTCGTATTTTGCCTTTTCCTTTATCTAAGCCATTGACAAGTTGTTCTCTGCTCCTAGAATGCCCTCTACCCTCCTTCATAGCATGTTTCTTCGTGTTTCTTTCCGGAAAGTTCCTACTCCTTTTTCAAAAGGTACAATAAGCCTGGGGTGCCCAAGTGGCTCAATTGGTTAAACACCTAACTCTTGATTTCAGCTCAGGTCATGATCTCAGGGTCTTGACACAGAGCCTCACATTGGGCTCCATGCTCAGTGGGGAGGCTGCTGGAGATTCTCTCTCTCTCTCTCCCTCTGCCACTCCTCCCACTCACGCTCTCTCACTCTCTCCCTCAAATAAATAAATAAATCTTTTTTTTTTTTTAAAGGTACATTAAGCCTTACTCTGTGACTTTTTTCCTGACACTTCCAAGGAAAACTAGGATTTTTTTTTTTTATTCAAGTATAATTAACGTAGTTTTAGATTAGTTTCAGGTATGGTATACAATATAATGGTTCAACAATTCCATATGTTACTCAGTACTTAGCATGACAATGACTTTTAATCCCCTTCAACTATTCCACCCATCCCCACCCACCTCTCCTTTGGCAACTATCAGTTTGTTCTCCATTTTGTCTTTCTTTGTTCATTTCTTTCATTTCCTAAATTTCACATATGACTGAAATCATATTTGTCTTTCTCTGTCTTATTTCACTTAGCATTATACTCTCTAGTTCCATCCATGTTATTGCTAATGGCAAGATTTCATTATTTTTTATGGCTGAATAGTATACCTTTACACACACACACACACACACACACACACACACACACACACATTTTCTTTATCCATTCATCTATGGACATACACTTTGGTTACTTCCATATCTTGGCTATTGTAAATAATGCTGCAATAAACATAGGGGTACATGGGTGCATACAGCTTTTTGAATCAGTGTTTTTGTCTTCTTTGGGTAGATATCCAATAGCGGAATTACTGGATCATATGGCAGTTCTTTTTTTTTTTTTTTTTGGAGGAACTCCATACTGTTTTGCACGGTGGCTGCCTCAGTTGGCATTCCCCCTAACAGTGTATGAGGTTTCCTTTTTCTCCACATCCTCACCAACACTTGTAGAAACAATATGTTTATGATTTTAGCCATTCTGACAGGTGTGAGATCATATCTCCTCGTGCTTTTGATTTACATTTTTCTTATTATGAGTGTCATTGAGCACCTTTTCATATGTCTGTTGGTCATCCGGAAGTCTTTGGAAAAATGTCTATTCATGTCATCTGCCCTTTTTATAATTGGAGTATTTGGGTTTTTTTGGTGGTGAATGCCTTAAGTTCCTTACATATTTTGGTTATTAACTCCTTATCAGATACATCATTTGCAAATATCTTTTCCCATTCAGTAGGTTGTCTTTTTATTTTGTTGGTGGCTTCCTTCACTGTGCAAAATCTTTTTATTTTGTTGTAGTCCCAGTAGTTTAATTTCACTTTTGTTTCCCTTGCCAGAGGAGACAGATCTAGGAAAATGTTTCTATGGTTGATGTCAAAGAGTTTACTGCCTATGTTTGCTTTCAGAAATTCTATGCTTTCAGGTTTCACATTTAGGTCTTTATCCATTTCGAGTTTGTTTTTGTGTATGGTGTAAGAAAGTCATCCAGGTTCAGTCTTTTGTATATAGCTATCCAGTTTTCCCAACATCATTTGCTGAACAGACTTTTTCCCATTGTATATTCTCACTGCTTTGTCATAGATTAATTGACCATAAAAGCATGCACTTATTTCAGGGCTCTCTATTCTTTTCCAGTGATGTGTGTCTGTTTTTGTACCAGTACCATACTGTTCTGATAACTACAGCTTTGTAGTGTATCTTGAAATCTGAGATTGTGATACCTCCAAGTTTTGTTCTTCTTTTTCAAGATTACCTTGGTAATTCTGAGTCTTTTCGGTTCCATACAAATTATAGGACTATTTGTTCTAGGTCTATGAAAAATGCCGTTGGTATTTTGATAGGGATTGCATCAAATCTGTAGGTTACTTTGGGTGGTATAGACATTTTAACAATATCTGTTCTCCCAATAGGATCCTCTTATCTTTATTTTTTTTTTTTTAAGATTTAATTTATTTATTTGACAAAGAGATCACAAGTAGGCACGGAGGCAGAGAGAGAGAGAGAGGGGGAAGCAGGCTCCCTGCTGAGCAGAGAGCCCCATGTGGGGCTTGATCTCAGGACCCTGAGATCATGACCTGAGCCGAAGGCAGAGGCTTTAACCCACTGAGGCACCCAGGCGCCCCATGGATCCTCTTATCTTTTTAATTTCTCTAACATTCACGGAGGCCTCCATTATGGGAATGATCCCCATGTGTTGTTCTGATTACTAACTGTTGCTTCCCTCACTAGACACTAAGCAACTTAAGAACAGGAATGATTTCTTCTATCTTGTACATCTCTTTTTTCCAGCACAGTAAATGGCACAATGTAAGTATTCAACAAGTACTCTGATACTGATTAATTAAATATGAATTCTTCTAATCCATTGCTGAATGAATTACAGCTTTGGGTCATGTATTTTCTCATTTAATCACTATTTCATCTGTGTGAGTCTGCAAAAAATTGTGATTTTTAGCAGCATTCTCACCCTTGATACACTTATGAACTGCATCATGTTCAAATCCATATGCCTTACAAGGAATGTCTTCTATGATTTGATGCCTACATACCATCCTAACCTTAAAACCAATCACTTGTCCTCACAAGGATACCTACTGGAATCACACCAGACTTCCCACAGCCTCCTGAATCATCCCTGCTGCCTGCTGTCTATGCCCATGCATCTATCATGCTCTGCAGTGGCCCTCCCAACTTGCTTGATAAACCCTTACTTATCCCTCAATTCAGCTATCATCTCCTCTGTGCCCCACCTTAAAGATGGGTGCTTTTATTCTTTGTACTTCCCCGGGGTATTTACAAACCACTCCCTTTCATTTATCTCAATACCCTAAGTGAATATTTCTATACCTCCTCTGCTTCAAGCTGCAAGCTCCTTGCAGATAAGGATGGTGTTTGATTCTGCCTGATAAATAGTAGATCTTATCACAGGGCCTGACACGTAGTTAATGCTCCATGAACAGTTGTGGAATGACTGAATGAACTGCTGATAGTTCTGCCTGTTATGCAGACTGATTGGAAAGGGATGAAAACTATAGTGTCCTAATCTTCTACTCTAACTACGAAGCTTCGAATTTTCTATATGAGATATACTTGAACACTCAACTTATTTCCACTAAATTCACTTGGCATTATTTTCCTAGGATACAATATGTCTGTGCAACCCCCTTTCGTTTGACCATGACACTCAAATACCCTACTAAGCAACTTGATGGTCCCAGTTTTAGAGTCATTTCCAGACTGCTCTGAAAAGAGTTACTTCTAGCCTGAACAACTCCAGCCAATAAAAGATTTCCCAATCACACATGAAAATCATCTCATTCAAGACTTGGGGAGCTTAAAGGACAAGGGTGATTGTGAGCACTCAGGAGTGAACCAGAGCACATGTTAAAGTTGAAGAATCCTAGAGATGGAGAGGAGACTTACAGATTGGATAAGAAGTTAAAAAATCTGTATTTCAGCAAACTTCTCTAATATATAGAGGTTGGAAAAAAAATTATTTCTGCACCAAAATTGACAGACTAATAAATTTTTCCATTTCTTTCACTGAAGCATTTCATTGTACAGCTGAGAAGTGGTTGCTAATTAAAATTAAATGTAAGCCTTGGTGATATAATCTTGTTCTAGAATTAATATATAGAAAATGTGAAACCGTAGGGCGCCTGGGTGGCTCAGCGGGTTAAAGCCTCTGCCTTCGGCTCAGGTCATGATCTCAGGGTCCTGGGATCAAGCCGGAATGGAATTGGGCTCTCTGCTCAGCAGGGAGCCTGCTTCCCCCCACCCCCACCTCCACCCCTGCGCCTGCCTCTCTGCCTACTTGTGATCTCTGTCAAATAAATAAATAAAATCTTTAAAAAAAAGGTTATTTAGAAAATGGGAAAGCGAAAGCCTTTTTTTGTATGGAGAAGAAGAAAAAATCTGATGTCTTCATTTTAGAGGAAAGACCCTTGTTCAAAACTGAATAGGATTTGAAATATATGTATTTCTTTTTGAA
>CM052889.1:27218995-27325962 GCA_028534135.1 Potos flavus
TCAATCTCCAAGATGTTATCAACATGTTCCAAAGACTCCATACCAGAGCTCCAAAGAGAATATCAGAGTTAAGCTCCTTTGATGTCACATAAAAGAGAAAGATCCTAGCTTCATCCTGAGAAAAAAATTTATCAGTTATTTATAAACACCTCAGATTATATACTGACGTTAAGCCATAAACTTCTTTTGCATTGTATCTCTTTTTAATGTCTATGCTTAAAAAAACCAAGGAGCTCTCCTTTTCTGAAGAACACTAATTCTTCCCCTGACAGTAATAATAGTGGACTTAGCTGAATCCACAGAGTCATGTTTCCATGGGGCCCACAGTGGAGGGGCTGATTGTGCTACTATAGGACATTTTGGTGACTGGTCCTTTCAGGAGAGAAAGCCCACAATCGTGTCACTAGAGCTTTACCCCATGAGATTTTTATCTACCTTGTTTCTAGATGAAGAGAATTTTCTGAAGCTGGACTGCAGGACTTCACAGAGGAGAAAAGAACCACTGTTAGAGTTATTTTCCCTGGTTTTCAGAGCTCCTTTTCAGAAGAAAATGACTTCTGAGCAAGATTTAGAAACAAAACACACACGGTCCTTTCTGAAAGCCCCAGTTTGCTTTTCGTGCATTCTTTTCCTGTCAGGCTACTTCTTCCTTTCTCATTTCTTCCTTCCTCCTCAAAGACTGCTCCTGGGAGAGACTCACAGACCACTCATTTCATGGCTTTGTGTGGCTTTAAGTTACACTTTAATAGGACTGTTTAAATCTTATTTTTAACATCCTCATGACATGCTTAGACAGCTACAGAACAGATTTCTGATAACAGTGGGTGAATAGAACAGTCTTCTTGGAGCAGGAAACTCTACTCTCTTACAGTGAGAATTAGGTTTCTGGCTTTTCTAAGCATAACTGGGTACTGCTTAGATAAAGTAGAAGTTTTTATTACTAGTCACATTTGCTCACTCTACTGCCCCTCTCTCACCATTGTGGAAGGAATTCATTCTACCTGCTGCCGAGATGGGTAACTTAAGCTCTTCACTCCCCTGGGGAGATATGAAGACTCTGAACCCAAATTCCTACACATATGGGTCTTTTGGAGGCTGTTCATTGGACTGCAATGTAAGTTTGCTGAAATGCTTCTGATGCCTTCTATTCAAGATAATATTTTAACCCTGCTCAAGAGATATAAATAAATCTCAGACTTTTATCTTGATTCAGTCAATACTTGGTTAGTCACAAATGAATACTTTAACATAAGTTCAGTTTTCACTTCTGACTTCTCACTACAAAATCTGATTATGTAGAAGAAATCAGATGCAACCTTAGCAAGCATCTCAATGTTCATTTTTTTTAAATTAGTGGTTTGTAGAATAAAACTTTAAATAAAAACTGAAGTCTACCAAGTTATGAGATATAGTTAATTATGTGGTTCTTGAAACAAGCTATGAATATTGGCCCCTGTGGTAACATTTATAAATATTTTAGATATTGGAAGTTTCAGTGAAATAATCATGTGGCTACCCTTGCTGAGCACTTATATGAAAAGAATATTGATTTGGATTATGAATTCAGTAACTTAAAATCATGGAGTGTTAGTATTGGAAGGAAAGGGGCCTTGGAGATATTGCTGGTATATTAGAACCTGTAGCAAATGCTTTCAATGGAATTGAAGGAATTTTCAATCAGTCCTATGGGTGCTCAGGAAAAGGGAACAGAGATTCTCACATCTGTTCTTTGACACAACATTTAATTTCCTGGGGGTAACATTCTTCTGCTTGTCACTGGCACCAAAACTTCAGCTTGTAATCCCTTAAGTGTAAACTCATTATCATGCCTTATACATGATAATAATGCTAGCAACAAACTCCAGAAACTATGCTTACACCCGAGCACCCTTTCTGTTATTCTTTTATCAACAAGCATTTATTGAGGATCTACTGTGTGCTGGTCATTATTCTGGGTGCCACGGACTACGGCCATGAATCAGTGTAGCCACGGCCTCTCCTTGCAGAGCTTCCATTTTATCTAGTGAGTTTGATTTTAAGCAAACAAGTCAATGAGTGAATGAATGATGATGAGTAAGATACTTGGGGATAGTAAAAAAAAAAAAAAAAAGTTTACTATCAGAGTAAGGTAACGTATTATGATAGAAAGTTCCTGGAGTATGTGTAGAAAGAACTTTTTGAGAGCATGAAAGACAAGGTAGACAGAGCTCTGCAACACTGTGGGAGGACAGCATGTCAGACAGAGCGATCAATGGTACAGGGGCCCTAGGAAGAATGTGTGAGGGGAGCAGAAGAGGCCAGGCACTTGCGAGGCAGACAACCTTCTTCTCCCAGTGGCGTCCTCACCTATTCCCACTGCACGGTATCTGTGCAGATGCCCTCACTTGAGCTTTGCTGCTTTCTCATCATACTGCATGGTCTCCTTGCTTTCATGGCTTCCTCTTTCTTTACTGCCACTCAGAAAGTCTCCATATATGAGAGTTCTAACTATGTTCCCCTGTCCTGAGCAGATTGCCTCTGGAGTCATTCCAACTCCTCCAGCTTACCTTCCACGACCCCCAACATCTGGCTGAGAGTCCTCGTCTTTCCATTCACTTGTGTTACTACAGATATGCCAGGCATCTTGCTACCTCCATGGGTTTGTTCACAACACTCTCAGTCCCCTTTCACACTGCTGTATAAATTTTGTCCACGTATTCAAGTCCCGCATATACTTTCAGACCAATACTTAAGACACTAAGATCTAAGACCAAACAAATCTTTCCCTCAAAGTTTTCCTTGTCTATCGTAGTCTAAAGTATTTCATTTTCTTTAGGTCTATAGAAATTCTTATCTGTATAGTTCATTCGTCCGTTAATCAAGTTCCACTTTCTAACACCTTCTCCTTAATTATTGAGAAATATTACATATTTTTATCCTTACTCATTTGTATGCTCATTTTGGTCTCCCCAGTTGTAAATTGAGTACAAAACCATGTTTCATGTTTCTTCTTTTCTCCTAGAGAGCTCAACATAGGGCCTGGCACAGAGTCAGTGCTCAGTAACTGCTTATAATTTGAACTGACCTGAACACAGCTCTGCCTGACTTAACATGCCTAAGTATGTTTTTAGTGGCTCATTCATTTAATTTTGGAGTTTCCTTCTTTAAGAGTCACATAAAACAAATGAATTATGGTACATCCTTTAGCAAAAGGGAAATGTCTTTCCAACTCCTGCCCCAAGGCCCCTCCCAGCAATATACAGGAAATGTACATTAGTTTTCAGGTCTATTGACACAGAAAAAGGAAACCTCAGGAGGTTAACACTACACAGGCAAATTAGTGATTCTGTGAATGATGAATGGAATTTCACAGAAATAGACAAGAGACCCCAAGGACAGCTGTCTAGCCAGCATGAAATAAGAAGAGCAAAGAAACAAATCCATTTAAATAAATGTCACACCTCATATAAAACCTTATGAAACCCAAACCATGAACACTGAAAACTGCTTTCTGATGCCAGTCTTGACAATGATATAACTTTCCCAGAAGGAAAAGAACATTTTATGAAAGAGAGATATCATACCTGGAATTATACATTTTGACACTGGAGACAAATGACAGTAACCACTCACTTTGAAGATGAGGAAACTGAACTCAGATGGGGGAATACCTCTCACTTGAGGGATGATCAAACCGTGTAGACAGTGCTTCTTACACCACCACTGCCCACTGGAGAGAAGAGCTGTTTCCAGTACACGGGGGCAGTCCCAGGGACTGACTTCTGTGGGAAGCCTCTCTGCTATGACCAGAATTCTCTCTGGAGCACCTGCATGCCAGGTCATCAACTCCTGAAAGGCCCCAAATCCTCTCACTTGCATACCTCCTTGGGCCCTGGCAGAATTACTCACTGTGGAAGTCATAAGGCCATCCAAACCTACCACTCCACATTCCAAGCATCCCCACCACATTCATTTCCTTTGAGACCACCGGATCCTCTCCTTCACTGGAAACCCCACCACCCTCAACTCCTTCATGAGTTCAATTGTCCTACCCCTCTTAGGCTTTGGCAGATACTGCACAGGGCCTGGAGGACCCTATATATAAAAAAAATGCATCTCAAATAGAAATTCATCATTCTCCATCAGCCCTGACACTAGATCTCTAGTACTCCTTTCAGAACATCTCTGCTTGAGCCTTAACAAAACAAAAAAAACAAAAGCACAAAAGAAAATCTCTCATTTTCTAATCACAACCTAGTCACAGATTTTTCAATACCTCCTTCATCATTGGTATCTACCATGCTCCTGGTCATTCACCCATATTCATTGAATCCATCCTTGAAGTCAGAGCTTGCCATCCTTTGGCCTATCCCGAATTCTGCCTTCACCTTGGGTGTCCTTAGTACCTCTGGTTTTCAGCCGTCTTACAGCCAGTACCGTCCCCCTACATTTTTATCACCAAGGTGTCCCCAGAACTATTTCTGTCATCCACTCCTCTGGACTTTGTCACTGCCCAATATTGTTCCACATCTGACACATTTGATCTGAAACTTAATTCTCAAATAACTCAATGGCCCAGTCATAGAAAAATGGTTAAATTACTATAACTGCATAATATAAATACACTAGATATAAATAGAAGTTCACTAAAATACATTCATTGAAAAGCAAGTATTATGATATATTTTGGTAAAAATGTTAAATAAATTTTGGTAAAAATGCAGCTATGTATCTATGTATGTAAAGGCACAGAAAAATTTCCAAAAAGATAAACACCAAACTGCTGAGTGTGGTTACTTTGGGAAAGAGATTGATGATGTGGAAAGACCTAGAAGGCACTTCAGTATTTTAACCTCTGTAATTTGCTGTGCCCTGAATTACTTTCTGTAAGAATGCATTTATACATAATTTGTGCAAATTTTAAGTGTGCAAATATGAAAAATAATTAAACCCTGACCACAACTTTTCTTCTTCTTAGCACTCAGAGTTACTTCTCTTAGCTATATTTTGACTGCACTGAGATCTATTATTATGCTTATTATTTCTGTTTCCTTCCCCCCATTTTTCTCCATCCATCTACACTCCTTTTCTGATCACTTCAGGCACCTTACTGTAATTTTCTAAATCTTGTGACATTTTCCTATTACTGCCTCTACCTAGTATTATTCCAACTTAGGAAAGTTCCAACTGTCCACGTTCTCTTCCTGTCCATCTACTGCCAGCATTTCTCATTTTCTTCCTACTTCCATGACTCCTCCATTCCAGGTTATTTCCCTCCACCTGTACCTACAATATTGGAGTTTCTCAGAGTTTTGCCTGAGGACTTCTTTCCTCACTTGACATGCCCTTCATGTACATCTCATACTTTTGTAACTTTAGAAAAAGCATCTAAAGCTTAGTAATAATTCCCAAGTCTTTACATCATCCTATGCCCCTCTCCTAAGTTCCAGACTCATGTATCCAGTTGACTTCATGTGACCATCACAAATATCTCAACCTTGATGCATTCAAAATCACATTCTCTTTCTTGTCCCCAAATCCGATTCCTCTTCCATTATTTGTTATCACTATCTCAAGGATGACTCTATCATCCTCTGGTTGCCCAAGCCAGCAGATTGTTTCAGATTTGAATTACACTTCTATGTTCAGATCTGAATTATGCTTCTTCCTTGCTATCCACATTCATGCATTAATCTATTCTACTAATTGTATGTTCTAAATAACTCTGAAGATATTTATGTCAGATCATCATCATCTCTTGCCTAAATAATTATGAAGACTTTTGTCTAGTATCTCCCATTTTGGCTGTTTTCTAATTCATTTCTCATACAGCCTGAGTTCCAAATCTTATCATGTCACTTCCCTGATAAAAATCACTTAATGATCACCCTGACAAAAAATAAGTCCAAAGTCCTTTATAGGGCTAACAACACTCCTCAGAATAACCTCTGGTTATTTCTTCAGTTCATATCATTTTACTCACCTTTCGCCTTCTATGCTCCATCCATAATGAGCTTCTTCAAAGTACTGTGCTTTTTGGGGCACCTGGATGGCTTAGTCAGTTAAGCGTTTGCTTTCGACTCGGGTCATGATCCCAGGGTCCTGGGATTGAGCCCTAGGTCGGGCTCCCTGCTCAGCAAGGAATCTGCTTCTCCCTCTCCCTCTGCCACTCCCCTTGCTTGTGCTCTCCTGCTCTCTGTCAAATAAATAAATGAAATCTTAAAAAAAAAGTACTGTGCTTTCTTTCTGACTTTCAAGTCTTGACCAACACTGGACCCTTCCTCCTGCACTGCTCTCCCAGCACTCTGCCTTGAGCATATATTCCCCTGGCCCCTTTTGGTCTCAAGGTTGAAGTTATTTCTTTCTCTGAATCCCTGAGAACTATAACTAGTCTTTCAATATTGACCAAATTATTCTGTATTTTATTTTATTTTTTTAAAGATTTTATTTATTTATTTGACAGAGAGAGAGAGAGAGATCACAAGTAGGCAGAGAGGCAGGCAGAGAGAGAGGGGGAAGCAGGCTCCCTGCTGAGCAGAGAGCCCAATGTCTGGCTCGATCCCAGGACCCTGAGATCATGACCTGAGCCGAAGGCAGAGGCTTTAACCCACTGAGCCACCCAGGCGCCCGTAAATCACTCTGTATTTTAATGGACTTTTTGTCTACCTCCTTCACCAGACTATAAGTGCCTTGAGAGCTAGGGTAAGGCTATCTAATATTCAAGGTCTGTCATGTGACAGGAATAGGACACTAGCCAAATGTAAATGACTCCTGAATCTATCACTCCAAATGAAGTCTCTACCTTAATCTTCATATGCATAACTCATACTATCTACCGGACTTCTGTACCTCAGTATTTCACGTGCTGTGAAACACATTTAAAATCAGTGCCCAATCCCCCCAGAAGAACCTGCTCTGCCTCCTGGGTTCCCTTTACGGGTGACTTGCACCAAATTCACCCAACATCAACCTTCACATTGGTCTCTCAATCTGCATCTTCTTCTCCTCTGATCCATTCTTCACTTAGTCACCTGGGTGACTTTCCAGAGGCTGAGTAAGGTCATACTACTCCCCTACTTAAAATCATGTGCGCACTGTGTTAGTAGGAATGCAAACTGGGGCAACCACTGAGGAAAACAGTATGAAGTTTCCTCTAAGAGTTAAAAATTGAATTACCATATGATCCAGTAATAATACTACTACGATCCACTAATAATAATAATAAATAAATAATATTTACCAAAAAATAATACAAAAACACTAATTCAAGGTGCCTGGCTAGCTCAGTCAAAGGAGCATGTGACTCTTGATCATGGGGTAGTAAGTCTGAGCCCCATGATGGGTATAGAGATTACTTAAATAAATGAATAAAATACTTTAAAATTTTAAAAAATGTACTAATCCAAGGAAATACATGTACCTTTATGTTTACAGCAGCATTACTTATACCAGACAAATTATCAAAGTAGCCCCTGTCCATTGACAGATGAATGGGTAAAGCATATGTCATATATATACACAAGGGAATTTTATTCAGCCATAAAAAGAATGAAATCTTGCCATTCGCAGTGACATGATTGGAGTGAGAGAGTACAATGCTAAGCAAAATAAATCAGTCAGAGGAAGAAAAATACCATATAATTTCACTCATATGTGGAATTCAAGAAACAAAACAAAGAAGCCAGGGGGTGGGGGTGGGAATGGAAGACAAATCAAGAAACAGCCATTTTACTATAGAGAACAGACTGATGATTACCAGAGGTGAGGGCAACGCGGATGGATAAAATAGGTGTTGGGAATTAAGGAGTATACTTGTCATTATGAGCACTGGGTAATATATAAACTTGTTGGATCACTATATCATACACCTGGAACTATTATTATACTGTGTGTTAACTATACTAGAATTAAAATAAAAATTTAATAAAAAAGACACAATAGTCTTTGGAATATCTTACTGCTGGTATTTTTGTTACCGAACATCAACGCTGCGGATTAGCTATTAATATTCACCATCCCTTGGATTGTCCCACAAGTGCTGTATTTCTAGTTTTCTTCTTGGAGAGATGAACTCAGTATTAAATTACACAGGAAGAGCAAAAAAAAATCAAAAAACAAAACTCCCCAAAAAGATGTGCTCACTAAATATTTATTGTACTAAAGAATGAACATTAAATAGATGACTGAAGACATTGTTCTGATTAAGTGGCGAGGACTTTTGGCCTAAAATCAGGCATTAATATGATACAACTACTCATGTTGTTTGCAATTGTGTGATACAGGGTTGCCAGATGAAACACTGCATGGGACATATTTCTCCTAAAAAAATATTTTGTTGTCTAGTATCATATTTAATTGGGCATCCTGTATTTATAGTTGCTAAACCTGACAACCCTAGACCCTGGATACACAAATATAGCTGAGCCTCAGCTTCACTACCAATGAAATTGCTAATTATATCTACCTCATCTGGAAGAATTAAATGAGATCATCTATGGATTTCTTTATAAATAGTAAAGCATTTAAGAATCATAATTACTAGCATCTACTATCAAACATTTCACTGGTGAGAGAATAGACACAATTCTTCAGGTCTCTGCATATTCGGTGTAGTATTCTTTCTAATTTACATACAATCCATTGCTCCAACACTAACCAACTTAACAAAATGAGGAAAATATTTTAAAATTATAGCATTTTGCCACTGATTTAATCTTTTCCTTTTAAGACAGTATCTTAGGTAGAGATAGGAAGATGGCAGTGGAATAGGAGGCAGTGGAGTAGGCTCACCTCATCCAACCAGGTAACTATCAAATCATCCTAAATACCTCAGGAATTGACCTGAAGACCAGCAGGACATACTCCATAACTGAAGGTAGAGAAGAAACCACATCAAAGAAGGTAGCAAGTGCAGAGATTTGACTTGGTAAAGAAATGGATCCTGGCCACTGCAGTGGAGAGGGAGCCATGTGGCACAGAGGATGAAAGACAGACTAGCACACAGGGGAGAACACAGGGAAAATGAATCCCCATACCAATTGGCTTGGAAAGTGTGAGGGGATGAATTTCGTGAGTTCTCGCAACCAGCAAGGCTTAAAGCCTAGAGTTTTAATGGTCGGTGTACTTGGTTCTAGGGAGCTTGGAGAACATTTGGGCTGCTCCTGGAGAGAAGGCAAAGCAAACAGCCCAGGGACATATAGCATGAAACAACAATATGAAGAGCACCCGGGGCACCCAGTGGGGAGGTTATTAGCTCATTTCGGAGCACGTTTCAGAGAGATTGTGTTCAGAGAAAGACTTCCTCAGGAACAAAGGAACTAGTGGGTGCCATTTCCCATGCCTCTCAGCATAAGCACAGGGCCACCTGCCAGAACCAGCACAGCACCAACACTGGCAACTTGCTTACACCAAGTTCCACCTCCCTCCCCCACCACACACACACTCCAGTGGAACTGCCCCTCAGTCACACTTGCCACAGATCCAGTACTGTGACCCCCTCCCTTAGAAGACTGGCCCAAATCTCTGCTCACAGTGTATCCTCCAACCAGAGGGTTTTGTAGAGCCTCAATTCTGGTGGCAGTGGCAACAGGTCTCATTTCACAAACAGACCTGAGTCCACCTAGTGAAAACTCACTGTATTCAGGCCAGGAACAAAACACTGCCCACAACAGGCAAACAGAGCCTCTGCAGATGATTGGCCTGAAGGATAAAGCAGCTATGATAAAACATCAGAGCACACACAGTACACACTGGAGACATCCCTGGAAGCACCAGGCCCTGGGAAACAGGAGACACTGAAGAGCAGGACACTATAGGACCTCTTCATAAGGCCATTACCATCAACAAGACCTAGACGGAGACATGCACAGAAACAGGCATAGAAACATACACAAAATGACAAGACAGAGAAATTTATCCCATATGAAAGAATAGGACAAGGCCACAGCCAGAAGTCTAAGCAAAACAGATATACGTAACATGCCTGATGAAGAATTAAAACAATGATCATAAGGATACTCACTGTACTTGAGAATAGAATGGAAGATATGAGTGAGACCCTTAACACAGAGACAAGGAATGGCAGCAGATAGAGTAAACAGTAAATGAAATGAGAAACATGCTTCATGGAATGAACACCAGGCTGGAAGCAGAGGAATGAATTCATGACCTAGAAGACAGACTAATGTAAAGTAATTAAGCTGAATAAAAGAGAGTAAAAAGAATGATGCAAAATAAGAATAGACATAGGGAACTCATTGACTCAGTGATTCCATCAAATGTAATAATGTTCATATTATAGGATTTTCAGGAGAAGAGAGAGAAAACAGGGCAGAGAATTTATTTGAAGAGATAATAGCCAAAAAGTTATCTAATCTGGAGAAGGAAACAGATATCAGATCTAGGAGGCACAGAAAACTCTCATCAAAATCAACAAAATCAGACCCACACAAAGTCACATTGTAATTAAACTGGCAAAATTTTATGATTTTATTATTTGAGAGAGACAGAGTACCCAAGTTGCGGAGGGTAGCAAAGGGAGAGAGAGAAGCAGAGTCCCCCCGGGCCCTGCAATCATGACCTGAGCCAGAGGCAGACATTTAACCAACTGAGCCACCCAGGCACCCCAAGAAAAAATTTTATAGCAGCAAGACAAAAGAAGATAGTAACTCACAAGGGAAAACCTGTAAGTCTAGCCAAAGATTTTTCAGCAAAAACTTTCCAAGCCAGAAGGGAATGGCATGATATAATCAAAATGATGAATGGGAAAACTCTGCAGCCAAGGATATTCTATCCAGCAAGGCTATCATTCAGAATAAAAGGATAGATAAAGAGTTTACCAGATAAACAAAGAAATTCATGACCACTAAGTCAGCCCAGCAAGAAATACTAAAGGGGACTCTTTGAGAGAGGACAGATCAAAATTGACAGTATAAAGGGAGGAAACACAGAGCAGTAAAAATGAATATTTCTGTAAAAAACTCAGTCAAGGAACTCACAAAATAAAAGAATGCAAAATATGACACCATATACCTAAAACATGGAGAGGAAAGGAGTAAAGAATGGGTTCAAACTTAAATGACCATCAACTTAATGTAGACTGCTATATATAGAAGAAGCCGTTTACAAACCTTACGGTAACATATATCAAGAACTACTAATAAATATGCAAAGAAGAGAAAGAAATCCAAACATATCACTAAAGAAAATCAGCAAACCATGAAACAAAGACAAGAAAGGATCAGAAATAACAATAAATACATATCTATCAGTAATTACTCTAAATGTAAGTGGACTAAACAGTCAAATAAAAAGACATAGGGTGATGGAATGAATGAAAAGGCAAGATCCATCTACATGCTGCTTACCATAGACTCATTTCAGACTATATTGAAAGTGAGGGAATGGGGAAACATCTGTCCTGTAAACAGATGTCAAAGAAAGCCGAGGTAGTAAAACTTATATTGGACAAACTAGACTTTAAAACAGAGCCTATAACAAGCAAAATACACCAAAGGGCACTATATAATAATAAAGGGGACAATCCAAGAAGAAGATTTAACAATTGTAAATATTTATGCACCCAATATTGGAGCACCCAAATACATAAAACAGCTAATAAGAAACATAAAGGAACTAATCAGTAATAATATAATAATAGTAGGGGTCTCAATGGACAGATCATCTAAACAGAACATCAACAAGGAAACAATGGCTTTGAATGACACACTGAACCAGATGGATTTAACAGATATATTCAGAACATTCCATCCTAAAAGAGCAGAATACATACTCTGTTCAAGTGCACATGGAACATTCTCCAGAATAGATCACCTATTAGTCCATAAAACAAGCCTCAACAAATTTAAAAAGATGTAAGTCATACCAGGAATATGTACTGCCCACAACAACTATGAAACTAGAAGTCAATCACAAGAAAAAATCTGGAAAGACCACAAATAAATGGAGGTTAAATAACGTACTACTTAACAATGAATGGGTCAACCAAGAAATCAAAGAAGAAATTAAAAAGTACATATAAACAAAGGAAAATGAAAACACAATGGTCCAAAACCTCTGGGATACAGCAAAAGCAGCTCTGAAAGGGATGTATACAGTAATATAGGCTTACCCCAAGAAGAAAAATCTCAAATAAACCATCCAAACTCACACCTAAAGGAGCTAGAAAAAGAACAAAGCCAAAAACCAACAATGAAGGAAAAGGTAAAGACTAGCGCAGAAATAAATGATATAGAAACTAGAAAAACAGTAGGTCAGATCAATGAAACCAGAAGCTGTTTCCTCGAAAAACTCAATTAAAATTTATACACCTCTAGGCTGATTTATCAAGAAAAAAGGGAGAAAGGACTCAAATATATAAAATCGCAAATGAAAAAGGAAAATAACAACAAATACCACAGAAATACAAACAATTATAAGAGAATATTTTGAAGGACTATATGCCAACAAATGGGATAACCTATAAAGAATGGATAAATTCCTAGAAACATATAAAGTACCAAAACTGCAACAGGAAAAAATAGAAATTTGTAAAGGCCAATAACCAAGAAACTGAATCAGTAATCAAAAAACTCACAGCAAACCAAAGACCAGGACCAGATACCTACACAAATTCTACTGAACATTTTAAAGGAGAGTTAATACCTATTCTTCTCAAACTTCCAAAAAATAGAAAAGGAAAGAAAACTTCCAAATTCATATTGAGCCCAGCATTACCCAGATACCAAAACCAGACAAAGACACCACAAAAAAAGAAAACTATAGGCCAATATCTTTGATGAACCCAGATGCAAAATTCTCAACAAAATAATAGCAAACAGAATCCAACAATACATTAAAATAAATCATTCACCATGATTATGTGGGATTTATTCCTGGGTTGCAAGGGTGTCAATATTTGCAAATCAATCAATGTGACACATTATATCAATAAGAGAAAATATAAGAATGATCATTTCAATAGAACACAAAAAACATTTGACACATTACAACATCTATTCATTATAAAAGCCCTCAACAAAATAGGTTTAGAGGGAACATACCTCAATATAATAAAGGTCATATATGAAAGACCCACAGCTAATAT
Source organism: Potos flavus (assembly GCA_028534135.1). NCBI lineage: Eukaryota > Metazoa > Chordata > Mammalia > Carnivora > Procyonidae > Potos > Potos flavus. The sequence continues at coordinate 27,232,080 of CM052889.1, forward strand.
CATTCTCAATGGGGAAAAACTGAGAGTTTTTCTTCTACTATCAGGAACAAGATAGCAATGTCCACTCTCATCATTACTATTTAACATAGTACTGAAGTCCTAGCCACAGCAATCAGACCACAAAATAACAGGTGCCCAAATTGGTAAGGAAGAAGTAAAACTTTCACTACCTGCAGATGACATGATACTATATATACGAAACCCATCAAAAGACTCCATCAAAAAACTACTAGAACTATAAATTCATTAAAGTCACAGGATACAAAAATCAATGTACAGAAATCTGTTGCATTCCGATATACTAATAATGAAGCAGAAGAAGGAGAAATTAAGTGAACAGCCCCATTTACAATTGCAGCAAAAATAATAAGATGCTTAAGAATCTAACCAAAGAGGTGAAAGACCCGTACTCTGAAAACTACAAAAACTAAAAAAAAAAAAACTGAAGATGACACAAAGAAATGGAAAGAAACTCATGGATTAGAGGAATAAATATTGTTAAAATGCCCAAACTACCCAAAGAAATCCACACATTTAATGTAATTCTATCAAAGTACCTCCAGCATTTTTCACAGAGCTAGAATGAACAATCCTGAAATTTGTACGGAACCACAAAATACCAGGAATAGCCAAAGCAATCTTGAAAAAGAGAAGCAAAGCTGAAGGCATCACAATTCCAGACTTCAAGTGATATTACAAAGCTATAGTAATCGCAACAGTATGGTACTGGCACAAAAGTAGACACTTAGATCGATGGAGCAGAATAGAAAACCTGGAAATATAAAAAAAAATAAAATAAAAAAATTTTTAAAGAAAACTCAGAAATAAACCCACACTACGTATACATAAAAATACCATATGATTTCACTCATATATGGAATTTAAGAAAACAAGGAAATAGAAAGTAAAAAAGAGAAGCAAACCAAGAAACAGATTCTTAACTAGAGAGAACAAACTGATGGTTACCAGAGGAAGAGCAGTGGGGGAATGAGTGAAATAGGTAACAGGGATTAAGGAATGCACTTGTCATGAGCACCTGGTGATGTATAGAAATGTCAAATCACTATATTGTACACCTTAAACTAATAAATACTGTGTGTTAACTGTAATTAAAATAAAAACTTAAAGAAAATATCATATTATGAATCTGTAAAAATACATATTGTTTTGCTTCAAACTTTACAAATTTTATACAAAAAATATAGTTTAAATATTATTCAACAACTATTATACTTTTTAAAATTTGTGTATGTTTATACATCTGAATTACAGTCTTTCTTTTTTAATATTAGTATAATATTCAAGTAGGATTTTTTAATTTAATGATTTTCTTTTTCATCTATAAGTTTTACAGTTAATTTTAATTTCTGTATGTTTGAATATTCTCTTCTCAATACTGTTATGTATTTTATTCTTTGTGAAGTTATATCTTTACTTATCTCATGTTATTGTATTTAATACTCAGAACAATTTCTACAGCCATATGAAATTTACAACAATAATATAAGGAAATTGGCCCTCAGAGGAATTAAGTAATTTGCACAAATTTTTATCATTATCAAGGAGCATAGCTGAAATTCAAAACAAGCTCAGCTCTTTTCACTCTGCCTTTTACCTCCTCCACATGAAAATAATTTATTCTGTGATCCTTCAATCTGTTTAATCACTTCAATAATAATGGTGGTATTAAGAAATAATGGGAAACAAGACAGGAAGGATAGGAATATCTCCTTTAAAAACAAGGGAAAAATCAAATCATATCAAAAATAAGAGAAAGCCTTTTGTGTCTCATCCTTCCCTCCCTAGAGTTTTCCCCACCCAAGAGTAATCAAAATCCTTCACCCATATTTATGTTTCAATTGAATAATAAACTTTAGCCCAAAGGGATGTGTCTCTAACACAGAGGTCAGCAAACTCTGTCTATAAATGGCTAGATAATAAATATTTTTGTCTTTGTAGGCTATCTAGTTTCTGTCACAAGTACTCAACTCTGCCACCGTAGTATAAAAATAACCACAGACAATAAGGGAATGAATGGATATAACCAAGCATTTGGTCATACAGCCTATTGGTCATGATTTTCCACCTCTACCTCTACAGAAAAATTATTAGGCATTGTATTGTTGATAGGCAAATGATAAACAGAGTTTTGAATAGGAAAAACATCCTGTATTACATCACAAAATTAACCATACACTCTCCTCTCATAGCTAGTCAGCCCTGCCTTTAGGTTAGCAAATAAAGACATCTTCTTGCTATCAATTCCAAAGCAACTCAACCCCTTCAAGGGAGGCATAAGACCATGCATGTTCTAATCATTTCAGTGTCTTCTGGGGGAAAAAGGTTAGCAGACACAGACCTTGAGAATTATCACCCCACAATATGTTGTCAAGTGTCCACAGAACACAAAACTTTCAGAGCATAATTAAGGAGGAAAATACTTCTATAATATATCACATGAAAACTTAAAATACAGGTATTTTGACTTAAAGGGACTTTCCAGCCATTTGCTCATTCAAGTAGCTAATAATATATACTGGCCATAGGGACGAAAGGGACTTTGGAACAACCAATCAGGATCCCAAGGCTTTTAATTTCCCATACTTAGATTTCTAGAAATTAAAGCAACAGAAAAAAAAAAAAGAGAGAGAGAAGTGAAGGAGAAGGCGGCAAAGGAGAAAGAGGAGAACAAGGAAGAGGAAGGAGGAGGACAGTCATGACTAGAAAAAGGAGGAGGAAGGGACAGAAAGACAAAGGATATTTACCAAACATAACCATTATTTTTTCTAAATAACACTTGGATCTTTGTTATTCATTTATTTGCCCATTGGTCAAACACATATGGGGTATATTTCCCTACACTAGATATCTGGCCTCGCTATCTTACACACACATCTCAGGCACCTGACAATTAATGTAATTGTAATTAATGTAATTAATGTAATTACTTATATGCTTTTTTTCTCTTACTATGATTTCCTTGACAGCAAGGACTACACATACTAACCGTCTTTGCATCATCAGGTAGATGGTAGATGGCATCATTGGCAACAACTCTTCACCTCTATCTCCCTAACTTTGTCATGTGACTTTGCAGTCACTTCCATAAAGTTATACCTAAGTCCCTTGATTTTGAGCTTATCCACATGACTTGCTTTGGCTGATGAGATGGGGATGATCTGTGCATGTTCCAGGCTGAGGCGGTGAGAGGTCTTGGGTGGTTCTGCTTGCTCTCTTGTGTATCTGGCATCATCGTGAGGAGGGCTTCCTTCAGGCAGTCACTGCACCCAACCTGAGCCCAAGAATGACACACTGGGCAGGAGCCTGAGCAATGAATTTAGTGTGGAGCTGAGCGCTGACAAGTCCATGGTTTCAAGACGACCTGCTCACCTGAACCAAGATCAACCAGCCTCCTCCTGACCTGAAGACACAGAAGCTATGATAAATAATCATTGTTTAAAGCTACTGAGTTTGTAGATGGCTTAGCAGTGATAACGGAAATGCCATCCCAACCCTTCATCTAGCCAAGTGTGTGGCACATGGGAAATGCTCCGTAACAAATGGGAAACCTAAAAGATTCAACTCTATCCATTAACCTTGATCTCCGATGCCTATTCTAGGCAGACAACCCTCCTTTTCATCGTGTCTGGACTTGACATTCCAAATAACACAGATTTAAACTGATACAAGCCTCAGGGATCCTTCGACTATAGATTGAAAATCCCTCCTAGAGATCTTTATTTGAAGAAAATCTTTAAAAAGAACGGAAAAGAAAACAATGCCTGACTCTTTCTCTGGTCTAGTTTGTTTTTTGTTTTCTTCTCCCCACTGAATGGCTCAGCTACGAATTCTTTGTCCTTTCTCTTTATGTTCTCAGGCCTCATTACAACTTTGTCATACCTGTCGAGGAGATGCAGTACAATCTCCTTTACTAACTACATTTGTAAAATATTTTTCTGGGTATTGGTAATAAATCCAAGAGCAACATTCATGACAGAGTCACTTTTTGAGATAATGACAAATGTCACTTGATCTGTGATCTTCTTGGTTTTCCTTAGGAAAGGGCTCTTATCCTGATATTCCCCAACAGGCATTTTATTTCTCTGGATGTGTTTTGATAGAGTTATCAACAGCAGACAATGTAGCAGGTCAAGAGATAAGAGATTTCCATCACACAAGAGTGCCATCTACGGGAGTGAGCACCCAATGGATCTGGCAACAGCCCCTAAAAAACAATTAGCAGAGTAACCTAACTTCCCAGTGGGATGAGAGCTTTCCCTCCACCCTGTTAATTGAGTGCCCCCAAATGTAATAATTTTTAAATATAAACAGACACCTAATAAAATGTCTTTTCTCTAAAAACAAACAAAACAACGATGTATTCAGAATGTTGGAGAAAAGACATTGCTTTCAAGTCCCTCCCTGGATCTTTCTCTAGGCAACGCAGTCGAGTCTTGACTAGGAGGTCAAGAGTTTTAACATTTGTCCTAAAGCCTGCAAATTCTGTTTAATTTTGAGACCACCACTTTTGATGCTCATTTTTTTCATCTGCCAAATGGGAAATGTGTATGAACTTAAACCTATCTTCAAAATCCTCTTTATGTTTAGTATTTGTATTTAGAATTCCACACTAATTTCCATTACTGACTCGACATACATGCTGAGAGTTAATTTTGACTAACTTTAGCCACGTCAGCCAAAAGACTCATCAATCAGGACTGGCAGCTTGACTTTGGTTACTATGATTAGAGTCACTTTGTTAAGGTGGACAGGTATCTAAAAATATTCAGAGATAGCGTAGGATGAACATGAGAGATTGGTTATCCTCATCAAAGTTTTGCTATACCTTAAGTAGGTACATTTTTATTTGCACTGGGCACTGAGCACCAATCTTTAGCCTCCTATTAAGACAGTAACCAGATACATTTGTTTATTAGCACATCCTGTGTCCAGACTGTTGGAACAGAAGCCTTGTTGCATAAAGTGCTGTCTTTTGCTATGAGAGTATTTCCCACAGCAGTTGCTGACCCACATGGTTAGAGAGCCACTATCATTATGAACACGGTGAGAGAGGAGGGCTGGAAGATTGGATACAGAGTTGTGCTGTTTTAAAAAAATAAAAATGCAGGGAAGTGAATATTTATTGATCATCTACTATGGTTCAGATTCGTCATGTATATTATCTCACTGAAATATTATAAGCCCTCTGCCAGGGATGTAAATTGTAACTTAAGGGGATCAATGATTTGGGCAAGTAAAAAATGCCAAATTTAAGACCAGATGTATCAAAATCACAGTCATATATCCTTTTAAAAATCACCAAAGTGAGGGGGCGCCTGAGTGGCTCAGCCAGTTGAGCATCTGACTCTTGGTTTCAGTCATGATCTTTGGATCTTGGGATTGAGCCCATGTCAGGCTCCGTGCTCATGAGGGAGTCTCTTGGGTTTCTCTCTCTCCCTCCAAGTCCCTCCCCCTGGCTTGCGCTCTACGTGTTCTCACGCTTTGAAGCTCTCGCAAATAAATAAATCTTCAAAATTAAAAAAAATTAAAACTACCAAAGTGATAGGAAAATAAAAACAAGATGAATAAAAAAGAGGCCAATTATATATTTTATTGAATAGTGAAACATCAGTTTCTGTCAAAATTCCAAAACTACTATTTCATGACATTTATGCCATTTTTGATGTGCCTGTTAAAACACTCAACCAATATACTGGCCTACCACATGTTGATTTCAGGAAAGCCAGCCCCACCTGACTTCTTTGTGGACAAGATGAAAATATCTGGACTTAAAAATAACACAACCAGATGGAGAAGATCTGGTTAAACATTTGTAAATCACAAAATGGTAATGGACAGGTAATTGGAAAACCTAATTCAGTAAGTTTATACACCCACACAAACTTACAATGAGAGTGTTATCTTCTTGATGCTCAGGCTATGGGGTGACCGAGGGTCAGTTTGCCTAAGACTGATGAGGTTTCCAGGACACAGTATTTTTAGTACTAAAACTGAGAAAATCCCAGATAAACCAGGATGAGTTTATCACCCTATCAGGGTGGTATATATGTATACGCACTACTTATTTGTGCCTGGATATTTTGGCTGTGTTACCAGGGAAATAGTGCCAAGGCTAAGAGATAATACGGTGTTGTGTCTGTTAATAATTAGGGCTAGAGATGAAGTTTTGCCTCAGCTACATTACCCTTTGCTGACATGGAATTTTAATCTCCAATTTCTCCCTAAACCTTTCTCTACCTATTTATGGAGTTGATGCCAACCAAGAAGTCACCTTTCCAAACCATATCCACCTTCCCCAAGATGCCTGAAGTCTAACCATGAGCAGACTTCCTCACTCCCTCTGCATCACCTAGCAACTAGAAGAACATCAATATTATTTGCTCTAGCAGACTACTGAGTGAGTGCCAATGAGCATGTCAGCTCCATTCCTAAACAAAACTAATGATAAAGACTGACTGATGGGGCATCTGAGTGGCTCAGTTGGTTAGGCATCTACCTTTGGCTCAGGTCATGATCTCAGAGTCTTGGGATTGAGCCCCATGTCAGCGTTCCCACTCATTGGGGAGTCTGCTTCTCCCCCCTCTATCCTCTTCCCCCCACCCACTAATGCTCACTAACAAATAAATAAAATCTTAAAAAAAAAAAAAAAAAAAAGGACTGAGGTCTGAGAGGTCAAAGCCAAATCTACAAGTTGTCTCCCTAGCTGAGTATGAACCCTGTATTCTTTTTTGGCTGTTGGCCAGGAAGGAGAGACATCAGTGACAGGCAGAAAGGATGACAGAGCATTGCATGAAATGTAAGTTGACACTCAGGGGCTGGAACGGTACAATGATGGACACATTCAATTTTCCTGCCAAAATACATAGACTTTTGGTTAAAGGGAATCACTTTTGTTTAAGTTGGTCAATTTTTTTTTTTTTTTTTTTGACAAACCCATGAAAGGGAAGAGAATAAATTGAATACTATTCATAGATATCCAAGAGTGAGAATTGGCTTATCTTTTTAATACCCTCTCTTCTCTGTGGCCCACAAGTGAACACAACCAGTAAAGCTGGGGTATAGTCTCTAGTGAGGTACTGCAGGATTTAATAGTCCTGACTTAATATATTTTTGTGGTGGTGGTGATGGTGGTAGCCACGGCTTATTAGAATAACTATCCCAGTTTTAAAGGACAGGGTTTCCAGAGGACAGGATATTTGAGAGAGAGAAAGTCGGTGTGGTGTCAAAGCCAGCCCATCCGGCTGCCAATTGGTAAAATTTCAGGGAACTTCAAGCCAGTTGTTAAAGCAGTTGTAGACTGAAATCAGCATTAGTAAGAATATTCACACCGTGGAAATTGACAAACACAGTAATTAGGTTTTTATTTTTCTTTTTTGTTTTTCCCATCAATCCTATTGTTAAACATTCACCAACACACAACTGGGCAAAATCTCCCCCCAAAAGCTGCAATCCGGACTAGTGTCAACTATCATTATACTCAGAGCATCATAGGAAAAACAGGTCACCTATATCCATTTTCTCATCCCTAGTTTAAGAGGATAATCTTCATTATGCAGAGCTCTAGATTATCTCACGGAAAAATAAAAGTTAACCTTCCTAAAGAACCTAGGCCACGTGGAGCTGAGGAACAACCAAAAAGAGTTAATATGAAGTGTGAAATGGTTATGAACACCGAGGGCCATTTATTTTAGATGAAAGCACATAATTTATTAAGAATGGACAAAAGAGGAAAGTCATCATTTTTCCTCCAGTTAATAATGCCCTCCACTTCCCTTGTCTCCAAATGCTTTGTGCAGTGAAGTTCAGAAGATTAAAAAAAAAAAAAAAATCCTGATACAGCTTTTCCACCCAGAGGTCTTCTTAAAAGCTTACAAATCTTTTCTAAGATTAAACTTAACTTCAAAAGCATCAGCTGTGGTCTCTGTTTGTCACTATGAGAAGGAATTAAAGCGTTGCAGAGCTAAGATCCTAGGGTGATGCTTTTTTTTTCTTCCCCCTCCCTAAACATATTTTCTTTCCCTTCACCCCATGGAAAAGCAGCCTAAAAAGAAATGTTAGGAAGAATACCTTTTGCATTTTGTACACACCTTATGGATCTCAGCATTCCAGGGTGAAAGTGGGGTTTTTTTGATCATAAATCTGAGGGGTCAGTTACAAAAATACCAAACTATAGCTCATTTATTTCTCATTTTCCTTTTCCTTTATTTAGATACTTGGGTGTGGGTTTCTTGCTGCAGGGATTTGCATTCTCTGGCATTAGTCAAGGTCAAAACACAGAGCCTTTGTGTGTATTCTAAGCCCTTTCAAATACACGATCACCCCTGGTGTGATGCATTTAAAAAAAGGTACCTTGCTCAGATTCAACCCACAGGCTCCCGCATTTTGTTTGTCTTCTATTAAAGACTAAACAGCTACATTTTCATTTCAAATTCCATATAAATGCTTTCAGAATGGCTTACATGTGGAGCTGTCTGAAGACAGGGAAATGTACTGAGTGACCTTTTGCCCTCCTTGTTCTCAGTTGTAGGGACTGTAGGGGATTCCTTCCCTCTGTACACACAACTACTTGTGACCCAGGACTGAAGCTCACCCCTTCCCTTTCTCTAACATTTGCTCCCTAGTCCCCAGGGACTCGCGATGTTTCCAGATCTCAACCTGTTCTCCACAAAGTCTCTGAAAAATAATATACATAGCATGCATCCACAAGAGTGATTGAGAATATATCCATCTACACAACATCCAATTAAGGTGGTATAAAATCTATTGTGATTCAGGATAATGACTGTTTAATAAGATGGACTTCAGACTGACAGACACAGTTAAATTCCTTAGGAAATTCTTACGCAAAGACAGGTAATTTACTAAGCATCTCTAGATCTCTAGACCTACTGCCCTAGCTGTAAAAATGAGAAAAAAAATCATAGTCAAAACTACATAGGTTTGTTATGAGAATTAGATTATAAAATGTGTATGAGGTGCTTGCTCTGGCATATAAGAAATACGCAAAAAAAAAAAAAAAAAAAAAAAAGAAGAAGAAGAAGAAAGAAAGAAAGAAAAAGCAAGTAACAGAATAGCTGTTAGTCAGTCACCTGTGTTTGGAAAGGCTCAGTTCCTCCTAAGAAACCAGGACATTGAATTCAGACACAGTCCCCACTAACTTCAGCCTCAAGCGCAAAGCCCTCGCCTTGGGCCTGCAAGATGCTTCACCACTAAGGAGATTCACATGCTCAGAAGAAATACCAAAGAATTGTAGCACAAAAGGAAAATCAGGCCCCAAGCTCCCTGACTGACCCCAGACTTTAAGTTTCTCCTCATTTCGGTTTTCCCAGCTGTACAACGCACTCAAATGTTCTTAAGCTGGGGAATCAATGTAACCAAAATACTACTGACATGTCATACTTCTTCGTTCTTAGAATCCAGCACTGATTCAAGGAAAGTTTTCAGGAGAAAAAAAAAAACTTCTAAGCATTCAACATAATTATTAGTTATAGGACACAGTGATTTCAGAAACAAAAATGTAGAAAACAAGGATATTTTTAAAATCAAGGAAGTATCAATGATCCATTCCTGTTTTTGGATCCATCAGTATGTCCATACTGTGACTTCTTCTCACCAATTGTTTCTCTCTCCTTCACTGGTTGTTATGGAACCTAGATTGGTTCCCAAGAAAAAAATTTTCTATGTTGATAGGCCAGATGTGATGTTGTAGAGGCCAAGGGCAGGCCACTCCAAAATGTGCCACTTTGGCATATTATTTTAAACAAAAGTTACTGAGGGGCACCTGACTGGCTCAGTCAGTTGAGCATCTGACTCTAGATTTTGGCTCAGGTCATGATCTCAGGGTCATGGGATAGAGCCCCACGTGGAGCTCCAAGCTCAGCACGGAGTCTGCTTCTCTCCTTCTCTTTTTGCCCCTCCCCCAGCTTGCGCTCGCTCTCTCTAAAATAAATAAATCTAAATAAATAAGGAAACAAATAAAAGTTACCAAAGAGACAACCTGTGCAAGGACACTCAGACCCTCCTTCCTCTCCCTGAAAGCAAGAAATACATCTCCTATGTGAAAGGTACCCTTCCCTGTACCAGAAGGTAAAGAGACATCCCTATCACCAGAGATAGGAAATTTAGAGCCAAGAAGGTTGTAGAAAACAAGCCTTATTATTTTACTAACTTAATACCTTACCAAATTCTGTTTAAAATTCCTTACTAGTTTGGGGCACTTGGGTGGCTCAGTTGGTCAAGTGTCCAACTCTCGATTTTGGCAAGCCATGATCTCAGGGTCATGAGATCAAGGCCCCTGTGGGACTCTGCACTGGGCATGGAGCCTGCTTTAAGATTCTCTCTCCTCTTCCTCTGTCCCCGCCCCTCCCCCAGCTCGCACACACACACTCTCAAAAAATATACAATACATAATAATAATCCTTACTAATTTAAGTTCCCAAAGTTTTCCTTATCCTGTCAATTCCTCACCAATTTATTGTCTTTTTGTATTAAAAGTATAAAAACTGCCTATTGTGCTCATTTCTTTAGGTCTCAATGTCCTTATTAGGTCTCTGCTCATGTAATAAACCTATGGTTTTTTTCTCCTGTTAATCTGTCTCATGTAAATTTCATTCTTCGTCCAGCTAGAAGACCTTGATGGGTAGAGGAACAATTTTTCCTTCCCTTCAATGTCCAGAGAGGTGGGCTAAGGCACAGATTAAAAGCTCAGTTCAGGAGTTGAGACAAAACTCAAGCTAGGTAAGATTTGACCTTCCAACAATCTATGCATGTGGACAGTCAAGTGACTTGAGTACCTAGAATGGGACTTTCTTGGTTACTACCTTTGAGTCCAGGGGCTCCTTTTACACATCCATTCTAGAAGCATCTCAATGCACGCAGTATGGATAAGTGTGCTTAACTATGCAGAGGAGGGTGTGATGGGTTGGCTATTGGAATAGCTGGGTCTGGCATAGGTCTAGGAGAGGTCTAGGAGAATCAATTATGACTAGCACTTTAGCATTGCTAATGTCATCAGGTTTAGGCTTTGGACTCCTAAAAATTTCAGAACCACAATTTGGGAAGGAATTGTACCCAGACATAAAACAAACATATCCATGCCCCCGTAGGACACAGATTGGGCTGGTCTAGGGAGAAGATGGCCACTAGGATAGTGGGTATCATAGGTTCAACTCCCTATCCCACACAAACTGGAGTGGGGTGGGGGGGCATGCTTCCTTAAGTGCTGACAGTCTTTTTAACCAATATATGTAAAATTGTAAAGAACCAACAACAAAAAATCAGTCACTGATCTTGTACAGGTATTAGGGTTAACAGCATTCACGTGGAAATGAAGAGCAAAGAAAAAACAATGTTAAACAACTCTGTGCTGTAACATTTTCTGTAATGATACTCAAATGTAAGGAATTTAAAAAAATCTTTGATCATAAAAAAAAAATCTAAGGATGGGATAATGGCCTCTCTCTCCTCCCTTCCTATGATCACTCCTTTTCCTTCTCCTTTCAGGGGAATGTCTCCCCCACCACAGGCATCTCAATGGCTTTCTCCTCCCTGCACAAATCAGTGCAGTAGCTATATTCTGAGTATTTCCAACATAAGTCTTACTCCTCCAGGCCATCTGGAAGTCTGGATAAATCTCTGAAGGGAGCTAGGCAACCTCTGACCCAGGGGAAGAATGAAAACTTGCTCTCAGTTTAGAGAGTCCTCTATCCCACTGGCAAGTCTCCATGAGCTCCCTTTGTGTGAGACATTCTCCTTATATAATGAAATGGCTCAGAGTAGCATGATGGCACTTTGGACCTGTAGTTCACTGACACTCCGAATAATGTTATAAAAATGCCATTTTGAAATAAAGATAGAACAAAATGCTGTTAACATAAAGATGTCGTGTGTCCCTTTATCAATAAATGTAAAAAGGTTATTCTCAGAACTAGGCTTCTGCATTTGTAAATTTAATGTATCAAAAACAAATGTTTAAAACCTAAAGATAAAATGATGTTTCCCCATAACAGTGTAGCTTATGAGCATGTCTGAGAAGAATAGGGTATGGAAATATAGTGTAAGATGTATCACAGTAGAAGCATGTGTGGAATATTCTAGGAACCCAAAGAAGGAGGTTAAATAAAACTCAGGTGATATGACAAGGGATCAGAGAAAGCTTCACAAGGTGGCTAAACTTTGAGCTCTACCTTGAGAAATGACTAGAAATTAGCCATGGTAAGATTCCAGGCAAATGCAGTAACATAAGAAACATTAAGAGAATATGCAGAAGTAGGTATCTGTGTGTTTGAGGGGGCTCTGGGAGATGCATGGGGACCCCAAACCTACCTTTCTTAAGTGCAATCGGTCATGTAAATTGCCTGATATGATTAATTATAAACTTATGTTCTCTGACCAGGGCTCTTGTACTTTAAGTGAGAGGTTACTCCAGCTATAGACTCAAAAGTCTTTGCTCCTCAATAAAGGACTCCCAGGGACCTAAATCAGACTGATCTCATATAGATTTAGCAGGGAGAGTTAGAGTAGTCCTCAGAGAGTCATCTCCTCCACACACAAGCAGTCCCTGCCCCTAGCTTTGGCATTATCACAAGCTCCCAAGATGGCACACAGCTAGGAGGCTGCTTCCTGCTGTGGTGAGCGCATCCAGTCCTCACTGACCATGTGGCTTCTCTACTGCCCTGGCCAGGCTCCAGACTATTTCCCTCTGTGAGACTTGCTGCTCATGACATAACTGGGTCACACCTCAACCACCATGTGACACTTCTGGGGACCAAGCCAATTTTCTTCCCTCACCAACCCATTCACCACTCAGTGGGTCAGTTTGTGGTATATAGCAAATGACAAGGAGCACAGTCAAGCAAGAGTGTTGCTAAGGGATGCCACTGCAAATCCTGATATCAACCAGCCCTTCAGATCTGAAGGGTAATTCTCTTTGCCCCCCTCCCTTTTTTTCATGAAATAGTATCACAATAGCAATACAGAATAGAACACAATCCCGAGCCTTGTGGACCTGAGTTCTAGCCCTGTGGGAGGGCTAATCAACTGTGTCACTTTGGAGAAGCCGCTAGTCTCGGCCCCTGTGCTTCCTCATCAGGTGAGTAAGGATGCCTACTCTTCCTAGCCTGGAAGGAATACCTGGCTATCAGAGAAATGAAAGCGTTCTCAAAAACTTTAAAACACTAAACAATATTGAATTAAGCCAGGAAATTGTTCATCCAGAACATTTGTTGAGACCACAGAGAGCTGGCAGGCCTATTTTCTAAGGCAAGTGGGTCAATTGCCCTTGTCACACTTTTCCATCCATGCAAGATATGCTGCCTAATTTAGAAGGAAGTCTAGGATCAGAGAAGTTAAGTTCACTCCACTGAATACTAAATATTCATTGAGAGCCTATCATGCACAATGTGCTGTGCTCTATGTTTTAATTTCAGTGATTTGTCCAAGGTCAGAGAGCTGGTTAGTGTAGGGCTAAACTAGCTGCCCGTGCTCCCAGCTGTGTTATCCATCATTCCCTTTCCTCACATATTCTGGAGCCAATTGTTTTCCATCGGGCAAATAACATGGACTTCATCTGCTTTGGGTTCACGACTGTTTCATCTGAAGCTCTCTATAAAGGACATAGGTTTTTTCCAGAAATATTTCATTGAGTTTCTCTTAATTTAGGGAGAGGAAACAATACATTAGTGACACCAGGACATTTCCAAAGAGAGACAAACAGTACCACAGAAATACAACTGGATTCCTAAGAAATGCTGGAGCAAGAACAGCACGAGATGCCAACACAATCAACACATAAATAATTCTACAGTTATTGGCAGGCCTAAATTCACTGGCTGTCATCCTAAAAGAAAAGGAAGTCAGACCTGAGGTCCAGCAATATGAACCCAACGATCACCTGCCACGCCAGCCTTAATCACTGCTGCTCACCTAGCTGCAGCCCTAACCTCATGGAAATAAAGAATGAAAAAGAAATTTCGCTCTGTCACAGAGTACGTCATGCTGATTTATCAACCTGAAATATAGTTTAATCTGCATAAAAATGGAGTCTCGTAAACTGACTGGGATTAATAAGTTCCAGCTCTAATTCCTTCTGGTGGTCTCATTTAAATAGGCCATTCATCACTGTGACCTCTTTTGGTAATAGCCTTACTGTAATATTTAATTTTACATTAATTCTGTTGTAACTTAGCCAATGCTCATTTGCAGAATAATCACCAAGGAATTAGCTTTGGCCCCCACCCCCACCAACATTCACATGAATGCCAAAACAAGTCAAGATGGTCGGTTCCCTTACTCTCTAAAATGCACTGTTCAAGAGTCATGTGCATTTGGGCAGGACAGCGTGTTAAGGAAAAGGGAACATTAACACAATCTTTACCTGGACTCTGAGATAGGATATTTATTTTGAGCCAATTAAGACATAAAATCAGGTACAAAAACTCAAGTTATCAGGTCAATTTGCACACATTAGTTGACATTTACTTGTGTTAGGGTCTGGCAAAGTCCTCTATGTTACTATTGCTTCTTAGTCAGAACATCCCTGGCCTTGAGTGACATTATGAATTCTAACAAATCCAGTCCAATTGAATTCAACGTAACACATTTATGGATCCTCTGTATGTGACAAAGCTAAAGCACAGTTGTCCTCAGGAGCCTTACCAAGGACAGTTCATGTGACATCTGAGTCAGGGAGAAATTATACCCAATGTCCCTCCCACCTTGGCCAAGGTAGAATGCAAGCCTTCTTTGGCCACTTTGCGGTTCTCTGGGGCAGTCAGCAGTACACTGAAGGGACACAGGTAGATGCCCAAGAATCAGGGGGGGGTGTGTGTTCACACATAGTTCCACGGACAGTCAGAAAACCCAAGGTGCTGTGTCTGGCAAACACAGAGAAACCACTATGAAAACTGACCTTCCAGGCAACAATTATCCAGGGATAGACAAGATTTTTCTCTCCTATTTCTGCTAAATAGATCTTGGAAGGTACTGGCAATTGACACCTAAAGGTTACCTAAAGGTTCTGGATCTGCTAAATGAGCTGATGTGTCGGTGGTGGTGTGGGCAGGCAGCAGCTGGCAAGATGATCTCAGTGGTTGTTTCAGAGAGAAAAGATGCTCAGCACTGTTCTGCAATGTATTATTTTCCCTCTTCCTGTAGCTATATCTTTTTAGGTAATAGGCATGTGATTAATAATGGAATTACTTTTCTATTTTAGAATTTAGAGTTATATTAAAGATTAATCCAACTCTAGATGAGACACAATTGCCCATTCAAAACAAGTAACTTGGGGTGCCTGGGTGGCTCAGTGGTTTGGGGCCTCTGCCTTCGGCTCAGGTCATGATCTCAGGATCCTGGGATCCAGCCCCTGCACTGGGCGCTCTGCTCAGCAGGAAGCCTGCTTCCCCCTCTCTCTCTGCCTGCCTCTCTGCCAGTATACTTGTGATCTCTCTCTCTCTCTGTCAAATAAATAAATAAAATCTTAAAAAAAAAAAAAAAAAGAACAAGTAACTTGCTCATAAGTTGCAGGTAGAAAAGATGGGTGCTGACAGGGCCCAGGCCAGTATGCTTATCTCTGGATTCCTGGCCCACTGCCCCTTCCACCTCCCATGCCCCCATATGCCACTTCAACCCTCTCTCACTGTGAGTGGCCATTCGGGCCAGAGCTCAGTTAAGGAGTGAATGGGCTGGGCAGCTGCTTGAGAGCCTATTTACAGAGTAAATTAAAACAAGTTCCTCCTCACCTTCACTACTTCAATAAAATCATTTTTAAAAGACACCAAATTACTAGCCTAGCAAGAATATCTCTATCTTTCCATCTAGCCCTGATACAGACTTACGTAAGAGAAATTTACTACTTACAACACAGTAGCCAAAGACATAAAAGAGGGATCTTTCCCTTGATCGCAAGCTATTGCATGCTACACTGAGATGCCTTAAAAAAAAAAAAAAAAGAAAAAGAAAAAGAAAAAATCAAGGGAGGACTCATCAAGTTGAGAATTGACTCCTTTCCTAAATAATCGTTTACCATAATTTTCTTTCTTCTCCTCTCTCTCCCACAGCTTTTCCACATTCTAACCCAGCTAACGACCTTATTTCACCTGGTGTGCGGGTGCAGGAAATGGAGCAGTCAGAACGGAACTGCCGCATATGCCAACCATGAAATCTGAGTGCCTGCCGACGTCGGCACACGTGTGCCCTGCCGCGAAGAAGCCCTGCACAGACTGCCCGCACTCCCGTCTTAGGCCAGCTCAGGTGCTGTGTCTCTCTCTGTCTCTCTCTCTCACATACACACCCCACCTGTAGATAAAGAGGAGTTTGGGAAATACTGGGTTAACCAACGTCAAATAATTGTTTTCGTCTTCTCTGTGGGATTGGACCTGCCACTACACAGTGTGTTCTCTGGGATGGTACCATGTCCGCCTGTGAAGATGCGTGTGGGAACTCCTAACCTGCTGATTGGCTAGCCTTCTTATACTTCAGTCTTAGCGATGGTGTCTCTTCATTTTCCTGGGCGTTTGTAGTTATATTGAGGCCCTACATGTACGTACCCCCATGGTTCTTTGGAACTGGCCCTAGCCTTCTCCCAAGACTCTGAGTCGTGCTGGCAACACCAGTCATTCTGGCTAAGTGCATGCTACGTGCCCCTCAAAGTCCCTGATACTCACTATTTATCTGTGGGCACTTTCTCTCAATGTCTACTGTTGGAACTCTTGACTAAGCTTGGTCCAGATACATTACTACACCCCTCCGTACTTTTGCTTCATTTTGGCAAATGCTAACCATTCAGTTTACAAATTTAAGGTACCAAATGCAAAAAGAATTGAGTGAGGCTTTCTTAATAAACCTCTACCCATCTCTATTATTAGAAAAGCAGCTCATATATGCACCCTGTTAATAAATGGTAGCTATTTCTTTTCCCATATGTGACAGTGTGCTCATTAATCACCCCAGACAGTTGGAAAAGATACTATCAACTGTGGCTTTTAGCTCTGACAGGGAGATTCTAGGAACCGCCAGTTGTCTGGGACAACCAACCAATTGCACATTATCAACTATATTTGCAACTCGGGGACTTAATGGTCCTAAAACATGAATCTCATGACCTGGGTAGCTCTGTCTACCCTAGTCTATACGACTTCATAAATATGCACATGAAATCATAAACAATAATATTAATAAAGGAAAGACCTGTATATAAAAGGTCCAAGTTTAAAATCAGATCAATAGCCTTGCCTTGGAACATAAAAACAAAACAAAAAAGCAAAACTAGGACACAAATAGCCACTTCATCTGTAGCTTATGGACAGAAAGGACAGAGGGGAGGGTGACTCCAAACAGGAATCAAATGTATATAGACTCTCTGGGCAGAGACCAGAGATGTGTATGCATATTATGAAAAATACAGTTGGGCAACTTGGGTGGGGTTGGATTAGTAGAGGCCTGGGAGTTTCAACTCTAATTTCCTTTTCTTTTTGTCCTTAAAAACTCCTTTTACTCAGAAAATAAATTCTGTCCCCGTACACAGCCTTGTATCCCCAGCCTGAGCTCTTTTGCAAGCCCAACATGCGTGCTGCCATCCCCTCACATCTGTAACATTTAACTTTAATGCCTCTGCCCCTGAGGAGGGACGGGCTGAACACATTCAGGCCTGAAGAACCAGTCACTTGGCAGCCTATCAGCTGGTGACCTTTCCTATTGACACTGTCTGCAGGGCAGCTCTGCCACATGGACAGGAATACATTCCTTCCTGAGCTAAGCCTCCGATGGAGGCTGGGAAATTGCATTCCCGTTTTGATTAAGAAGAAACACTCTCTATGGCGAGGGGGTCAGAAACCACAAAAATAGACTCAGAGAGTGGGTCCTTTCCACTAAGAAAGCTCCAAGGGCTGTTGCACTTGCTGTGGCCCCACTTGGTGTGAGACACCATATTTGCGATGAGATTTCTCCCCACTTCACACCTGGAGTCTGGGGGAATGCACTTCCTCTTAACACGGCAGATACCTGTTTTCAGAGCTCCGAGACCAACCACCTAGGGTTAAAGGAAAACTCAGAAAAGTTCTTCATCACAACAGATGATCACAACATTGCAACCCTTCTCACAACAGACTGCTGTAACTTAAACTTTAAATTAAAAATTGGGACTACTGCTTATTTGTGGGTGGCTCTGGGTGGAATGTTATTTGGCAAATATATAATGAAATGTAAGATTTAAAGATGTTGTAGATCAGAAAACTTCCAACATTTGAAGCTGCATTTTTTTAAAACAAAAACCTCCATCCAAAATATTAAAAAAGTACTATAGCATCTCTGGTTAAAAGAGGTTAATGACAAAAGGGCTGTAACTCCCTCCTTCCCCCAAAGCAGCTCCAAGGCAGGCGGGTACAGCACTGGACCTCTGAGAATGATTGAAAAATGCTTCCCTGTAGAGGAGTTACTCAAAACCTAAGTTCCCATCATCAAGACAAAAGGACCAGTTCTTGGTGGAGACAAACAGGGACATGAATTATCCAAAAGACCTTTCTATTCGGCTTTCCCAGCACCATTTATTGAAGAGCTATCATTTTCAGATTGAGTATTCTTGGCTCCCTTGTCAAATATTAATTGACTGTATATGTGAGGGTTTATTTCTGGGCTCTCAATTCTGTTCAGCTGATTTGTGTCTCTGCTTTTAATGTGGGAAACAAAGGCAAAAGAAGAATGAAATTTCCTTACTATCTAGAGCCCATTGACAAGTCCTTGAAACAAGGCAGAGTGATATTCCTCTAGGGACTCACCTGCCTCCATGTTAATACTTTGTTAAGGGCCAAAGACAGTATTAGCCTGACCCGGATCCTGTAAGTCTACTTTAACATATAAAAATTCCTTTGGAAACTTCCTTTATCTCTGAACCCCCCAAGATACATGTTGGCAATCATCCCCCAAGCATATGGCCCTACTGATATACATCTGAAGGGTCTCATGACTAAGGCTTTATTCAATGGTAATAAATGTCCTTTTCCCAGGAATAGCTAGCTCCCTCCAGGTCCTGGAAACCTTGCTTCCAAAATTCCTTAGAGACTTAGACTATCCCTAACTCCCTCCTGACTTGAAAATATGTAATGAGCCACTCCTGGTGACCCCGGTACAGCTCCTTCTGCCCTCGGGTCCTGTCCCCGTGCTTTAATAAAACCACCTTTTTGCACCAAAGACGTCTCAAGAATCCTTTCTTGGCTGTCAGCTTCACACCCTAACTTTTATGCCAGTATCATACTGTTTTGATCACGGCAGCCTTGTAATCTAGTTTAAAATTAGGGCATGTAATGCCTCCAGCTTTGTTCTTCTTTCTCACAATTGCTCTGGCTATCTGGGGCCTTCTGTGGTTTTATACAATTCTTAGGGTTTGTTTTTTTCCTATTTCTGTGAAAAATGACACTGGGATTTTTACAGGGATTGTAAAAATCTATAGATGGCATGTCAATTACATCTCAGTGAAGTTGGGAAAAATAAATGTTGGTATTGAAAAAAGTTACCTTTGCAATGCATTCAGTGATTTTTTTTGAAAGAACACTATATCCTAGTTGAAAGCTTAAATTTTTATACTTCATAGCTGTTACAAGTAATTTAACCTCCCAAAGTTATCTGGGACTTATTAATACTTATGGCTTCGTTGTGAGGATTAAACAGGACAGCATAAGAAAACTACTTGGAACAGTACTTAGCCTAGATCCACCTCCCCGCCCCCTCAACCCACCAAGGTGCTCCCAGCCCAGCTGATGGTTTTCAGTGAGTTTAAAATGCTGGGGGGTGGGGGGAGGGGGAGGAGTACAAATGTAAACAACCAAGAACATTTGTGTTTTTTAGTGCTAAAATTGAAACATAAACTGCTATGGGAACACTAATGAGCAAACAAGTATATACACTTGTATCATATAAGAGGCTTTAAAATGCAGAGGGCCCCTGAATAAGTCTTGGAAAGATGAGTTCACATTCACTCTACAGAGAAAGGAGGCAAGTGGATGTACGAAGCCGGATGAAGACGGAGCAAGAGCAGAGAGGCAAGCAAGTATATCAGGACTCAATGCAGTCACAACACAGGGGATGGGGCCCTGAGAAACCCTGGGTCTTGTCTATCCATGTGTCCTCTGAGTCAGCGCCAGCTTTGATGCAAAGTTTACTAGTACCTGGAGATAAGACTGAAACAATAACTCTAATCAATTTTCATTTGTTTCTACACCTAGGTAAGGGGTCTAGACTTTATTCTACACATAGGAGGAACCACTGAATGCTTTTAAATCATAGCAGCATGATTAGAACCTGATTTTACAAAGATAATCCTGATTTTGCTCAGGAAGACCAGTGGAATTCAAACACTGATGCCAAGGAGATAATGGAAGATACTGTATGTAGTCCTGCCAATGATGATAATGTCATCATAGTTAGCATTCATCTTAATATACGTCAGGGACATTTCGAAATGTATTATTGCACTGTCTCATCTACTCCTCATCACAATATAATGGAAAAGACACTGCAATCATCCCTGTTTGAGAGGTAAGCAAATCAAAGCACTGAGAAGTTATGCAATTTACCAAGATCCAGCACTACTTAGCAGTGACATCTAATTATGAATAGGAGATCTGACTGATGACAAAGACAAAAATCGGAATGTTTCTAGCTTGAACCAGAAGGTAGATCACAATGTTAGTAGGTGAAAGAAAACATTTAGGGAATGAGTAGACGTGCTGAAAAAAAAATGGGAGATGTTAGGAAAACAGATGGCAAGGACATAGGGGATGAGAGCTGTACCTTTAATAAGAAATTGCTTCAGGTTTTTTACAATGTTAATTTCCTTATATAGGCAATAAGGAATCAAAATTTTATCTATATCTATATATCTATATATACAGAGAGAGCGATATATACATATACACACGTATACATACATATAATAGAATTGGATAGATTTGAATTTGGATTTATGTCTAGTATTGTTCTGAATTCTGAATGGTTAGTTTATTATCACACTTGGGGTCTGTGGATCTTTCAGAATTTTATATCTAACTAGCAGAGGTGGATGAGAATACACATAATCATAAAATACACTAACAGATAAAAGAAAAACATGAAAAAACATTAAGACATTTGGAGAATGTCCCAAATGAGATTTTAAAAGATATTTTGATTAGGACAGGAACTTAGATCTTGTACAAATCTGTTTTTTGTTTGTTTTTGAACAAGGGACATAAAGACAAGAAAGATAATGTAACTAGGTAAAGTTTTCATTCACACCTATCCTGAGTACCCATCAGAGTTAAACATAGTAGACAGAATTACTGGAGACAAGCTGGGTAGAATTTTCTATCCAAAAAAGTTAATAGTCTTTTTTGAAAGCCACTGACAATGAAAAACATCTATTTTTTTTTCTTTTTTATCTGATGATGGTTTGCATCTTCTATACTGACATATTTTAGGAAGGTAATTTTAAATGCAAATGGTAGTAAAGGACTACGGGATCCTTCCAAAAGCCTGAGCCCATAGCTGTAGGGGTCATTTTGTACCACTCCTTGAGGAGAGGGGGACAGGGACATGTGGATACATCCCACGGATAACGATCTTTTCTACCCTGGTATTTTCCCCATTACTACTCTGAATGGTAGTCACCTGCTCTTGAGACAACTAGGACTCCCAACAAATGTAAAATGCTAGAGCTTTTGAAGTCTTTTCTGAAAACTCTAGCATTTGATGCTATCATGTCTTCTTTTATAGATTTATTTCCTCTGTAAGGCAGCAGACTTCTGTAAAGCAAAGGTAGTATTTTTATTCTTCTTTTACTGCACAGCATATCCAAGAATAGGAAACATAGTAAGAATTCAAAATATTTATTGATATGCCTTGCTTCAACATGATTTAGTCAACTTTATAAAACAAGTTCTGCAAAAGCATTCTCTAAATTAAAAAAAAGGAAGATTTCCAACAGTGACAGTTCTACATTTTAATGCTTCATTTCTTAATTATACTGCTTTAAAAAGATATACACTGTTAGGAAATGTTGGATTTATTCAGTAATATATAGTTGGTGATTCTGGTCTTACGATCACATTTCATTAAGAAATCCTCTCCTCTTTTCATATTCGAACATGGCACTTCCACTTTTCTCTCCTAACCCAAGTTGGCTTATTTATACTTGGTGGTCATTTGAGGGTGGACTTGTGCTTGTATTTTTCCCTTCATTGTTTATTATAGTAAGATCCATAAAATATTAAGTATTGACATTCTAAGTTTTAGTTTCTGCCTAGAAGAGAAACCACTTTTAAATGCGAGTGACATTAAGGACTAGCAAGTAATCCAGTAGGATAGCCAAGTAGCTGAGCCCCCAAGGACTCTGAATTGCCACCGAGTAAGGATTTTTGGTGTTTGGGAAGCAGGAGCAGGGCACAAGCATACAACCAATCCCACTGGTGCTACAGACGTGTTACTGAGAGTCATTTAAGCCTAAATATAGACATTTTATTAGCTCCGAACATCAAAAGGTCTCCTCTTTTACATAATTTCACACTTCTGTGAAATTAACAGGAAGCTCTGTATAACCCTCAAATGAAAACACACATTCACCTGTGTGTTTCAGTATCACATATTACCTTTCCGATCTCGCCTTTTAGAAACAAACACAGACTCAGCTGCCTTCTTTACAGCCACCAAAGGAAGGTTTCATTGGGACAGAGAGGGAAACACTTGAGACAGGAAAGCCAGGCTAACAGAGTATTTGCAGAATTAATTTTGCCATTCTGGTTTGATCACTATCTCCACAGGGCTTATGCTGAAACAGAAATTTCCTATTAAATGTCACTTCTTACAGAATACAGTATTTACTAGCCTCCGACTAGCCCCCTGCACATGTCTCAAATCACTGGCCTTCAATCTTGTTCTACTGGATATAATCTGCCAGGCAGCCACATAGTAAAAAAGCAGATTGGTACACCAGGATTAAAATATATTTCAAAAGGAAACCATTAGGCATATTAGCAGTGTATTGCCATGCTTTGATTTGTATTTTTAAAGAGTCACTCTGGCTCCTCTGTAGAGCGCAGGGTCTAAGGGGGAAAAGAACAGAAACAGAGAGATCAGACAAGAAGACCACACAACAGTCCCGGTGGTGGAGAGCAGTGGTTTCCTACGGAATGGTGGCTGAGGAAATGGATAAAAGCTGACAGATGGGGTACACATTTTGGGAGTAGAATTACATACAAGGGCAGGAAAGGATGATACTTCAGGACATGCAAGAGATCATTTCTTCAGTCAATTCTCTTCTTGGGATTCTTGGCTGCGATGTCTTATTACATAGCATCTCTCTCATTTGAAAGGGCTGCTGGTCTTGCCTCGTACTTCCTGTGCTTGGGTTTTGTTTTTTTGTTTTGTTTTTTTTTTTTACTTCTGCCAGAACTTTGATTTACTTGTAACTTCCTGTATCTTCCTGTATTGCATAATCTTAAGATGATCATCTTATAACAAGATTATATAATCTTATAAGATAATAATCTAATCTTACCTATAACACATAAAGAAAACTGTGTATCTATAATTAATAGATATGTACTTAATAGGGGAAGGCCAACAGCCATCTACCTGTTTGCCTCTATAAATACATCATTTTCCAGGGACTTTGTAGCTAAAAATCAGATCTGTCTCATGCCAAAGATTTTGCTCTTTCCCCTACACTACCATGTCTCCCTATAGGCATGATACTTTTACTAGAGAGTACAAGAAATATACATATTTATGACGAATCCATTTCTCTTAAATAACTTCCAGTCTTGTGGGGGAAAGGAACTTTAACTTCATCAATACTGATCAGTAAAGGGTAAAGAAATGAGTAGTCTTACAAATATGCAAGATATAGAGATGTTTCTGGCCTCAAGAGTCCCAAGACTGGAGACAGTATCTACTGCTCTTTTCAGTTGATTGGTTTTGGGACTCGCCTTCCCTAAACAAATACCCTACTTGTGATAAATGATACACACTTAAGTACGTGAACATATGTTTACTTTCTCATTTCTGCGTTCCATAATGTCTATAACTGGCAACCAGGAGGTCAGCATTTGGAGGAAAGGGACCAAAAAAAGAAACAAACAAAAAGGAAAGAAATGGGAGCGGTTAATAACTCATGGTTTTTAAAGTTAATCCGGACTCAAGATGTTTGATCACGTATTTTTTTCTTGGGCTTCACCCTTCAGATAGAGTTAAAGAAATACCTTGAATCTTACCTAATCTTACCTACCTTTCCTGAGAATGCTTCCAAGTTTGTATATATAACACCCTCTTCTAAATGAGGATTTAGGAGAAACTAAACTAAGAAACTAAAATTGCTGGGCTGTTTCTCTGCATGATTTTGAGACCTCTACAACAGCCATGCTCTGAGAGCCCTCCTGCCAGCCTGGGTCCCCCCAGGGCACCGCCGTGGGAGACTAGAGGGTAACAGCTGGAGGAGCACTCGGGACCTGCCTGTTCTGAGCAAATGCACTTCTGGTGAGGCTGACTGCATCTGACGACATCCCCATCCGGCCAGCCTGGAGTCACTCGTGTCTCACTCTGTCAGCCTGAAGAACTGCAAGGTCCCCCATATGCCCACAAGAGGGGAAGCAGGCCAGCTCCGGGCCAGAGGAGGAGAGGAAAAATAGGAGACGGCCGTCAAAGTCAGTGAAAAATGAAGATTTGGGCCATTGATTCAAAGGTCACCAACGCTCCACAGGGTTCTACCTAAGTCAAAGGAGGAAATAAAAGAAACACACTACCAACATAATAGCTGTCAAAATGTCGAAATAACTCTCTCAGAGTCACAGGGTGGAGAAGGCAGGGAATTCTCTTTGGTCGTGTTCAGAAAGAAGTGGGAGGAACTAAATGTCTTCCCGAGAAAACAAAATCAGTAGAGGTCAGTACCAGGCTATAGGTATAAAGCAAGATCACAGATACTGTGCCTATACCAAGAAATGCAAAGAAAGACCATACCGGTATGGATAGCAGACTGGGCCCCATGCAGGCTGGCAAGCCAGTGGTCCCACTATGATTCCGGAAATGGAGCATAGGTCAGAGGAGGGAAAATTTACTTTTTAGTACAGCTAGTGGTAAACCACCACCACCCCTCCCCCAGGTTAAAGCAAGATTGTAGCTGATAACGGTAGTAGGCAGGAGGAATTTGAAACAACTCAAGAAAGCTAAAGGCAGATAGTAAGAAGGCACTGGAAGCTTCAGCTGAACAAAAAACAGATACAAAGTATAACATTATTTTTTTTAAAAAGGAGCATAAAACTTCTCTCCCCTCCTAAAAATACAGTGATTAGCACAAGGAAAGGGGTACCTGGGTGGCTCACTCGGTTTAGTATCTGACTCTTGATTTCAGCTCAGGTTATGATCTCAGGGTCATGAGATCAAGTCCTGCAGGGAGTCTGCTTGAGGTTCTTTCCCTCTCCCTCTGTCCCTCCCCCCATTCACACTCATACCTGCTCTAAAATAAATAAATCTTTTAAAAAAAAAAAAAAGGGAAAGAATAAAATTGGGGTTTTTTTGCATGCTGATGGTAGCATAATTGGTAAACTTGTTCACATAAAAAAAAAAAAATGGGTGCATATCCACAAAAAGGCTAATTGTTCAGTAAGAATAAAGTAACACTAGGCCCAATGAGGACTCTTCAGAAGGACTGAGGCAGTTCTGCCTGGAGAAAGAAGCCTTAAAGAGGAAAATGAGAACCATCTTCAAATATCTGAAGAACTACTGTCTCAAGATAAAAATTATTATTTCTTACAGCTTTGCAGTTTCACCAGTCGGTTTTGTCTACTTAAATATTTCCTTGGATCTTCCTTTGAGTTCTCCATGAATTTTATGATGTAAATTAAATAATGAGCAGAGATCAACACCATGTTGACAGGAGCAAAGGACAAGAGCAATGATGACATAACCCTGGCAGATTCTGAGACAAGTAGACTGAAGACCTCATGCATGAGGAGCAAGATGGAAGGATAACTAAGTGGGATGCCAGGTGAGGGTGGCTATTTGGATGTTGAAAAATGAAAACTCCCTAGAGCCTAGGAGAGACCAGGGGCCTACTCTAACAGCTGTGAGTATAGAATCAAAGTATTCTCAAAGAGCACTTCAAGAAATGAGAGCTAAAACACAACAGAAGCAAAGTTATAGTGCAAAGTACAACACAATGGATGAGGAATGAGAGTCCTTGAACTTTCACGTCAGCTGCACCATTTCCTAAGACTGTCACCTTGGGCAATTCATTGACCCTTTTTTAGTTCCTCATACATCTAAATGCACAGGGAAAAATGGCATATCATCCACATTCCAAAAATCATAGATCCAAGTCTCCCCCTCTCCCCTGATGAATATGCCTCATGGAAAATAATCTTAAATCCTAGTATCGCCTCCTTAAGTTCTGTATGTTTCCCATCCCAGAGAAAGCCAAAGGAGAAGGAGGGTTATTTCTTAGAGAACGTTCCCAGGGGGTGCCCGCCACATCAGCTCTGCTCAGGCACACTGGTAGGTGAGGCATCCTTTCTTGTTTTCATGCCCTCAGGACTTCTCTATGCCCAAGATCCTAAGTAATAGTATGGTTTGCTGATAAGCATTGTTGGGCTTATCTGACTTTAGGACATGATAGGTTTGATCACACCCAGTTGAAAATAAACAGCTTAGGTCGAATGTAACTGGGTGTTCCTTGATTCTTTCTCCATTAGAATCCACTGGTTGAGTGTTATATGCAACTAATGAATCGTTGAACACTACATCAAAAACTCATGATGCACTATATGTTGGCTAACTGAACATAATAAAAAGTAAAAATAAAAAAAGAATCCACTGGCAAGCTAAAAACTATTTCTCAAAAGGAAATTATTTGTTTCTGAAAAAGAAGCTGTGGCTTTGCTTCAAAAGTCTAGAGACCTCAATTATGATTTCCTATTGAATTTTTTATTTTTATTTAAAATATTATTAACGCAGTGTGACACTACTTTCAGGTGTACAATTTAGTGATTCGACATTTCCATACGACACCCAGTGGTCATCACAACAAGTATACTCCTTAATCCCCACCACCTATTTAACCCATCCCCCACGCCCACCTCCCTTCTGGTAACCATCAGTTTGTTTTCTATAATTGAGTCTGTTTCTTGGTTTGCCTCTCTTTTTTTCCCCCCATGCTTGTTTTGTTTCTTAAATTCCAGATATGAGTGAAATCATATGGTATTTGTCTTTCTCTGACTTATTTCATTAAGCATAGTACTCTCTAGCTCCATCTGTGTCATTATAAATGGCAAGATTACATTCTTTTATAGACTGAGTAATACTCCATTGTATATATACCATCTTTTTTATCCATTCATTGGTCAGTGGACACTTGGGCTGTTTCCATAGTTTGGCTATTGTAGATAATGCTACTATAAACACTAGGGTGCATGTGTACCTTTGAATCAGTATTTTTATATTCTCTGGGCAAATACCGAGTTAGTATCCAAAATACGTAAAGAACTTATAAAACTCAACACCCAAAAGATGAATAGTCCAATTAAAAAATGGATAGAAGACATGAATAGACATTTTTCCAAAGATGACATCCAAATGGCCAACACATGAAAAGGTGCTCAATATTACTGATAATCAGAGAAATACAAATGAAAACTACAGTGAGATATCACCTCATACCTATCAGAATGACTAAAATCAACAACACAAGAAACAACAGGCGTTGGCGAAGATGTGGGGAAAGGGGAACCCTCCTGTACTACTGGTGGGAATGAAAACTGGTGCAGCCATTCTGGAAAACGGTACGGTGGTTCCTCAAAAAGTTAAAAATAGAACTACCCTATGACCCAGCAATTGCACTACTATGTAATTATCCTACTGAGTTTATGATAGGCCCATAGAGCACCTTGCTCTGTTTAAGGTATTTTGGCACCATTGAATTCTCTGGCTCATGAGACCCAAAAAGCAGTGTTGTTTATATTACAAGTTGGACCACCTGTAAACCCTTCTCTTGCTCAAGGCTATAAGCATGATAGGCAAATAAGTTGGAATAATATGCTTTATGTTGTCTACAAAATCAAAATAGACCCATTAAACATTTCTTAATGAGAGGTGACATGTGCTGCAACTTGAATTTCCTTTTGGCAGATGTATCCTCATATGCTCAAGGATACATCCCCAGCATCTTCATGGAGGTGGCCTGCACACATGTATCTCATTGAACTATTCAGGATACCCGCTACTTCCTACTTCTGGGTGCTATCAGCATGATGTCATTTTGGTAGGCTAGCATGTTGTCCTGAGGAATTGTGTGATGAATGTCCCTGAGGAATAAATTAAAGCAAATAGAGACTGGCATAGGCCAGATCAAGTTACACTCCTGTACTTCCGGGAGGAAAAACTATTTCTGGTGGTGTTTACTGGATGTGGGGAAGGAACCAACAAATTCAAGCTAAGTAGCTGAAGAACAGAAGCCAAGAGCTGGGATTATCTAATAATCAAAAACACATCTGGAACAGTACTTACACTTGGAGCTATTATTTAATTACATGTACCATAATAATCTCTTGTCATTTCCCAAGATACTTCTGTCATACTACAGACCCTACCGGAGAATTAACTGGGACATAACAAAAATTAACCATCTTTGAATCTTGCAAGTCCATAAAAGATGGACTAATCTCTCCAATTATTCTAGGTATATATTTCCTTTAGTTCCAAGGGTTCCCACTTGGCTTTTAATAGTTACCATTCCACAAGTCAGGAGACTAACATAAGAACCCTGTGTTTTTCTGAGGATATACCCTTTCCATCTATGCACCAGTGACCATAGTGGGTCTGCGGACCCACCAGACCACTATTGCATAAGGTCAGACCTAAATTCTCTTTACCACCTGGTATTCATAAATCTTAGTTCTGACCTCTGAATCATAGTACTGTCCTGAGTCACCAGAGAGTAATGTTTTCCTAGAGACAATGTCTAATAATTTCCCCCGAAAACTAGGTATTTCCTAATGGTCAGCAAATAATTAAACTTGAATTTGCCACAGGTCTATTTGGGGAAGGTTAGGAGGAAGATTTACAGATAACTTGGAAAGTTACATATAAGATCCTTCCTTAAGCATGACCAACTTCTCCTTCACTTCAATGATGCTGGGTCAGGTTTATAAGTTGGTTGAGGGTCTGCAAGTGTCTATAGTGTTGTTCAAGTCAGGCTTCTATTCACTGAGTCTGAATTATATGTATCTTTTTTTTCAGGCATACGAATCAAGCAGAATTTTAATGGGGTGCCCATTTCAGTTCTAGGAAACCATGATCGATTAGCCATTTCCAAAATTCCATGTAGATCAAACTATTCTGATTACCACTTATTATGCTTTGCTGCCTTTGATGGTAACATGTTTATCTTGCTTCTGGGCTTTAATGGCTAATAATTTGCCTCTGATACTCTTGAGTACCCAACATTTTCATTCAAATCAGGAAGCCACTTATAGTTGCTTTTCCCACTTTTATCAAAGCCTAGAGGGACCAGCCAATGAAGTAATTTTTAAAGTCTCTGGTGCTTCCCTCATCAGTGTATTTTTAATGTGAGATCAAGTGAGTATCATCTTCCTTTTAGGACACGTTTTGGAAGAATGGGCCAGTCGTACGTAGTAAGTGCATTCCAAATCCCATGTCTTCCTAAGACTCTAGATTCCTTGCTTTACATTAAACCCAACGCATTTCTGTCATTTTCATTTCATTTGGCAAAGGTGACTACTGAGTCCAGTTTTACTCAACAATTCCAGATAATAATTAAATACACACCCAGTTACTTGAGTTCATTTGATATAGCACAATGAATCTGGTGTCTCTTGTAAATGCACCAAAACTGACAAATTCAAATGCTTCTAAAATAGGTTTTTCCCTCACTTGTCTTGCATCCTTAGGATTAATTCCCATTGGTATTTCCCAAGATTTTTTATTGATGTAAAATATTGAAATGCTTAAGTCAACACCTAGGTTTGATTTGTAACTGATCCTCGAGAGCATCCTGGGATCTAACTCCAGATGCTAGATGTGGTCAAGTGAGGCAGGAGGAAACCTGGCATTTTATTCTGTAAAGTCATCACAGCCTCATTGACAGGAGAGAGGGATCGTTTCTGCTGCCCTAGGATGTTCAGGGAATCTGGACTTAATCAAATTCTCCTAAATGTTCCAATTCCATTCTTCCAGGGTCTACTTCTTTTCCAACCAATGTCCTACCTTTTAGCAGAGAGATCAGGGAAAGCTATGAATTCAGCCTATGTTTTAATCCCACACCCTACGTGGACAGATCCTGTGGTCATTTTTGTACACATCAGCCCTGAAGCTATAGGAGACTGTTTTAGGTGAGGCCATGAAATGCCTCTCTTCTCTAACTGAGCCTCAGGTTTAAGACCCCAAGTCTGCTGTTGTTCAGCATTTCAATGTAGTTAGAAGCAGCCAGTCTTTTCCCCCGTAACTGTGCTTTCTATAATGCTCTCCCACAGATTTTTTTTTTCAGTTTGCCAAAACCACTCCTTCAGTCCAAGTGGCCCCAAGTGATAACTGTTAACAGTTTGCACTGAGTAATATGGAATAATACTAGTGCCCCACCCTTAATGGTAACTGGATCTTTCCCTACCCAGGTCAGAGAGCCCATCCCACATTCCCCGTTCTTTGAGAATGTGCAGCCACTTTTGGGCCCAATTATTCTGTGGATCAGATCTTAGTTGCAGGCAACAGAATCTATTCTTAATGTGACAGAAAGATATGTCCATGCACACCACAGAGTGTTCCAGTAGAAATCCCACTGATAGTGCCACCCACTGCTTAACATTCAAAACCCTAGGGACTAGACACCAGAACCGCCAATACAACTGCTGCAAAGAAAAAAAAAAAAAAAGAGGTGACTCCATCAATGTACTTTCCACAAAAGTTGCACATCATTATGTTCTGATGTTTACATCTGCCTTTAAGGTCTCGGCCAGGCATCTAGCTGGCCGAAACAGATCAGAGCCATCTGAGCTCCAGGTCGCCACCAAATGAAGCATCACACTACAGGAAACACATGCATGCCCCAAGAAGGTTGGTGTGGGGTGGAGTGAACCTACCTCCAGAAGCTGCCATAGTCACGTTTACCTTTGTGCGGGGACTTCTGACTCATAATACAGTTGAGACAGAACCTACTTAATAGTTGAACCTGGAATAGGTTTGCCCATGGCTGCTTTTTTTCCTCCCAAGGTAGAAAAACATCTGCTGAGGAAATTTTCCACATGCAAAATAAAACTTGCTTTACGTTTTCATATCTAATATCCAAGTTTAGATAAGCACAGAATACTAAGACATAGCTTACTGAAGCTCAGTCCCTACCGTCGTCGATCTGCAGTCAAATAAGAGAGGCACACAAGTCAACAGTGATAAAATATTATCGAAAGTGCAAAGGATGACATGAGCACAGGGAAATAGTGTGGACATAACTATAATGATAATGAGGAAAGTTAAAATGGATTGAACGTGTCCAGCAGTGTTCTAAGGTATTTTCCTTTGTTTTATGTCATACCACGATCCCTGACTAAAACTCCACTGGACGCTTGTACTCTTCCCATCCTGCAGCTCACGAATTCTCTTGGTCCAGGAGGGCCCTGACCTTCACCTCTCAAATCATATCAGAGAGAAAGAAGCTGGTTTCCTTTACACCCTACAACTGGTAGCTCTAGTCGTAGGTCCTAATTCTCCCCTTCCGGACTGCACAATGAAGACATCCCTACTTAGCTTTGTGCCACTTCTCCCCTCTTGAAAGTAGGAGTATATAATCTGGAGTTTACATAAGTATATTTTCCAGCAAACAACTTCATTTTTAAAAGTTTGCACCTGACAGAGTGGGGGAAGTATCATATTTGTTCCAAGTCATTTCATTTTACCCTCCTAAAATTTGATTGATGCCCAAATAAAATAGGGTAATTTTGCCACATACCTGGAAAGCCATCTGTTACAAAAAATAACACTTTGCAGTAGTTCCACAAAACAGTATCCAAAGAGCAAAATTAGAATCGGCTCTGCTCAAGTACAGAGTGGGAATGCCATCGATTCCAGGGTGCTTTAGGCTACATCTCCCTGTAACTCTTCTCGAGCTAAGACACCTTTTTCTCTCACAAAGACAGGCTTCATGCTAGAGAAAGTTCACCAGGGCTTCTCCATTTTCCACCATCCCTGTTCTTTCCCTGCTTTCCCGGGGCCACAGGAGCCTGAGACAAAACAAATCACCTTCAAACTGCAATATGAAATCATTTACCCTAACTTCTTCGAACCAACGAGGAAATACTGCTTCTACTGTGACTCAGCAAGTCTGTGAGAGGACCCAGGACAGCTACCCTAAAATAATTTGATATATATGATGTCCTTGCATGCAGCTGGGAACTCTTGATCTGCTATCAGTGTTTTGTTTTCTTTACCCCAGGGGAGGAAACGGGTCAGCCAGGCTGGACATAAGCCTGTCAACAATTTGATTTATGGGCCCGTGTCCTAGTTTCTCTCCCCCAACATTAGCCAAATAGGCTTTCATTCAATCATTACAGTTTTATTCCTTTGAGGCTTGGGGCTTTTAATCCTCAAGACATTGATTAAACCTCTGTTAGCAGTCACAAATTGTGTTATTACCAGTATCCTTTGCAGAGATTCTTAAGACTGAAACTTCAGATAGAGACTTGAGTAAGGAATTTGGGTGAAAAGACAGGCACAGTTTAGGTTTCACGGACTTCCCAATTTTTCCAAGGGATGCCTATGATGACATGACATACCCACACTCTTCTGGGGTCCTCTTGATCCCAAGGATATTTATTTGGAATAAACTGGCACTCTAAAGCTATAGAACGGACTAAAGAAAATCAATGTCTCCTACTTGGTAATGTTGGTCATGACCTTGGGCTAGGGCAGTTCTCTGAATAGACAAACCACACCCTGATGCAGATGGCTGAAACTAACCACACGTATTTAGCATCACCCACACGGTGAAGGGAAACATTTCTCCATTTCACACCCACTACAAATCCTAAATTTTTTTCCCCCAGGAATGACCTTTGAGGATTTTCACCCAGGATACCTGCCTTTTAAAATCCATAATAAAGGCCTGTCAGATCAGGGCGACACTCTAACATATTACCCCAGCATTGGGATCAATCACAACCCAGGGCCTGAGATTCAAGACATCTTGTTGAAAGGATGCAAAATTTTCAGAATACATTATAGTGAAGTTTGCAAATCCCACAGACATAAATTAGGAAATCTGCTTGATATACTTGCATGTCACTGAATCTTTGCAGGGCACCTGGCAAGTGCAGAGAATGAACAGGGCTGCTTCTGAGGCAGAGAGAACAGTGGCTCCCCAGACACACATACCTACCTCCTCTATCCCACGGGGTTCTGGGGTTTCTAAACCTGTATTTCTCACACCGTGTTAGCCCTGTATAACTTTGCAAGTGCTACTTCTTCAGCAAAAGGAAAGAGGAATAATGAAAGATAGAAATGGGGAAAAAATGAAGGAATAAACAAAAACAAAAGCGCATTTATTAGCTCAGTGAAAGGGGAAAGGAACTAAGATTTTGATTTTGTTAATATTAAACTAGTTTTTAGAACCATCGCTCTTTTTTCTGATAATGTTTGATGACCCAGGAACTGGGTCACTTCTGATTAGCTCAGAGGCTGTGGTTTTATAACCTGAGTGACCCCACACTTCTCTCCTTCAGGGTCCAGGGCCATTCTGAAACTTTTCCCTGCGGACCTGGAAGGACACTGTTGCAAGGTTGCTAACCTTGGCCTCAGTCAGGGGCGACTTTGGGATGAGAGGGTGGGAGAAGCAGACAAAACAAAGCAGGAGAGAACACCGAGTGACTTCTGAAAAGTATTTGTTCCCTTAAGAACACGGTGCAACCCTGTACTTCTCCAACACCCACACCTGTACCTTCTCGAAGGCTGCGTTCATCAATTATTTGGTGTTAATGAAGTCAGAGAAATGAAATTATGAAACCCCGCAGAGAACAAGCCTCTGTGCTACCATGTGTGATAAGCTGGCTGACAGGAATGACCCCACACGACAGCTGCTGGCAAATGAGGACACCTCCTGGTCTTTTGAAAGTTCAAAGTAGAGACATCATAACCCCTGTAATGAGGTTCTATGCCTAAATGCGTTAACACCCAATTTCCAAGAGCTTCCAGAATAAAGATTATAAAATAAGCAACTATATTCTTCTAGTTAACTCCAACAGTGACACACAATAGTCTGAAACAGCAAGCCATATATTTGTGGTACCTTACTCCACCAACAACATGAATAAATAAGGGAAAAATATAGATGGGGCCATGAAGCTGCCATCCTTCCTACAGAGTGAATTATGTCTGAGGCCAAGTACAGAACTAAGTTCTTCACAAGAAAATGTTATCGGATCACATGTTACGCATGCATACTGAAATATCTTTCCAGAATTTACTCAAGTATTATCAGCAAGTCTTTAGAAAGCATACACCAAAATATGAACTTCTTGACAAAAATCACAATGTAAAATAGACTCCCGAAATATAGTGGCTTAAGTCAAAAAGTGGTACATTTCCCTCTTAAAGAGAAGTTGGTTAGTCTGGGCCTAGCATGGGGATACCACAGACATGGAGACTCAGATTCCTTCCACTTTATGGCTCTATCTTTTCCAGAGGGCTACCTCATCCCTGTGATCCAAGATAGTTCATCACATCCATATTCCGGTCCACAGAAAAGAGGAACAAGGGGATACAGAGGTCATGCCTACTCTCTTTTAAGGGCACGGCCTAGAAATTGAACACAAGAATTGGCTCACATCCCATTGGACAAGTCTTAGACAAATGGCTGCACCTAACTAAAAGCAAGTCTGGAAATTTTAGTGTTTCTTTGGGACAGCCATCTATCCAGCTAAAATGTAGAGGTTCTAATTTTGAAAAGAAAAAACAGAGAATAGAAACTGGAAGAAATAGTCACTGCCACCATGCATATGAACATCCAGAACCTACTGTGAAGTACTGAGTAAGCGGTATTAGTCTTGCAGTACCCTGAATCCTTCTCCATGCCAACCCCATGACCCCCACCCTGTCCTCCAACACTGTGCCTTCAGAGCCACTCCTTAGTTTGTCTTTTAAAAAAAACCGTACCCCTGGCCCATTTTCTTGTGATTTTCCTTAGCATTGCTACCCCGTGTCATTAATAGAAATGCATTAACAAACACTGTACCATGAATACTAATCTTGAAATTTTTTTAAAAGAGTGACCTGTGGGGCAGTTATGCTCAGGGCATTGCCCCCTCTAATATTTCCAATCACCCCTAAAAAGCTCTGTCTCCTCTACTGTTTCCAAGGAAACTTCAGGTATATTCTTTAGCTCATGAGGCCTTGGTGGATTCTCTCCAACTTTCCATTTATTTCAATTCATCAACTCCATCATGATGGCCCAAGTTTAATCTCACTTCCTCCCTGAAGTTCTCCCAGACCACTTTAGGTCTTGCTGACTACATTTTCGTTTGAACCTCTCAGCTTTCACAGGAATTTTATCCCACAATTTACACTTATATGCTCTCTTACACAAGCTGTTCACATCATGTAACGTCATGTGTATTAACACTGCCTTCTCAATATTATGAATTCCTCGAGGACTGTGGCCATTCATCATGCTCACTACAGCTCAAAACTTCAAACCAGATGAATTGACTTTTTAAAGGCATTTAAAAGGTGCTTATTGTATGACTATCACTGTGCAATCAAAACTAACATCCATTAAAAAAAAAAAAAAAAGCCTCTTGGAGGTGATGGATTGTTGATGGCACAGACTGTGGGGATGCTTTTATAGAAGAATATTTATGTTCATGGCACCTGGGTGACCCAGTTGGCTAAATGTTGGATTCTTGATTTCGGCTCAGATTGTGATCCCATCCCTGTGTTGGGCTCCATGCTCAGTGAGGAGTCTGCTTAGGACTCCCTCTCCCTCTGCTCGTCCCCCCATAAATAAATAACTTCTTTTTTTAAAAAAATGTATTTATGTCCAAAGTCATCAAGCTATATATATTAAATCGGCATAGTTTTATGTACATCAATCATACTTCAAAACGGTTTTTAAAAATAATCAAGAACCACAACCTGATTATTTGTAAAAATAATCACGAACTGTATCCCAAAACACTAAGGCAAAAAGGTGAGCCAGAAGAGGAACGCTGAGCACAGAAATGAAGGCAACATGAAGGCTTCATGTAAGCAGTGAGAACTCAGACTCCCCTTCAGTTTAGTTCTGCAGATGAGTCAACATTTTGGTAGTAAACAGTGCAGAATGATACAAGAAGAGACCATTAGCAGGGGTATTATTTGCCTATTCCATAAGTTCTAGGATCCACAGTTTGTTTTTTTAAGATTCTTACTTATTTGAGACAGAGAGAGAGTGAGCAAGTGAGCACGAACTGGGGGCAGAGGACGAAGCAGACACCTGGCTGAGCAGGGAGCTCAATGAGGGGCTCGATCTCAGGACCCCAGGATCATGACCTG
Source organism: Potos flavus (assembly GCA_028534135.1). Classification (NCBI taxonomy): domain Eukaryota; kingdom Metazoa; phylum Chordata; class Mammalia; order Carnivora; family Procyonidae; genus Potos; species Potos flavus. The sequence goes on from CM052889.1 coordinate 27,268,644, forward strand.
AGCCGAAGGCAGATGCTTAACTGACGTAACCTTCCAGGTGCCCCTAGATTCATTCTTAACTAAAGATACACATACACACATGTATATGTTACCAATGTAGGTAACTGTAATAGTACTATATAGTACTATAATTGTACTATATAGTTGTGGTGCTAAGTAGAATTCTTCCTCAAAATGGACCAAGAAAAACTTTCACCCACCTATCCAAATTGATGATCCCTCTCTATTTTCTTTTGTCATGTAATTCCATGTTATCATTATTTCTCCTGCTCCCAGATCATTCCATGTCCCATTGTGATTCACAGGCCTGACCGTTTTATCAAATCTGAAAACCAGTAACAGGTCTCAGTTCTGCCTCCTTTTTCTTCTCTTCTCTGCCCTTCCCCCACCACCCCCTTCTTTCCTCCTCTTCCTTCTTCTGGCAATTGCTTCTTTTCTTTGCTGTAGCTATTGCATGAACGATATCAGAATTCCTCATTTGGGCAGGAATTAAGTAATTTTCAAGAGAAGTGACACCTCATAAAATATCCATTATTCTTCAAAAACCCACTGTTATTTTCTATCTCAAACTATTACACTTGTTTATGCTTATGTGTGTGGGCATAACTCTATACGTTGCAAATGATGGTTGTTTTCTCCCATCTATGCAGCTAAAATGATCCACATAATGCATACAAAACTATCCATTTTGCATGTTTTGAGACATGAAGATCTGAATGTAGAAGAAAGTCATTCTTTTTGCCTTCCTTTTTTTTTGTTCCACATTTTGCATTCTGGCCAACAGTGCAACTGCTCTAATCGCTCCAGCTTTGGAGTGATACAATGCATTAAAGTGGCTTTTATGATTGATTAAATGCTCCAGCTCTGCTACTACATTTAATCAATGGCAGCAACCCAACACAGCTTCATTGGCTACAAGGCATTACAGATTAAGCTTCACACATTTTAGCTATTTCAGAGCAAATTTTAACTTTTGTAACCACAGTATTTTTTGAGCTTCAGAGAGTGACAATTATTTCTAGGAAAATACCACGTTCGCTTTAATTATTATTAATTACAATGTTCAACATTATGGTAAGGTATATTTCACTGATACCTTGCCTTTGCAAAAGCTATAATAATGTTGGTTCCACACTTATTTCTACAGTTTGGGGGAGGACTCTTACAGTAAGTGGTCTTAAAGAACGTCAGACAGTTCGGTCATCAGACACCAAATTTTCAAGACGTGGAGAGTTTACATGGAAAATTTTTCATCTGCTTAAATCTTCTACATTAGGCAAATATCCCTTTGTTTTGCTGACACAGGAGATACCTGTTCTCTCTTATGTATTTTTCTAGAATGAAGAACACACTTCCCCCTTCCATACTCAAATTTCTTCTCTAAGCAACTGGCCCAGACATATCACATGCTGATTACAATAACAGACTGTAGACTTTTGGCCAAACTGCTAAGACACCTATGGACCACTGTTCACTGTCTTCTCAATGTTCTGTTTCTCTTGAAAGCAGGGACTACGTCATATCATCAAATGTCCTTCACAAGAAGTACAATTCCCTGCTCATACTAAATATTTAATATGTATGTGAAGAATGTGACCTTAATGGCCTAAAAATCCAACAAAATCCTGAAAACTTCAAAAGACTATTGAAGACCAAAAAATTATTAAGACAACATCCCTTTTGCTTATAAAACTAAAAGATATTCCTGGTGCACCTGAGTGGCTCAATCTGCTTGAGATTCTCTCCCTTGCTTCTGCCCCTCACCCTTGCTCTATTTCTCTAAAATCATAAATAAATCTTAAAAACAAAACAAAACAAAACTAGACGGTATTCCTAAGTGAACTCATGTACTGTGTTGATTGCCACTCTTGCTTTAAGGGACAATGTTTCCAGGAGAGGCTACTACCAGAGAAGACGCAAACATTCAATAACATATTTGTGAATACACCAAAATGGCAAGACTCTGCAGTTTGAAAACCAGAGCCGAAGAGCTGCAACCAATGATCATGAAAAATAACTGATCAGCACTTTCAAAAATGTAAACATAGTGAAAGATAAAGAAGGACTAAGGACCCATTACAGATTAGAAGAAGCTAAGGAGAAATGGTAACTAAATGCAACGTGGGATTTTTGAGTAAGATCCTGAAAGAGAAAAATAGATAATAGTTAAAAAAAAAAAAAAGATGGAATTCAAATAAGGTCTGTAGTTTATTAATAGTATTGTATCAAAGTTAATGTTTTGTTTTTGATCATTGGATTACAGTTATGCAAGCAAGGTGTTAACACTGGGGAAAAGTGAGTAAGGGGTTTGAGAACTCTACTATTTTTGTTAACTCTTCTGTCAATCTAAAAATAATCCAAAATAAAGGTAGAACAAGTAAAGATGGGTAGTAAATGCAGTTCCTGGTCATCAATTCCTATAGAATTAAGTTATCAGAATGCTTTTAGATGAAAGCAACTCCAACTTATTATCCTAAAGAGGAGTTTTATTCACTTCCCAGAAGTTCACAGGTAGGTGGCTTTCTGGCTTGGTCCAATGGGGAGGTCTGCTTTATTTCTGTTCTTCTTTCCTCCTCTCACTATGGATGCTCTTCAGGCTGGAATTTTTCATGACATTTTGATGGATGCCATCAAAATGGCATGCCAGTCACATCACATTTTGATAGATGCCAGTCACTGAAGCCAACCTTCTTCATTTGCTTTCTAAGAAAGGAGGAGGAAAAGACTCTCCTCTATTCTCATAAGAGTAAGAATCTTTGCAAAGGCCTCCAACCATTTTCTCCATGAGTCTCAAAGGCCAGACTTGAGTCACACATGCATTCCCACACCAATGACTAACAAGAGATCAATCACCATGATCAGTTTAATTGGAGCTTATCTTTGAAACTGAGGGTAGATTTTGCCTTTCTTGAACAGCACAACTGCATAAAAAAGAGGAAGAAACCTGAGGAAAATTAGATCTTTGTCAGGGAGAAGGAAATGGATGTTTGTTATAATGAAAATAAATGTTCTTGAAATGTGAAAGCGATCACTGTTGCATATATAAGATGTACTACTGCTCTACAGGGTAGAGAGTATATATGCAGGGAATAGTAATCTAACAATTGGAACAAGGAAATTCTACAGTCCAAATGTGTTTCCAGCTGAGAACTAGGTAACTTTGCATCTGTCTACGATTTACAGATCCTATATTCCGTTTCCTTACAGATCTGCACTCACCTAGTGCAAAGCTCCTCCACCTCTAATAACCAGCCTCTTCTAAAATACTTTACATATGCATCTGCTGGTCCCAGGTGTACTTGTCAGGAAGCTATGTTTTATGTTGCTTCCATCGTGTCTTCTGGATCGTCAATAATACAAATGCATTCCTTTTTCCTGTGGCAGGCTCTCCGATTTTAGAAAATAACTTCCACATTTCTCCTATCCATCACACTGAATGAGGTTGTTTTTTGGCATCTCATATGCCTAGTCACCCCTTGGACCACCAGGTTCTCTCTCACATTGGCACCCACCTCCACGTTCAAGCTCAGTAAAAGCAGCACAGTTGGACTACAGTTTGCAGGAGATCAGAACACTATATTAATTAATGCAGCCTCACATTATGTGCTTAATGTGTTAACATTAGTTCATATTAAGTTCCTTGGGGGGGGTGTGGAGGAATGAGTTCCCAGATAATAAACTGCCTAAATGTGCTGAATAATGATACAAATGTCACTTCCATTCTTCCTCCCACCAACTCTTGCTTAGTGGCCTCCTGAGGGTAATAATAATAAAGCAAAGTTAAGGAGAAAAGTTGGGGGAGAACTTAGCAGATGTTTAGCCTATTTGAGCCAAGGGAGAAGCTCTCCTGTTGAGGCCCCAAACAGCCTTCAAACTGCAATAAAATAAACCTTGTTATTGTAGCTGAAGGATTCGGCCTGAGTTATTGCCCTGCAGGCATTAGGAATTAGAATATGCATCAATCTATTCTGTGGCCTTGAGAGCAGTTCTAACTCAATCTGTGAGAGCAGAGGTGAGAGGGAGAGATGGGAAAATCATTATATCCAGCAAATCCCCATCTCTCACCCTGCACACTAACATGTCCTTTACACAAACATGGCTTCTGGACAGGTCTCCTTCAACCAGAGGAATAAAATTCTCGGTCTCACAAAGTGAAACAATCTGTTCTCCTATGCAGACCAAGAATTCCTCCTCTTTCCCCCAAAACACAGTTCTAGCGATGGTCTGGTCTACACTGCCTGGGTTGACCAGACAGCCTGATAGCCTGGGACAGTCCCAGTTGATACCTGCTGTTCTGGTGTCAATATTAACAGAGGCCCCTTTCATCCTCAAAAGTCTGGACTTGGACAATAAATTATATGGTTATTTGATAACAACATATATCAGTTTTAAATCAGGATATTGGAAGTCCCAAATGAAGGTCGTATCACCCAATAAAGGCCCTTACAAAGTACAGGTTGATTGTAATATAATCCCTGTTAGGCAGATGAGTGACACTCAATGTCCTAAAATATGGTCAGAGTATGACCACCTATAGAACTCTGGTCACCCGAGTCTTAACATTTTTTGCTAAAAAGATGTTGTTGGAGGCCATTTGTGCTACCCCTCTCCCTTCCTGAAGCCAAACTGAAGGGGAGACAAGGGCAGCTAAGGAGACCTTGTGTTTTCCTCTATACGCACTGTTTTTCAGAGTTCTTCCTTCTTGGGGATATATGAGATTATATGATTTAAAGAAACATTAAGGTTTTTTTCCTCTGATTTATAAGGCATCATTATTTTTTTTAAGTAACACATATAACTAAAGAACACTTGGCAGGTACAGAAAATGTAGAGAGAAAAATGTTGAGTCTCAGAACAGGCAGGCAGAGAGTCTATGAAGAAGTCAAATTTTGTTTGTTTAGAATCATACTTTTACTCTGTGTCCTCTTCCCAGAACATCCTTTCTGTTTTTCTACATTAGATGACATGTTCACATGTTCTTAAAGCCCCTCTGAGATGTTTCCTAAGAGCCCTGGTCCACAGTCATCCCCCTCCCTCTACTGGGTCTCAACCACTTATTTTATACATGGTATATACTACTTTCTAGCTTCCTATTGCTTATTGCAAACCTTTCTCTCCAACTGGACTCACACTTCTCCAAGGAATGTGGTCCTGTCTTGCACCTCTTTGTATCCTTGGGATTTAGGCTACAGGGTCCGTGTTGAAGGGCTATCTTTCTAACTGTAGTTTATGATGATGACCACCAACATGATGATGCTCTTATCAGATGGGTTTCCATCTGATTGTTGAGTCTTTGCACATACACTGCCTTCACTGTGTTTGATTATTAGCCTTGATCACATATCTTAAAGGACTTTTAAATCTTGTAAATAATACCTGTGTCCCCTCATAGAAAATTGCATTCAGGCCTAGAGCTTCTCAGATATAGAAAGATGTTGACAAATTGCTGCAAATTCAGTAGAGAGTTGCTGGATTGATTAAGGAGATGCAGGACTTGATTTATGAGCAAACATTGAAAGAACTAAATATGTATAGCTGAGCTCCACAGCGATTCAGAGTGGGCCTGGGGGATCTGACAACTGTGTATTAGTAGCCAGAGGATGAAAACAGCATGTCAAGAAGAACCACTTAAATTAGGGAAAGGGCCTTCGGTGACACTCACTAGGGATTTTAATTACTGGGGAATAAATGTCCTGATGCATGAATTCGGTGCTTCTCAAACTTTCATGTGCAGACAAATCACCTAGGGTTCTTGTTAAAATGCAGATTCTGATCCAGTGAGTAAGAGACTTTGTGTTTCTGGTTAGCTTCTAAGTGATCCAGAGACTAAAGGCACTTGGGCAAGGCTCTTTTCTTTCAGAATTGTACAGTTCTGTTTAATTACAGAGTATAATAATAAGGGATATGGGCTGTTTAGCCTAAATAAAGTGCCCGGGAACCCACATAGAGGAAGCTGGGACACAAACCGGACAAGCAGGGCAGGGAGAGGGGTCCTTCTTTCCTGGTGTCCTCTGCGCCTTTTGGCATCCATACAGGGCCTGCCTACTGTGATTAACTACCCAGGCCCATTGCCTCTCTCTTATTTATCGTTCCACTTGTAGCAGATGACAGCAAACGAAGCATAGTTACTGCCGAGTTATGATTGTAGGAGACCAGAAAGTTCCTTTTTGCTTCCAAAATAATTTCCCCACCTTTTGATTAATGCCTGGAATTCTACAGCTGGCGCTTCATTCCTTTAGCTTATAACTCCCATCCCCTTTATAATGGAAACCCCATCCGTTATCTGTATCATAGTGTGCACTGCTTTTAATTCTTTCCTAGTAAATTTTAGTAGAGGACAGTGAGACATCTAAGGGCAGTAGGTACTAGGGGGAGTAGACAAGGATGAAGAATGTGAGGACCACCCACCCATTTCATACAAAAGAATGATGTCCAAAGAAGAGAAGCCACTTTGCCAAAGTCACCTACTTCTTTGTTGCTTAAATCCAGACATCCAGATTTGCAGGCCAGTATTCCTTTCCAATGCACCAAGTCATCTTCTCTCCTCTCCTAGAAATCTGTGCTATTCCAACCTTCATCTGTTTTAGGCTGTAAGCATAACCGAGGGGCTTCCCCCAGCCCTTAGAACAAGTCACCGATGGATAGTTTTTCTCACTTGAATTATGCTTAATCAGATAACTTAAAGATAATGTTTCCCTCATCAGATATAACCCCTGAACAGGTGAGCTACAGTTTATTATAACCAAAGCAATTAGGATGGAAAGTGGGAAGGTGAGCCCAGCTGCTTCCCATCAAACAGCTCAAGGAGACTTTGAGTAACTCACTAATTACTGAATGACACACCATCTCATCTCTATACATATGATCAGTCCAAAGAGCACAGAAGGACACTGAGCCCCCATCCCATCCCACCCTCTCATGCACTCCATGTTTCTTTCCATTTGATTCCCCGGGGACCCGGATTATGACATCCCCCATTGTCATAAGTTTTCACACATCACCCAACTCTTATGTGCATCTTCCAACTTGATCATAATAAACTTTAAATATTATTACTTTTTTTCCATTTTTAGGCTGAAGAAATTAGTTCACAAAAAGAGTTAATGGCATACCCAATGTTGCAATCTAAAGTTTGGACTCTGGCCTTTGGCTCTAAAAGCTTGTTTTTTTCTCACCAACATACCACTCCCACAAACCAATTCTTTCGGTCCTGGGGTAAGTCCAGAACTTGCTGTTTTCCCTAATAAAGTAGACTTCACTCAGTCATAAAATATGGATTTTGAGTATTCTTGTGTGATTTTATGATTTTCATTTCAGTTTTTCAAGCTGTCTCCCACCTTTAGTACACTGATTAGCAAAGGACAATAAATCTCCAATTAAATGGAATTGAAATAATCAGAGCTAATGAACAGTATTTTCTTCAATTCAGTGGGTTAAGAGAAAGAAGCAGAAAGAAAAACAAATGGAGCAATTTTACTTCAAAAATCCAGGGCAAATCCTCGAGTCATTATGAATTCAGTGTGAACTCTTCATTTTCTGACTCTATCTTTAGTACAGAACATTGAGAATTCATAGCCATTAAGATGTCGCCAAGGCTCTAAGATCCCTTGTCTGCAGAGACAAAGTCAATCATGTTCAATATCCTCTCCTTACTCAGACATAAAACAAATGTGGACATGAAGACAATGCCCAACAACAGAGTTTGACAAAAATGTGTCAATCTGGTTCAGATTCTTCATGGCCCATGAGCTGTAACTGATGGTATTACCACTACCTATAGGTCCTGCTTAACTGAGTCTTTACTGCCATTTCTATTTTCTTTTCCTAAATTGGCTACCAGAACTGATAATACCAAAATAGTCCCACCTCCTTTCATTGGGATGAACTTTTGGATCAGTGACACAAAGCCTAACCATCACGTAAAGACCATCACCTATTCTACTCAGAGCTATATAGATAACATCAACCTAACTCTTTCCAGTGATCTCAAACTGGCAATGTTTAGGTATTGGCATAGAGTAGCACTTTTTTTTTTTTTTTTTTACTCTTTGTGCTTTTTCTATGTATTTTTTAAATATATGACTTTTTTTTTTTAAAGATTTTTATTTATTTGAGAGAGAGAGCACAAGAAGGGGGAGCAAGAGGCAGAGGGAGAAGCAGACTCCCCACTGAGCAAGGAGCCCAACCTGGGGCTCAATTCCAGGACCCTGAGATCACGACCTCAGGCAGAGGTCGAAGGCAGATATATATCCGACTGAGCCACCCAGGTGCCCCTATATATGCACTTTTAATTAAAGAAGTGAGCAGTGATTATGTTTATTACACGTTTTAGTTGTCCTACCTTATTTTTGTGGTATATCTAAATAACTAAAAGCTTTTAGTGCCTAGAAAGAGGGATAAAAATAAAACCAGGATGATAGAGGCAGCACACTGTTCCAAACAAACATATACTGGAGTATATACTGGAAAAAGTGACATCAAAGAGGGCAGCCGGGACTAGATAGGAAAAGCAAGATTCTGTATCTGATAATGAAAATGACAGAGTCAGAGATTATGTGAAAATATCAAACTAAAAGTTACCCAAGAAAAATCCATTACATACACAAATAGCTACAATGAAAATGACTCACTACCAAATGTCAGCAAAGCTTGAAGTAACAAACTCTCATATATTGCCTACAATAGTGTAAAAGGGTATAACTAAGTTGGAAGACTATGTCAGTATCTACTAAACATTAACACATTCTTTGACATAGAATTTCCACTCCTAGTTATATACACAAGAGAAATGAATTCATTTGGCCACCAATAGACATACATAACACTCATAACAGCTATAACCAAAATCAGGAAGTAATCCAAATGTCAACAAGAAAATGGACAGATACATGGTAGTATTTTCATACAATGGAATTTTATATAGTAAAAAAACAGATATATTCAATAACATATGTGACTTTTATAAACAGTATGTTGAAAGAAAGAATCTAGACACACAAGATGTATAATATATGATAGTTTATATGAAAGAAGCCAGAGCAGTGGATCTGGGGCAGGGGTGGGGTGAGATGAGAAAGTTACCCACGGGAAAGGAGCAAGCAAGAGTACCCTACAATTCCAGGGTACTAGAAATGTGCCTCAACTACTGAGTACCCAAGTGTATATGTGTAAAATTTCACTGAGTTTTACCCATAATATTAGCGTACTTTATGTACTTTACTATTCACACCACACACGGTTATGCCACAATTTTCAACAACCCTCTGAAGGTGACAGAAATTCTAAATACAGGTACTGAGTAGAATCCACATTCCCTTCCCATCTTTGCTTTGGGGCTTCCTTTGGAGGCCCAAGTACCAATTTAGGGAGAGTAATTCCAATGGTCTTAATGACAGATCCTGGTCAGAATGCCCGTCTTAATGACAGATCCTGGTCAGAATGCCCGACAACAAATGCCTTGAAGCACTCCTCATCTTCAACTGCCTTCATCAGATGGCATTTGGCTAATGAGTCAGGTTTTTCACAGAATATAAGTGTGTTTCAGACAAATGCCCACTGGTCAATGAATAAGGCTGCAGTAATTGTCTTTCTTATGGGTATTATGCATATGTATAACTTTTATCACCAATGCAAATTTTTCTTTATTCACTGCATCTCCATTTCCCTATTTTAAAACTGTAAAATTTGGTAATTTGCCATGGGAATTCAGGATACTTGTGAAAATGAATAATGTTCCATTATATTTTAATCACCTTTTATATGGATTTTTATTTCTCATCTGTGGATTGCTAGTCTATTAAAAATTAGTCTAGAAGAAAATTAAAAATCCTTAGAAAGAGATAGTGCCAGAATAAGATTTTTTCTTTAAAAAAAAAAAAAAAAAAAGCCTTTTTAAGTATAGTACAAACCTCCCACCCTCTCTCCTATCATTTTTAAGGTAAAACTGAACAGACAACAATTACTTGGTGTAATCTCTGGGCAACATACCAGACTGAACAAGGTAGTAGAATGAACAAATCAGTCTTAAAGGATAAATACAGCCTGATAACTCTTTTATCATGGGAAAAATCTCCTGAGAGATCACAGTGATTTTTGGACACTGATGTGGCTTAGAATATTATATCATTAATTGAGATTATTAATAGTGTAACCATTATACTATTAACATTTTATATTAATAATATACTATATTAATATAATCCCACCAATACTATAATTGAATATACTATTATATTAATGTACTACCATTATACCAATTGCACTATTAACTGCTACTGATTCAAAAACTAGGATCTTTCTAACAATTATTCTGAGAATCGAACATCAACGACAGCCAAGGTAGTATCTTCAACTATGTTTTAAAAAAGATGCACAAGTTATTTCCATCATAAACTTCATTTTAGAACCACTGTTTCCTCAAAGATCTGTCATTTATAATACCAATCGCTTTCAAGTCTAAAGCCTGCTTAAGCCCAAATTACTGTTGCCTTATTATTCAAAACATACATCACATTTCATTGTATTTATTGATATAAATATTACATTTTGGGGGGCACCTGGGTAGCTCAGTTGGTTAAGCGTACGACTCTTGATTTTAACTCAGGTCATGATCTCAGGGTCATGGGACTGAGCCCTGTGATGGGCTCTGCACTCAGCAGGAAGTCTGCTTGGTTTCTCTCTCCCTCTAGCCACTTCTCCCCCACATTCCCTCCACCCTGTGTTCTCTCTCTCTCAAATAAATCTTTTTAAAAAATATTAAATTTATAGTTCTACAACTACACATCATAACCACTATATGATCATTTCAAGACAATTACAAAAAAATAAAAAGACTAAACCTGAGTATCACAATGCAAAAGTATTGAAATCAACCCATGTCTCCATGTCAAGAGTATATACTTCATTCACCAAACTTATATCGAACTCTTACTAGGTGCCAGGCCCTGTCCTGGTTTTTAGGGATGCAGTGGTAAGAATGTAAGTTGCAGTGAAGAGAAGAGAGACTTCAATCAAAGTACACAGTATTAAGTGTACTTAATTTACAATTTTATTACTAAGGAAAGAAAGTAAAAGGGAAAGGGAAGACAGAAAGAAGTTTCTTCTTTATAGACTGACTAGCTAATAAATGTAGAAACAATGTTGGAATTAGAAAATTAACATTTGTAATCACCTTAATAATAATTGTTTCAGGCAAGAATCATCAGTGAAGGCAAGACATTTCACCTACTAGGGTGAAATCAGATGAGTACCTGGACTTTTTATAGCCTCAAAGTATCTTCTGACAAGATACTTACTGATTATAAATTAAAAAAATAGTTAACTTTACAATGGAATCACCTAGAAGACACCATCTTGGGGCGCCTGGGTGGCTGAGTCTTAAGCATTTGCTTTCGGCTCAGGTTATGATCCCAAGGTCCTGAGATTGAGCCCCATGTTGGGCTCCCTGCCGGGTGGGAACCCTGCTTCTCCTTCTCCCCGTGCCTGCCACTCCCTCTCCTTGTGCTAATAATAAAATCTTAAAAATATATGTTTTTTATAAAAAAAGAAAAAAGACGCCATCTTGAGTGATAAAAGTTAACGCTAGCAGTCATGGGACAGATCCAGGTCATGTATCTCCTGATCTAAGGCTCTAAGAACACAAGCTTAATTCTGCGGTATTCTTGCCCAAAATGCATAATCTGAATCTAAGTATAAGGAACATCAAACAAACCCAAATTGGAGGGCAATCTACAAAATAACTGACCTGTATTTTTTTTTTATTTTTTTGTATTATTTTTTCAAAATACAAAATACTTCATGACATTTAAAAGTTACTGTCATAAAATAAAAAGATTGTAGAACTGATTCAAATTAAAGACTAAAGAACAGAAGTGAAATGTGATACATAATCCAGGATTTTCTTTGACCAAAAAGGACATTATTGGGACAAAAAGTAAGTTTTGACCAAGGTTTAAAAAAAATGTTACTATAACAATGTTAATATCCTGATCTTAATGACCATACTAGGGTTATGTAAGCAAATTCCTTATTTTTACAAAACACACTGTGGTATTTCAGAGTAAAAAGACCACATGTCTACAATACAGAGAGGAAACAAAAATGATAAAGTAAATATGCCAACACGTTCGCAGTTGGGAAATCTGTGTGAAGGGTATACGGGACTTTTTTTCCTCCTCCAATTTTTCTTTAAGTCCAAAACAACATGAAAATAAAAAGTTAACAGGAAAAAAAAAGTGTGGGTTTGACACCTGGCTTTCCCACATATTAGCTGGATGATCTTGGGTCAGTTACTTAACCTGTCAAAGCTTCACTTTTATCATCTATAACATGTGGGCAGTTTCCCTCCTAGGGTTTTTATGAGAATTAAATATTACATGTAAAATCCTCAATCTATTTATTATTACAGTTGAGGCAATGGAGAGAAAAGTGGATAGACTTAAAATTCAAAGTGAGAAGTGGAGAATGTGCATACTGGATTGGGCGCTACTTTGTATTACTACCAAGCACCCATTGCTGTCATCAGAGCTTAGTGGAGGCAACCCTCTTCTAATGTTTCAAGACTCAAACTAACATGTGCATCCTTACTGTAATCCTTACCCCGCCCCCACACACGGCTTCTTCAAAAACTCCGTGGTCCTCACCTCCCACCTAGCTGAGATTGGCTAGGTGAGGAGAGAGAAACATCCCGAGCAATAAAACTAAAAAAAAAAAAAAACTAAAATAAGCACACCATAATAAAGAGATAACATTGTAAACAGGAACGCATTGGTGTTGGGCATTTTTAGTACTTAGGAGACACCTAGAATTGGCCACAATATTTCAGATGTGCCCCTAACCGGCTCGGAGCACAGAGGAACTGTTACCTTCCCAGATAAGAGCACTCTGTTTGGATTTATGGGACCCACGTTGCTGTGGGCAAAGGCTCAGTTTGGATGTCACTGAAATCCACCCCCCAGAACTCTAATTCAAACCATTCTCTTATTGCAGAAGTAATAGTTCTATCCTTAGTTCAGAAGACGTTAAATCGGCTATCCATCCCTCAGACCTATGGAGAAGAAAATTTCCCTGAACTCCTGTAATCATACTATATGGAGGCCCCTACTTCTCCCCCAGGCAAAAGGCCAAACCTGTTAAATAATGTCCCATTTTACAGGACAGTCCTTTTTTTATCGTTCTCTCCCTTGGCCCTTGCAGTAAACCGTGCAGTCTTATTTATCATGTCACGTTTCAAGGAAGAAATCAGAAATCTATCAGCTTTCAAGGCCTGAGTGATGGGGACAGGGACAAAAAAACACCTCAAATTGGGGCTAGATAGGAGCAAAGTTGACAACAACTCCTGAGAGGCTATTTGTTTTATTTATTTATCACCTGTCAGGGCAGGAAGGAAAAGGGAACCAAATTGCCTATAGGAGTCAGCAAAGCCTCCATAACATGCCCTTATTTAGAGAACGTTCAGGAGGAATACAAAGAGAATGTGTCTAGGAACAGTGTCTGCTTTCAGTACGATGACCATGTATATTATCATTTAAATAGAGTAACGGGAGCTCCATTAATAATTATCCTAGCACAGCAGACATCCATCAGGACTGCCCCAGGCAAATCAAGGTCTAGAGCCACCACAGTGATGAAGAGGCTAGGTAGAACTTTAATTTTGCCAGAAGACTGACGGATTGGTTTCCAAGCTCTTTGTGTTAGAATATTACAATAACCAAAACAGAGCCCTTTAGAGCTCAAATAACTTAAACTTTCCATTTTGCAAATGAAGCTAAAAAAGGGAAAGAAATTTTATTAGCAACTGTAGAGCTGCAAAATCACAAAGATCAAAGTCTTTCTGGTATTTTAGTTCAGCTAAGAGCCTGGGATCCAAGTTTCCCAATTCCTGCTTCTGATAAGGGAAGCCAGTCTCTACCTAGAAAGTTATGGTATTCTCTGACTATTACGTTCATCTGAAAATAATACACTCAAGTATCATATCCTACTCACCCTCATTCTTCAGATCACAATGCCTGAGTAGAAACTGAACTTATCTAAATGAAGACCCACACAGAGAGCCAACAGATCGTCTCATCCATAGGTACTCATGAAATAACATGTTGACCCTATTTTCCCAAATTTATACAGAACAGACATAACTGGGCTCATAATCCAGGTATACCCATCTAACAGTAGCCACTGCTTTGTATTAGCCAGATATAAAAATTAGGACTCTTAGACACATGACTGCAAGTTTGCCTGTGCATGAAGCAAAGCATATAGATGAACCCCAACTCACAACCTTGAGGGAAGCAAGTATACCCGGACCTATATAGGGGAGACCACATGCAGGTAAGTGAGAGGTTCTCTGGGGAGATGCATGTGTTGGGCATAAAGAAGAGCAGTGAAGGAGGGCTGAATACGCCCCCTCAAGACCACCACTCTGAAGGATTCCAGAAAAGCATGGTGCCCCATCTTCTGCCTTCCGACCAGCCAGGATCTTTCTCTCTCTGTGCAAATTTGGACTTAATTCGTCTGTGATTTCCTGGTGCCAAATTGTCTTGTGCTCATACCCAATCTCTAATAAACCTCTGCCTCCGCCATTTCCATATCTATGTTTCCATTCTGCTGGAAAGGAATTAGGAAATTAACTTAAAAGACAGGATGCTAAGTAGGCCAAGGTGATGCTCTCTGCCATTCTAGATCTTAGATGCTACTTAATCTCTTACCTGCAACCCCTCATCTGTCCTGGAATTAGCCTTTCTCTTACCTCTGGATTCCAGGTTTTCTCTCCCCTCCTTCCTAGACTGTAGAAAGAGGGAAGAAGTAAGTAGAACGGAGTAAAAGTCAAGGAGGGAATAAGGACAGATGGAAGCAGGAAAGAGGAAATAACTGGGAAAAGTAGAGATAAATGCACAAATTTTTAAAAAGGAAAAGTCCAAATTACACATTCCCGAGTTGGACATCCACCCTTAGTAAATTTCTAGAACAAATGATTTACAGATGGTTTTGTGAATAAAAAGAAAAAGAAACTCTCAGAAAATCTTTCCAATTTTACTACAGATGCTACCAACATTTTCCATCTGCCATTTCAGCAGCTCCATAAAGGTTGTCAACTGTGGTATGGTGGAGAGTAAGTATCATTCTCTAAGACAATCTGATCAGTGATTCCAAGCCAGACCACTTTGTCACAGGCAAGGACAAAATATACCATAATCTCCTCAGCATCACACAGCAAGCAATGCATTCCCTTAGCCAGTATTATTTATGCTACTTTATACAAATCTACTGGCCCTTTTTTGAACTCCTTGGGCCACTCAGGTTTCAAATTCTGATGATTTTAGAAAGACAATACTGTGCAAATATAATATATTGTTTGAGTTGGGGCAGTAACTCAGTCGAACATATTAATTTTTCATCAGTAAAATATATACATGTTCACACTGAACAGTTTAAAACTATTGCTTCATTCAAGTTCAGATCAGGTTTGGCTGTCAAATGAGGCTCATCAAATCCAAAACCTACAAAAACTTTTGGCTTTGGGAATTTTTTAGTTTGGCATCACAGATAGGAGATTGTGAAGCTATATTTATTCTTAACACTCTGAAATGGATGATGAATGAAGGGAGAATACTGTATTACAATTTTTAAGGGAAACTGCCCACTTTTAGGTATCCCTTTCTTTGGTGTTCCTATGACTATTCTTGGTTGATGACAAAAATACATTTAAATTTAGATACATTGATTTACTAAGGCTAGTTTATTCTGAGACACAAGGGCAGAGTGTAAACAGCACACACTGGGGCTACTCGGGTAAAGCCCTTGTCTAGCACATAGTAGACACCACAGAAGGGTTAGGCATTGTCATTATTCAGCTCAGAGTGGTCCTCAGCCCAACATCAAAATAGTGACCATTATGATTAGTCTTACATATGATTCTGAATCCCCTGGAATCCTTCAAAGAAACGAAGAAGAGCCTGCTGCTCCCAAGAGCATTTTCCCACTGGCTGTTAGAGACTAACATAGACTTCCCTCCTCCACTTTTCCCTGATTGTCAAAAACAGAGTCCTATTTCTGCTTTAGCTCACCTATGTTCCTTCCCTAACACCAGAGTTCAGGCAACATGGGGGATGATTGCCAAGAGAGAAGGGCAAAAACAACATAAAAAAGAGAGATATGGATATGATGGAGCAGAGAGAAGCACAGCCTTTCACAGACAGCCAACAACCAGTGCAATAAAACCAATATGGAAGGGCCTCCTTATTCATAGGGGATGCATTCCAAGACCCTCAGTGGATGCCTCGAACTCTGTATAAAACCCTATATATGCTACATTTTTTCTTATGCATACATACTTATATTAAAGTTTAATTTATAAATGAGGCACAGCAAGGAATTAACAATAACAAAAGAGAACAATTACAACAATGTACTGTAATAAAAGTTACACGAATGTGGTCTAAGTATCTTATGGTGCTACGTTCACCCTTCTTGTGATGATTTGAGATGATAAAAAGCCCATGTGAGGAGGGGAAGTGAGATGAATGATGTAGGCACTGTGACATAGTGTTAGGCTACCACTGACATTCTGACAGTAAGTCTGGAAGAGGATCATCTGCTTCTGGACCATAGCTGATCATAACTGAACCATGGAAAGGGAAAACGCCAGACAAATATGAACCACTGTAACCCTTGCCATTTGAAGAGGGTACTGTTGAGAGGCTCAAGAGGAAGCTGCCAAGAGCCTTTTGACATCTTGTACCACTAACAAGGTCACTGGCCTTTCGGGGCTCCTTACTTATACAAAGGCAACACCAATACGCACCTCCTTTCTCCCCTTGGCCCTTTGTCAGAAATGTCTGCTCCATTCACAATACCCTCTATAGGATCCCGAAGGATGTTGTGATACAGAAAGGAGGTTTGGAGCTCAGAGGACCCACCACTCATGATTTCTAAGCCCTAGTCTGTCACGGAGACATCGAAGACCCTGACCCCAATGAAGAGGATGAATGGTCTCATGGTGCCTCCCATTGCTGCAGGGGCTACTGCCCGGTAATCCAAAGGCACAGCAGGGAAAATATTAGGGAGGACAATACTTGGTGGCTGCCAGGCTGGACTCTTAATTAAAACCAGTGGCTAGGATTCAATCTAGCACTGTGTCATGTACCAGCCTGCCCACATTCCCCGAGTGCTCTGCCACCAACACACTCTTACTCACACACCCACGTGGCCACCTTATGAACCGTAAACAGAATGTCTTGAACAGAAGGACCCTGTCAATACCACAGAACTGTATCCAACTTACCTTTCCCTATCAAATATCCAAATCCAGGGGTTTTATCCAAAAAGGGGCAGAGGAAGTATCAAAGTAAGATAATGAAGATTGGTCATTAATTTGAAAATAGTGCCAATAAATCCTTACAAGTAATTATTAACTGGCCAGTCAGAGATTCTACAGATATGGCCCTGCCTCCAAAGGTCGACAATTTATGAACACGAGATGGTACTTTTACATGGGCGGGATAATAAGGATATAATGAGTCACTATGAAATGCAAACAGAATAGTGCAGGAAATCAAAATTATAAACCCCCTAAAGGGAATTTATTTTAATTGGGGGACAGCTCAATGGATAGAAAATGGCAAAAATTGTAACAGAATTCATTCTGCCCCGTGAATAAGTGTTACACAGAACTGAATTTTAACACTTTAAATACCTACCCATCCAATTTTGCTGGCAATGTTTCAAAGGCATGAGCTTTCCTACCATGTTTAACAGAACCTACTATACCTACCTTAGCCCTACTGGACCTCTATGGAGTTATAATAGTCAGGACCACCCTCGTGAGTTATGGGGATGGGCAGGGCCCAGCCTTCTCTGTGGGCATATATTCTTTCCTCAGCTCCCCCCTCCTGGGTGTGTTTCTCCCAGAAGTGCTCTTCCTCTTCCATTCTATCTACAGTCTCATGAAATACAAGGTTGAACAACAGATCTCACAAATTACTTTTAAATTACCTGAAACTAGGTAACTCACAAGGCCAAAGTCAGGGAATACAGGCCTCGGGGGAGGGATAAGGTCTTTAATAAAGAATATCTAAGAACTCTAAGGTCTCCCCTCCATATTGCCAAAACATGGCTCTTGGAGAGACCCAAACACAAACTCAAGTTGTGTCCCGACAGGTCAGGGCTAGCACACCTAACATCGATGACCTAGACACACAGTAACAGAGGCTGGCCCTGGAGATAAAAATGATGGGTTTAGGGGAAGGAGGTGGACCTGGATGATATGCAGGGCCAGTGGTCATCTATTTCAATGACTTTTCAGAGGAACTGTCCACACCACCCACTGCAGACCCTGGTCTTCCCATCTCTCCCTGAATTTCCCTAACTTCAGGATGTCATCATGATTCAGACTCAGACTTTGCTGCCAGGACTGCTGTGATGAATGCCTGCCCCTTCCATGCCTGTAACATAAATCTTGCCTGTGGCTGTGACAAGTTCTGACATTTAGCCACCTATCGAGGTCAGGTTCTCCCAGAAGCTGACCCATTGCCAAGGGTTTAAATGGAAGTGATTTATTAAGCAAATGTCCTCAGGAGACAGCAGTAAAGGAGTGGAAGGATCAGGATAAGGAAGAGGAAGAAGTCAAGCACATCTCAGCCTCAGCCTGATCCTGTGGGTAGCACTGGAGTATAAATCACATGTCAGAGTTTGTCCCACTGTGAGATCAAGGAATTGGGTGTTAGTACTCCCAGAGCAGCCAGCCATTGGCTATGATGGCCCAGATTTCAGGATTGGGGTAGTGACATGAATTCCCAGACACTTCCTGTTCTTCATAGAAGCAAGGTGTTTCCAATACCCAAGGGCAACTCTCTTAAGGTCATAGGTACCAGATGCTAGCAGCAATCTGGGAGGTGAAGCTGGGAGGTGGGCTCACAGATCTGCTGAAAGGGAATACACATGATCTGAGCAGACAATAAAAGTCCCCTACATCACTTAAAAGCATCATTTCATGAGCTTTCATTCAGCAAATTCATAGATTTGTATACATAAAATGAGCCAATTATTGATATATAAATTATCCCTCAATAAGGAAGAAACAGAGACAGAGGAGAGCAATTGGAAACAGTGTATGGGGTAGTCTTTGGAGAATGTCACCACGAATGGGAAAAGAAGAAATAGATGGTATCTTAAGAGAAAGGTGGGGCTTTAGTGAGAACATTTTTTAGATGGAAGAAATGATGCGATTTTGCATGCTCTTTTAAATGACACAGTGGAGGGATGCCTGGGTGGCTCAGTCGGTTAGGCATCTGCCCTCAGCTCAAGTCATGATCCCAGGGTCCTGGGATTCAGCCCCACATCAGGCTCTCTGCTCAGCAGGGAGTCTGCTTCTCCCTCCACCCCTCCCCCTGCTCATGCCTGCACACTTTCTCTCTCTGAAATAAATAAAATCTTTTTAAAAGAATAAATGAGACAGTGGAGAAGAAAAAATTATGATGCAGGAAGGAAAAGGGAGAATTTCTGAGTAATTACTTTAAAATGGCAAATATTTGCTGAGCCCATACAATATGTCAGATGCTAGACTATATATTGCATATCCTATTTGATGCATTCCCTAATTGCTTGTTCCTCAGGAAATAGTTTATTATACATATCCAATTACTAGACAAAAGTAGAATTCAGAGAAGTTATGTACCCAAGGACACACAGACAGTAGGTACAAGAGTTAGACTTCGATCTCATCTGTCACTCCAAATATGTTCTTTTCCTAAGACTCCAGCCCATCTAAATTTGTTACTGACTTGACTATTCCATACACTAAGCATATTGTACCATCTAAGGTAGAACAGGACCTAACCTTATAAAATGAGTAACTGTAATTTTCTTCAGGAAACTGAGTCAGCAAGTGATACCCACACTAGTCCATTACTAAAGTGCATTGGATGTGGATATGAAATATTTAGGCTGAAAAACCCTTAGATGAAGCATCCAGAAAGGATGTTGAAGTTTTACACAAAATTTCATGGCGTCCAGTATTCCACCCATGAAGCATACGTTTCCGCATTGACCCTAATGAAGATGTTAGTTTTTCCTCCAAAGGGGTTGAATTTTTAAAACTACCACAGAATATAAAAGACAACTAAATGATGCAGCCCAGAGCAGAACTGGGTGGTAAGGCAGAGTCTCACATATAGAGAACACTGTCTCCACAACCAGTGATAGGCACTTTGCTGAGCATGTTGAAATGATCAAGGGATCTCTAAGAATATCATTTGAAAGAACGCCATTCATAAATTTTGGCAACTGCAGATTCACAAATTAGAAATTTCTAATTGTGATCTAGAATTTGATACCAAAAAGTAAAATTTCAGCATACCTTGATAGTCACAATAATGGCTCCCCGAAGATGTCTACATCCTGATCTCCAGGACCTCTGACTATGTCACCTTACATGACAAAATGGTTTTCATAGGTTGATTCAATTAAAGGTCTTGCCATAGGAAGTTATTCTGGATTATGTGGGTGTGGTTGATATAATCACAAGGGTCCTTAAGAGAAGGAGACACAAGGGTCAAAGTTCAAGATTGGGAAATGCTATACTGTTAGCTTTGAACGTGTAGTCAGGAGCCATCAGTCAAGGAATGACGGTAGCTTGTCTACAATGAGAAAGGCAGGGAATGGATTTTCCCCTAGACCCTCCAGAAAGTAATACAGCTCTGCCAACAGTTGTATTTAAACCCATAGCAGCAATGTCCATAATTGCCAAACTGTGGAAAGAGCCAAGATGCCCTTCAACAGACAAATAGATAAAGAAGATGTGGTCCATATATACAATGGAATATTACTTAGCCATCAGAAGTGATGAATACCCAACTTTTATAACAGCATGGACGTGACTGGAAGAGATTATGCTGAGTGAAAAAAGTCAAGCAGAGAAAGTCAATTATCATATGGTTTCACTTACTTGTGGAACATAAGGAATAACATGGAGAACATTAGGAGAAGGAAAGGAAAAGTGAATTGGGGGAAATCAGAGGGGGAGACTAAGCATGAGAGACTATGGACTTTGAGACACAAACTGAAGGTTTTGGAAGGGAGGGGGGTAGAGGGATGGGTGAGCTTGGTGGTGGGTATTAAGGAGAGCACGTATTGCATGGAGCACTGGGTATGGTGCATAAACAATGAATCTTGGAACACTGAAAAAAATAAAATTAAGATGTTTAAAAAGTAAATAAACCCAGGAAGACCCGTTTGAGATTTCTGACCTCCAGAATTATAAGAAAGTAAATTTGTGTTGTTTTAAACCATCAAATGTGTGGCAATTTGTTACAGCACCAAGGGGAAACCAATATGCTTGGCACAGAACAAAAACAGCTGGAGGCCTAGAGAAAAATATCAACAGATGTGAAAGGTCAATTTAGATAAAAGACAATTCTGTTGGCCCAAGCTGGAGAAAAATTTAAAATACCAGAGCCTAAATGAAGAGAGTTAATGTCTTCACTTGAAGTCCCTTAAACGCAGAGCCTGAAATAAGCACTTGAGTGCTTATGTATGAAGTGATACGAGCGAACAGAAGTGCTAGAGCCTGGAAAAGTAAAAGTGGATAGGAAGAAGAAACAAAAATCAAGGTCATTGCTGAAGGCCAGGGTAGCCACTGGGACCTCTGAAAACCACACAACATGCTGTCTAGAATTAACCATCCAGAGTAAGGAGACTAGAGCATTGCCCCACTGCTTCCCATCCCCAACTGGGTGAGGATTAACCCCTCCCACCCAGGAAGGCTGTGAGGCTTTGGAGAATTCTCTAAAATAGAAGGTAAAAAAATATAAAGTGCATGTCAGAGAATCTGACCTTGTGGAGAACTATGGTCCACAGCCGTGCCTGAAATCAGAGGTAAGTCAAGGGTATGTGATGCAGGGCATCAGATGAATTTGCTATAGTCACTGTGCTATCAACACAGTGAGTTCCAAGTTAAAAAAATTTATAGACCCACCAAAAGACAGAAGGTCAAAGAAATAAACAGACATAATTAGTTTGTATGAACTAACAATAGGCACATGAAGAAAAAATGGTAGAGCATATAATAATGGAAGAAATGTAAATGAAACAATGAATAACCTCTTGGTTATGAAATTGATACTTCTATACTTTTGAAGAGTGTAAATTTTATCAACTTCTCTGGGAGTTATTTTTGTCTTATATATTAAAAGAATCGAAAACATGAATTCTCTTTGAATCATCATTACCAGTTCTAATAATTTAACCTAAGGAAATTAACAACATATTTAATAAGTGAAACACCCTAAAATAGGGGATTGCTTAAATAAATCTTAGTGTAAAAATATAATGGGAGTACTAGCCATTATCATGTAATAACTATTTTCAGAAGTGAAAATATATTCACAACTTACAAAATGAAATATCTAAGTTACAAATAGAAGGCACCCATGGAGTGATTCAGTTTTCTCTAAAAATATTTTATATCTAAAACTATACATTTTATGTTTTTCAGAAGTAATTTTCTTTGGGATTTGTTTTATTTGTCAATATTTTCTACACACAGTAGTTATTTCTTTTGTAATACGATTCAAATTAGGATTTCCAAAAAGGGAATCCCACATTACAGTATTTGCAGTCTATTTTATAAAATGATTCTTAAGTTTGCTGGGTAGTAAAACCTATAGATAGCAGACACTTGATATTCTCAGAGGATATGCCCTGGGACAACAGAAGATTTGGAAATTTAAAAATAGTCTAGGCATTTAATTTTCCTCTTATAATATTACTGATTATCACACAAAAAATTTAAATGGCTCCCTTAGATTCTTGATAACTCTATTTGGGCTTTAAAATTAGTAAAATGCATTTTGAGCACAAAAACCCATACTGCATTAATGCTCTAGGACTCAAAATAAATGTTTATGATCAAGAAACTCAAGCAGTGACAACTTGGAGCATAGAGTAGGATGATATCAGACGTCTGGAGTTTATCCAGTCTCTTCCAATTGTACAGCATGGAAAGAAACAGAAAGCAATATGGATGGGGGGTGGTCAGCTACGCTTTGTCACTCAACTCAGCACATAAAACACAACTGTCCTTTCTCTAACATGATTCAAATCCATGCAGAAAGCCAAGTTCTACTGTGATGTTCATTAGGTTCAGTTATTCTCAACAAATATTTGTGCTGTTGGTATTTGGTCCTAAAATAAAGCATCCACCACGTGTGTATTAATCTTCTTTTCCCTTCTGATGTTATGACATTTGGAGCCCTGATTATGGAGAGATTGCTTCCTCCAGACCCTCCAGACCTACCTAATTCCTACTGTAAACACTGTAAACACTGGCTCTAGGAATATACTTTTCATATGCAAACTAACCCACCCACCCCCCATACTCCTCTATGGAGCTCTTACCCTGTAGAACCAATATTCCCCTGACCTAAACACCCCAGGACCAGGTATCAGGCAATTAGGAACATGCTCTATGCCCTACGACCTGCTGAAAATATTTACTCAATCCTAAACCAGTTTACCTTGCCTTGCCCATTCCTTCCCTCTAAGACCAGAATGAAGGTTTTTGCCCATTCCCCACTGGCTCCCTCTGCCTCCTGACCCACCCTGGTGCCTCCTCTTATGGATGACCCCGTGTGGTGCGGCGCACCCCCCCCTTCACAAACTGCTAGTCACGGACTGTCTTCTCAATGGCAATCCTCTCGTCATCTGTGGCCTTACATTTTAAAACAATATAGGGCTGCAGATAGCACCTGCTGATGAGTTTGGAGCAGACAAGTTCAAACAAGCAACAATGCCACCTGTCACGTTAACTATCGAATTCCTATTTGATGTGCTACATATTTCATATGGACTTTCTAACAGCTTTTTTCTTCAACGCTGAGATAGGTTTATTTGAGAGGTGAATGGTAATATTTAAGAAGAAAGTCCCCAAAAACCAATGAGTTAAAGGTTTTAATGTGTCTGCTATACTGTCAAGGCTAATTGGTTCTGTCTCACCTTTGGTGCATTTGCTTGTTCAGAAATTATTTTTGTGGCTGGTGCTACATACAGGCTGCTACACAGCACAGGAAGTGAGCAGGGCTATCCAGCTGTCAAAGCCCTAGTCCTACTTCTGCCCCCAGCTGCAGCGGGGCCCCACACTGCCCAGCTCCTGCTCTGCCTGCACCAGCCCTCACTGTTGCCCACGATGATGCCCAGAATGCCCACGAGAATATTTGGTCAAGTTAAAGATACCTCCAAAATACTGATTTCTTACTCTCTGAAGAAAACTTCACTTTCTGTACCATAAATTCACCCGATTCCTGCCTCAAACGAGAGAGGAAAGTGTAGCTAATTAAATTGTTCTGGTTTTGTGCAAAAGTCTGGGTTTGCCCACTTGATTCCACTGCAAATGTATCAAAGCTGGTCATATGGGGAACAATGGCCTCTTGATAACTGATAATCTTATTAAGTATTCCTGGCACTCAGGATCCTTTGCAGCAATCCTGCTAACAATCTCTGTATTCCTGGGAAGCTTTTACACGGGATCAGGGGCTTGAACCATGACCTCTTGGAAATGTTTCCTTCATCTCTCAGTGGCAATCCAGGGTCAGTCGAACTCTGTTTTTTTGTGCCTGGGACTGTACTGTAAAGATGCTCAAGCTCCCTGTGCCTCAGCTTCCTCATATGTCAAATGGGGGATAATAACAAAACTTGACTCATAGTGTTTGTTCGGGGGAGTTTAAAGGCGGTAATACACTTAAACCATTTGAAACAGTGTCTAGGGACGCCAGAGTGGCGTAGTCGGTTAAGCATCCTAATGGTTTCAGCTCAGGTTGTGATCTCAGCGTCGTGAGATCAAGCCCCTCAACAGGCTCTGTGCTCAGTGCAGAATCTGCTTAAGATTCTCTCTCCTTAGAAGATGATGCACCTCCTACTCATGCTTTCTCTCTCTCAAATAAAATCTTTAAAAAATTAAAATTAAAAAACAAAACAAAACAGTGTCTAGCTTTCAATACAGGTGAACTACTCATTACTATTCTCTAACCCCAACCCATCTTATAAGGCCTAGCTTACTTTGCCTCAACTACATCAACAGTACTGAAGACTTGTGTACATAGCAAAGGTTCGAAAACTATTTAAAGGGCAGATTCCGAGGCTCTTGCCCAGAGAGACTGTGAGTAGGCCTAGGAATCTGCATTCTCAACACACACTCTAGGTGTTCTTATAAAGGTGGCCCGTGTTGCACACGACAGCTCTGTTCTGTCTATGCCGTCTCTAATTACCACTTGCACACAGATCAGCCTTGCTATTCTGAATTCCCAGCTGGTACTTTGTGTTGACTGCCTTATGTTTCACGTTTAAGTTTTATCATCAAGGAAGATTATAAATTACCAAAAGAGAAGGATTTTATTTTCTTCAGTTTACTATCCTCCATAGCAGAGAAGAGTGCCTTTCTTACATCAATGTAGGATATAAATTAGTTTTGTGATAGATTGATCATTGAATCTTAAAGCCTCAAGTGCACAAACCCCAATCTTCTAACTGAATTCCATTCAAACAAGCCGCAGCAGACTCGACTCTTCAATATGGTCTTAGGACATTACTTCAGTTGCTTTAAAAATAGAGTTATTTAATATGCTCCAATCACATTTTGATATTTTATGAGAAGGTTGTGAGTTAAATCATGATTTCTATTAGGCTGAAGATGTTTTTCAGAATAGTTTAAGGTCCCCGTGCAGCATTCTCAAAATAATTTAGGTAAGTTTGAATACTGTGACCCAGAAGTAACGACTTGAACATGACCTAAGATAACCAGGGTTTTCCATAACCTAAATGCCATATTCCATAGTAGCATGTCTAATAAACGTGAAATCATGGATTCTTACCAAAGTTAAGAAAAAAAGATCTTCACATCCATCCAAACCCAAACAAGAGTCAGAGCACTACCTTGAGTGCAGCTCAGTGGGGCTCCCTTCGGCAGCACATATACTAAAATTGGAACGACACAGAGAGGATAACCATGCACGAGGATACAGAGCACAAGGATAACCATGGAGTTCAGTTGCTGTATGGCGGAATCACCTGAGAAGCTTTAAACAATACTGATGCCCAGATCATATCCCAGACCAGTGAAATAAAAATCTCTAGAGGTGTGACTGGAAATATCAGTAGCTATGAAAGCTTCTTGGGTGACTGCAGCATGCTACAAGGTGGAGAACCACTAGGCCCACTTTACGACAACCTACAGAGCTTGGTAAGCACACATACCCAAAGCCCAGCCCTAAAGACACACAAAAAGTAGAGATATTTTAAAATCCCCCATGGTGATTGGGATTTACAGTAAGCAGTAAAAACCACTGAAGTCCTCCACTTTAGAAATGAGAATTAGAGACAAAGAGATGGTCTCAATCTCTCCTGAGTGGTAAAGTATGCTTTGGGATACTATTGTCTGATGATTATTAACACTAAATTTGATATAAATGACCTGTGTTATCCTCTCTTAACAGCAGCCTAGTTTTGGAAAACTAGGGGAAAATTAGTACACTGGAGTATTCCAAGAGGGAAGGAAGAATTTCCAAGGAATGTAATAGGTCAGTAAACCTGACATTAGACAACTCCACAGTTTTATTAAAGTTTCACTGAATAAATATAATTAAAGAAATTAGAACTGTACCTGGCATATAAAAAGAACTATTTAACTCTTTGTTTTATGGAATAATATGGGAGGATGCCTCCCCCTCAACAACCCCATAATATGCTCTCCTCTAGGGAAAGTGCAAACAAGGCTGTCATGCTACATACAGGTAACTGGAAATGTAATCAGGAGCATGAGTCCCACAGACTACTTCACAGGGACCAAATTCAGTATAGTGACTCCTTCTATAAATAAAGTTTTATTGGAACACAGTCACACCTATGTATTTACATATTGTTTATGACTGCTTTAAATTTTTTTTTAAAATTCTAGTGTAGTTAACAAAGTATATTAGTTTAAGGTGTACAATATAATGATTTGACAATTCTATACATTACTTAGGGTTCACCATGATAAGTATGCTCCATCCCCTTCATCTATTTCACCCATCCTTCTACCCACCTCCCCAGTGCTAACCATCAGTTTGTTCTCCATAGTTCAAAGTCTGTTTTTTGTCTTTTTTTTTGTTCATTTGTTTCTTAAATTCCACACAGGTGTGAAATCATATATTTATCGTTCTCTGATTTGTTTCACTTGACATTATACCCTCTAGATCCAACCATGTTGTTGCAAATGGCAAAATGTCGTTCTTTTTCATGGTTGAGTAATATTCCCTTGTATGCATATACCAAATCTTCTTTATCATTCACCAGTTAATGGACACTTGGGTTGCTTCCATATTTTGGCTATTGTAAATAATGCTGCTATAAACACAGGGGTGCATATATCCTTTTGAACTAGTGTTTTTATATCTTCTGGGTAAATACCCAGTAGTAGAATTACTGGATAATATGGTAATTCTATTTTCAGTTTTTGAAGAAACTTCATACTGTCTTCTATAGTGACTGCACCAGTTGGTATTCCCAACAACAGTGCATGAAGGTTCCATTTTCTCCACATTCTCATTAATACTTGTTTCCTGTGCTTTGGATTTTAGCCATTCTGACAGGTGTGAAATGATATCTCATTGTGGTTTTGATTTGCATTTCCCTGATGATGAGTAATGTTAAGCATCTTTTTACGCAGTCTGTTGGCCATCTGGATGTCTTCTTTGGAGAAATGGCTGTTCATGTCTTCTGACCATTTTTAAATTGGATTATTTGTTTTTGATGTTAAGTTCTTCGTATATATCAGATACTAACCCTTATTCAGACATGTCATTTGCAAATATTTTCTATTCTGTAGATCGCCTTTTAGTTTTCCCATTTCCCTTCTGTGCAGAAGCTTTTTATTTTGATGTAGTCCTACACATTTATTTTTACTTTAGTTTCCCTTGCCTCAGGAGACCTATCTAGAAAGATACTGTTATGGTCAGTGTCAGAGAAATTACTGTCTGTGCTCTCTTCTAGGATTTTTATGGTTTCAGGTGTCTCATTCAGGTTCTTAATCTATTTTCAATTTTTGTGTTTAAGTGGCCCAGTTTCATTCTTTTGCTGTCCAGTTTTCCCAACACCATTTGAAAAGACTTTTTCTCATTGGATACTTTTGCCTCCTTTGTTGAAGATTAATTGACTATATAATCATGAATTTATTTGGGGGCTATTTTGTTCCATTGATCTATGTGTCTATTTTTGTGCCAGAACCATACTGTTTTGACTACTACAGTTTGAAGTGTGCCTTGAGATCTGGAATTGTGATACCTCCAGTTTTGTTTTTCTTTTTCAAGACTGTTTTGGCTATTTGGGGTCTTTCATGGTTCCATACAAATTTTAGGACTGTTTGGTCTAGTTCTGTAAAAATGTTACTGGTATTTTGACAGGGATTGCATTAAATGTTTAGATTACTTTGGGTAGTATGGATATTTTACCCATATTTCTTCTTCCAACCCATGAGCATGGAATAACTTTCCAACTATTTGTGTCATCTTCAATTTCTTTGATCAGTGTTTTATAGTTTTTAGAGTATGAATCTTTCACCTCTTTGGTTAAGTTCATGTCTAGGTATTTTAGTATTTTTTACTCAATTGTAAATGGGATTGTTTTCTTAATTTCTCTTTCTTCTTATTCATTAGTGTATAGAAATACAACATACTTTTGTATGTTGATTTTCAAAAAGATTTTATTTATTTAGAGAGAAAAAGAACATGGAGGGGGGAACAAGAAGGAAAAGCAAACTCCCAGCTGAGCAGGGAGGCCAACACAGGGCTCAATCCAAGTACCCTGAGATCAAGACCTGAGCCAAAGTCAGATGCTTTAACTGACTGAGCCACCCAGTTGCCCCTCTGTATATTGATTTTGTATTCTGTGACCTTACCAAATTCATTTGTCAGTTCTAGTATTCTTTGGTGGAGTTTTCAAAGTTTTCTATATAGTATCAAGAATGAAAATTTTACTTCCTTATGAATTTGGGTGCTTTTTCTTTTTCTTGTCTGATTGCTATGTCTAGGAAATCTAGTATTATGTTGAATAAAAGTGGTAAGAGTGGACATCCTTGTCTTGTCCCTGACCTTAGGAGAAAAGCTCTCAGTTTTTATATTGATTATAATGTCAGCTGTGGATTCTTACATATGGCCTTTATTATATCAAGGTATGTTCCCTTTAAACATACTTTATTAAGCCTTTTTATCATGAACAGATGTTGGACTTTGCCAAATGCTTTTTCTGCATCTACTGAAATGCTCATACAGGTTTTATGCTTTCTTTTGTTGATGTGAGGTGCTTATGGCTGCTTTTACACAGAGGTTTTATGACCTGCAAAGCCTAAAATGTTTACTCATTGACCTTTTACAAAATTTGTAGACCCCAATCTAGATAATTCTTCTACACTACAAAGATAAGAGCAAAAGTATTTGTACTGAGCCTCGTTTTTCACACCTTTTCCATAATTATCTACCTCATTCTGAGTTTTGTGCGTTTAAGTCAGATATACCCCAACATAAGAACAAATTAAAAAATGCTAACATTAAAGTAAGTTATATTGGCAGAAACCACAGACCCTGACATTTTTTATGAGACTCAAGCAGACATATCCAATGGTTAGGATTCTATGAAGTTGCTAAAAATGATCTCTCTTTAAGGTTAAAATAACATGAGAATATCCTTATGTTTCAATGTTAAACGAAAAAGTCCAATTCAACATTTTATAAAGTATGATCACAACTATGTGAAACAAACAAATTACACATTTTCACAGGAAATCTCTAAGAAAAACACATCAGAATGTGTTGGCTTTGAGTGACAGAAACATGACTTTTTTGGTCTATTTTTTATGTAGTAAACTCTCTATAATAAGCAGGCATTATTTTTATAATAAAAATAAACTTGATTTTTAAAATATGGAATATGAATTCTGTTTGTTTTTAAGTCTGAGATCAACAATTTCTAGGACTTATGTGTTAGACATGGCACGTGATATTTAAGTGTCTCACAAACAAAAATGGTGCTACTACTACTGTGTCATACATGTACTACTCTGATGTTTACAAAGCTTTTTTTCCCAGATACAATATCTTACTTGGTTCTAAATGCTTATTTATTTATTTATAAATAAATAAATAAATAAATAAATGCCTGCAGTTGAAAAAAGTAGGATACCAATTCATACCTTGTGGTTAATGTAGAGTACTCTTGAAAATTTACCACATTTATCTTATTCATGCTAACTTGTTCCTCTCTCTTGATACTGTGTGAGAATTTTTCTTATTTACTTGAAGTCCTGAGAATTCACATTAAGATATAGAGGGCCCTTGGACTCTCTCATGTCCTGTTTGTTCACATTTCTGTAACAATGCAAGTTGCCTCAAAACCCCAAAATATTTTTGCAATGGTTTCCCAACCAGAGTGCAATCTTCTAAAGGCCCCATAGCAATAAAAATCACATTTGAGTCAAGGTGGCCATATAGAACCCTCGGGTTCTGACCATCTTGAAGGACTTCTTACCATCCAGTGGGGCTTAATGGGCCAATCACACTTCAGAGAAGGTGACAAGAACGAGCACACATGTACATGGATTTCCTGAGCAATTGGTAGGCGATCTTGTATCTTATAAACTAGAACCACCCCTTTAAAAAAGAGGTTTTTAAGACATAAATTTTATTGCTCAAGTCCTCCAAGTTTTCGTTCCAGGTTCCCCTCTCATCTGTCTGCATTATCCCAGCATCAGTTCCCTGTCACCCTTCCAGCCACAATTAATTGTCCCACCCACCATTCACAAGGGCCTTGCTTTCGGCTGTTGCTAACTGAATCCCTGCTAAAACATTAGTTGAAAAAAGCTTCCTGTTTTATCCCAAGGGGATTTGCCTTTTGCTAGAGTGTTACTGAAGAACATTAAGACAAAAATAATCATCTCTTCCTATTGTAACCTCAAATTCATGCTTCTCTCTATTCAGCTTTACCGCTTCTCTTTCCTTGCTGTCTCCTCTATTCCATTTTCATAACCAGAACGAGATTATACCTCTTCGGGCATTTTGTTCCTCAATTAAATCCACCCTTGTGATTCTTCCCTTTCTTTCTAGGGGCATCTTTCTCCTCTTTTAGCTAAAAAATCAACTCATCGTGTCATGATATTCAAGGCTTCCAGAAACTGAACTCAAATCTGTTTAGCAAAACATCCCTGCTATCCACACCCCAACCCCCACCTTGATTTCCATTTGCCATTCATTGAATATACCTGATTCTGCCATTTGATGAGGTCATACAAGGGAATTTCCTTCTCTCAAACCTCTCCTCCCTTCTCTGAGAAGTCTTCCAATCTTCCCCAGGTAATGTGAGCTGATTCTTCCCTTACGCTACAACTTAACTCTTCAGGTAAGTCTATTATGCAACTCACTGTATTCTACTATAATTGGAAATTTGCATTTCTATGGGTCACATTTAATATGAGCTACTCAATGTCAAGATCTCCATCTTATCCATATTATGTTCCATTTCCATCCTCATACCTCAAAGCTCACTCCTAGTAAAGAGTTGGGCACATACAATGGCCAAAATAATTATTGAATTACTATGAAAAGAGCAAAAATTCATGAATGATTAATGACAGCACTTCAGTTATCTTAAGAGGCAACATAGCAAGGAATTTTTGGTTAGGCCACTGGACCTTCCGGGAAATTGCATCAAGCAGTTGCCTTGCTGTGTAATCATAATGGCTACAAGAGAAGTCAATTGAACAATATTCTCTCCCTTTTTAAATTAAAATCAAACAAGCTTGCACTTTGAATAACCAACTATAAAATTTAAGTTAAGTGCTGTAATTAAACAAACATTACAACCAAAGTAATTCGGACTACGCAGAATACTTATTGGAATGTAGTTAATCAGGCATTAATACGGCTGGCAGGTCCTGTAGAGGAAAATACGGCTCAGGAATCTAAAAGATTGCCATTTATCTTATTTCGGGTTTCTCCTCACCCAATCTATGAGAGGGAGTTAAAAATATAGGAAATTTTACATGAAATTAAAAAGTGAAAAGCCATGTTCCAAGCAAGAAAGAGTTACATTATGGTTATCATTTGACCAAGATAGAAAACTATGTGACCATTTCTGACATTGTATCTCCATAGCAACTGTAAATGTAATTAAATCCTATTTATTTACCTATGCTTAGAAATTATAAGCCTAAAGAAATTATATATGTATATGGGTATATATAAATTATACATGCGTATGCACGTGTAATATATATAAACATATACACATATGTAACATATATAATATATAAATTATATAATATTATATAATTCCTGGCCTTCTAAAATTTACCAAGTCCCTACATATAGTAGGGGGACAAGACACGTGTTCTCTGACAATTCCAAAAACTAGTAATGAAAACAAGTTTTCAGACTTAGGAGGCTAATACTCTGGTCTGTTTTGAAATATTTAATATTCCTGTGTATTGCAGATATTTTTTCTAATTCAGTCTAAGAAACGACAGACACATGCATCATTAGGCTGGACAAGGAGATGATAAACAACATTGTTATGGTTCTGTGGTTGCTACGTTGCTCAAGGCTCTAAAGTGGTAACTCTCATTATTTGACATAGACAAGTTGCTAAATGAGTGTCAAGGCAATTGTTGATGCCTGAAGTGGTTGAAGCAACCTACAGCATATTCCCCATCCCAAGAACTCTGTCTATTCCTCTCCCGGAGTACAGTCTGTCTCACTGTGCTCCCTATTTGCGGTTTCTCCTTATTCAAGTACATCCAGGCTTTTTTCTTACAGTACCATTTTCATCATACCATTCCTCTGTCAAGCAAAGGCACAAAATGGTTCCCAACTGTAAAAATAAAGGCCAAACTCCAAAATATGCCTTTCAAGCAATAATGCAGTCTATTCACAATCATCTTTCCAATACTATAGTCACACATGACAAAATAACTTGGACAAACTTATCTCTGATCATAGCACATGTATTCACACTTCCACCCTTAATCTGCCTTCATAGTTCCCATTTCTCTTACCATTCATTTTTCCCCTCACATCTTTCCCATGAGCTTTTATTTTTTGGACTCTTCCTACCCTTTGCAATTATCCCATCCTCCTAACTGGATATCATGCATTCTCCAAAAGGCTTATAATACAGTATATGTTCGTGTTTTTATATTTTGACTTCTGCACTAGAGAATAAGTACTTTTAAGAAAGAAACCTTGTTGTACACACCTTTTAGAAAACCCATGCAATCCGGGGTGCCTGGGTGGCTTAGTCGTTAAGCGTCTGCCTTTGGCTCATGATCTCAGGTCCTGGGATCAAGCCCCACGTCAGGGTCCCTGCTCAGCCAGTAGCCTGCTTCTCCCTCTCCCTCTGCCCCTCCTCCCCTGCTTGTGCGCTCGCACTCACACACTCTAATAAATCAAATCTTAAAGAAAATAGAAAACCCATGCAATCTATCAGTGCATTTTGGCAGTTCCTTACTTTAGCATGTAAGTTGGGTGAAACATAAAGGACATCTTTCCTCAAAAGATATCTTGTCACCTGTCCTGTCATGCCAGGCATTCCAGCCTTTAGTGGAAGCACTTCAACATTCTACTGTTGGCAGATGTACTTAAGAAGTTCTTTCTTCTTATTTGTACTAAGACAAATTCTGCTTTCCAGCACCTTTCAACGGAGGGACTTAGTTGTGTTTTCTGAAGTGACATAAACTAAGTACAACTCACTTTAACGAACAGTAGTACATTTACTTGAAGTTACCATGGCCCTCTGAAAATGTTTTCTTTTTTGTCAAATATTTCTATTATTCTTCATGTAACATGGTTTCTAAATACCCTAGTCATTCTTTTTGCTTCTTAGCTATTTATCCATTTTTTTTTCCTTATTGCGGCCAATCCAATCAAAGCACACTACTCTAAATGTCCTCCCATCAAGGCACAATTCAGTGGGACAGCTAATTTGCTTCACCCTGACACTATATCACTAGTAACCATGTGTAAGTTTGTTATTTAACATCACATCATAACTTTGGCTCAATTTAAGAAATATCTACAAATATTTTTCATATAAATTACTTTTCACTTCTGTGTTTGCACCTTGAACTCGCACGGAGACTTGTTGCTATTGCTCTCATCTTTTTCTAGTCAATTTCAAAGGGGGAGAAGATGTTGGATTGGGATTATTTTTCCTGGTTTGAGAAATGTTGCTGAAAATGTGGATATGAAAGTAGGGATTTTCTTCTAATGAATTGTAACTTGTTCTTATATTTAGAAGACTACCACTTAGAAAGGAAATGAAATGTATTCTGTGTATCTTCGGATGAAAAAGTAAGTAATGAGTTGGATTTAAATGGAAAAAAAAAACAAACAAAAACAAAAACAAAAAAAACAAAACAGCTTAGGGTGGCTCAGTCGGTTAAGCGCCTGCCTTGGGCTCAGGTCACAATCCCAGAGTCCTGGGAAAAAGTCCTGCATCTGGCTCCCTGCTCAGAGGAAAGTCTGCTTCTCTCTCTGTAACCCCCTTCATGCTCTCTCAAATAAATATAATCTTAAAAAAAGAGAAGGGTTCACTCTAAGTGACTTGTAACAATGAAAACCATCCAGCAAAATGTGCTGTGCACCCACAGCCCACCACCCCATCCCAACCAAGAGACTATCTCGTCACTGATTATGTTCCAATAGAAGTTGATAGGCATCTCATTACTAAAATTTTAAAACTGGAGTGAAAATTTGTCTGGTGAAGCAGGGCGTCAGGGGAGACCTACGTGGAGTTCTCAGAGCTCAGAAGCATGGACTGCAAGAAGGTTTGAGGGTAACTTGAAAGGATGTTCTCTTCCAGTCCAAAGGCTGTGTAAACATTGTTTGATAAGCATTACAAATGCCCCTCAGTAATTCCTTGACCTTGCTGTACTTTGGTTTCCTTGCCTCTAATACAGGAAAGACCCCACCTGGGTAGTTACTACATCCCCTTTTTGAATACAAGACTCTAGAGTCTGTCCCTTCTATTGTCTTAACTTTTAGAAGTACATTCAAGCCATCTGTTGAAAGAATTTGTTCTGAGTGTTGATGGATACTAGTATTGAACAAATTAGTCTAAGATTTCCAACAGCCTTATTTTCCTCCAATGGGAAACTGGAGATTTTGTCTTTTTATTGTATTGGTGATTAAACAATTAAGTAATTTGATCATCAGCTTCTATGACAAAGCAAAGCTGATTCTTGAATAAATGAATGCCTGGCAAAACCATGAACATCTGCCTCAGTACATTTTCCCTTAGCCATTCTGACATTATCTTTCTGGACCAAACTGGCTCTAGGTCCTACTCACTCACGCTAAGCCTGTACAGAAACATCTTAGGGGGTGAGTATGTGGGTGGGTGGGTGGGTGTGTGTGTGTGGGGGGGTGTCAATCACAACATCTAATCATCAGAAACCATAATCTCGCACCCCCCACCCCCTTCTCAGTTCACATTTTGCATTTGTCAAGTGACTGACTAAGTGTTAACAACTAGCAGATGGACTAGAAGGGCAGATGGGGCTCTCAGGAAAGCAGCTAAGAAGTGATTAAAATCACCAAGGATGGTGCTCATTATTTCCCCTTTCAAAGGATGTTCTATTTTTCTTACTGTTAAATCTAATTAAAATAACAAAACAGACAACAGAAGTGAGGCAATCCCTTTTTTTTTAAGATGACAGGTACTTTGGAAATATTTCAGATAGAATTCATATGCTTGTATATTGATATCATGGCCTTCTCTAAGACTTTGGGACGCCCCTTAAAATATTTTCCATTTTTATAAAATTTTACATCTGTCAACTCACTTCTACATATATTGGGTGTCTACACCATTATCTTCTCCATTCAATCATTTGGTGTGTGTACATAAGTCAGGCCCTATGCTAAGCGCTACGGTGAATAGCAGTACAACCTCCCTAAATACAGGCATTACTCCACTTGGAGTGGTAACAGACAAATCTACATCAATATACTATTCAGAACATTCAGTCTGGCAAACTGTACATTTATAACAGCATTGCTCTTTCCTACATTTCTGGGTCACCTCCTCATTAAATGCTCTCAGAATCAGATTAGTAGCTCCAAAAGAAAATCTGCCTCATTATTTTGCAGAAAATCTTATTTTTGACCCAAAATAGTTTTGCTCAGCTTGATTATCAAACCTGTTGATAAAAGACATTTGACTGGTAACATGGCATATACTTCTATTAATGAAGATATTTAAAAGAATATATGGTGAGAAATAAAGAACATATAAAAGAGGTATACTTTGGCAAAACCTTAAGCACCTGTGGTAGGAACAATAATACCGACTTATAGATATCCATGTTATAATCTTTAGGACCTGTGAACATGCTACCTCACATGAAAAAGGGGACTTTGCAGATGGGATTAAGGATCATGAGATGAATGGGAATGCAAGTTAGTGCAGCCACTTCGGAGCTTCCTCAAAAAATTAAAAATAGAGCTATCCTATGACCTCGCAATTGCACTACTGGATATTTACCCCAAAGATACAGATGTAAAGAAGGGCCATATGTACCCCAATATTCATAGCAGCAATGTCCACAATCACTAAACTGTGGAAAGAGCTTAGATGCCCTTCAGCAGATGAATGGATAAAGATGTGGTCCATATATACAATGGAATATTACTTAGCCAGCAGAAAGGATGAATACCCAACTTTTGCATCAACATGGATGGAACTGGAGGAGATTATGCTGTGTGAAATAAGTAAAGCAGAGAAAGTCAATTATCATATGATTTCAATTACTTGTGGAACATAAGGAATAACATGGAGGACATTAGGAGAAGGAAGGAAAAAATGAAGGGGGGGAAATCAGAGGGGGAGACAAACCATGAGAGACTATGGA
The DNA here is from genome assembly GCA_028534135.1 of Potos flavus. Taxonomy (NCBI): domain Eukaryota; kingdom Metazoa; phylum Chordata; class Mammalia; order Carnivora; family Procyonidae; genus Potos; species Potos flavus. Next base: position 27,305,563 of record CM052889.1, read on the forward strand.
CTCTGAGAAACAGATTGTGGGTTTTAGAGGGGAGGGGGTTGGAGGGATGGGTTGGCCCGGTGATGGGTATTAAGGAGGGCACTTATTGCATGGAGCACTGGGTGTTAAACAATGAATCTTGGAACACTACATCAAAAACTAATGATGTACTGTATGGTGACTAACATAATAAAAAATAATGTAAAAAATCCAAAAAAAAAAAAAAGGATCATGAGATGAGCTGATTATTGGATTATCTCGGTGGGCCAAGTATAATCATGAGAGTCATTAGAATAAGGAGGCAGAATCAGAAAAGTAGATGTGATGATAAAAGAAGTCAGATTTGAAAATGCTATACTGCTAGCCCTGAACATGGAGGAAGAGGTCACTACCAATAAGTTCAGGTAGCCTCTAGACGCTCAAAGATGAAACGATTTTCCCCTTCAGAAAGAACATAGCCCTGCTGGGACCTTGATTTTAGGACTTCTGACCTCTAGAAATATAAAGTAATATGCCTGGATTGTTATAAGCCACTACCTTTGTGGCGATTTGCTACAGCAGCAATAGGAAATTAAAATAGCACTAAAAATACCTAAATGATAATATCAGCTTTCAAATAACATTTTGTCAGCTATGAAACTGGTCTAACAGTGATATTATGACCTACATGCCAGTTTAGATTGAAGAGTAAAAGCTTGTTGGCATGCTGTGTTGATGAGTCCTGAAGCCATACCCGGATTTAATGGGACAGAGTGTACTTCTTGATTAGTGAGGTCTTCAATAAAAGTAAGGCTGGGAATAGTGATGTGTATATCTGCCACACGTTTGACATCTCCGGCTATTGAGAAGTGGCAAATCTGATCATTCTCTCATAGGATCATGGAATATTAAAGCTGTAAGTTAAACCTTCTTATATAGTTGAAAGAGGGATTTAAATTCCAGTTCAATAGAAAAGCTACCAAAGTCACTTACAACATCACTGGTGAAATTACATCCAAAAATAAGGACATTTTACTTTCATCTGAAATTCTTCCCACTACATCTTAATGAGTTTTAGTATCTTAATGGTTCAGGTACAAATAATACTGATGACAATGACTGTTCCCTCTTCTCCTGAAGACACATATCCCTTCCCCAAGGCTTCAATAAGCCTGTGCTACCCTATTTAGGCTCCATCCTCATTCAGTCTTGCTGCATAATACCGAATGTGTAAGTATCCTCATATTTCTCTACTTTCAACCCATAATCACCTTATCTAAAATCCTCATTGAGTCTCAACTCTCTTAAAAACAGAGAGATGCAATTTACTAATAAAAAAAATTTATTTAAACTCAACTTAGTTATCATATAGTGTACTATTAGCTTCAGGGTAGGACTTAGTGATTCATCAGTTGCATTTAACACCCAGTGCCCGTTACCTTAAATGCCCTCCTTAATGCCCACCACTCAATTACTTCATCCCCTCAACCTCCCCTCCAGCAACCCTCAGTTTGTTTCCTATAGTTAAGAGTCACTTATGGTTTGCTAATTTATACATAGAGCTGGCTTAATGTGTTTCTGACAATATTTTTGAGAATCATTAGCAATTTTTAAATACATTGCAAAAAGGTTTAAATCAAATGCTTGTACCTTTCATTGCATGCAATAAGAGGTCAGCAGAAGTAGTTAACACTGGTTATGAATGATAAATATTTGTTAGAAGCCTAACAGGTGATCTGCTAGGCAGTGATAATACCACTTTGAACAAGAAAGACAATTTATACCCTTGAAGAACTTAAGATTTTCAAAGATCCTCACATCTCAGCTGTTGATTTGCACATAGATTATTTCTGATCTCTCTGCCAATTTCTTGCACTGGGGAATAGAGAAGTTCAGACACAGCTTGTGGAAACACAGAAGCTCTTCAAGCAGGCAGTGTGAGCCCAATACCCTTTCTGAATATTCCAATCCTCTCAGAGAAAAAGAGAACCACTGATTTCTTCGAGGACTGTAATTATTTCCCAGGAAGGCAGAATGGTAAATCAATAGGCATTCATAATCTGAAAACTGATTGCCTGAGTTTGAATATGAGTTTTTCCCTTTCCATGTGAGAACAAACTACTCCAACCTTTCTGAGCCTCAGTCCTCTCAAGTATAAGCTGAGATGAATTAGATTTGCTGTCTCATGAGGTAAGGATTAAACGAAATAATCCATGTAAAGAATATTAAGTAGAATAGTCACTAATACTCAGTAGGTGCTAATAACTGGGAGCCATTAGTATTATGACTGATATTGTCATTAATATGAGAACCATTTTCTTTCTCTACTTCTTCATGACTGTGATAGGATACCACCAAATCAAGCCCTGAGGAATATTAAAATATATTATCTTTGGGGCGCCTGGGTGGCTCAGTGGGTTAAAGCCTCTGGGTCATGGTCTTAGGGTCCTGGGATGGAGCCCCACATTGGGCTCTCTGCTCAGCAGGGAGTCTGCTAACCCTTCTCTCTCTGCCTACTTGTGTTCTCTCCCTGTCAAATAAATAAATAAAATCTTTAAAAAAAAAAAAATATATATATATATATATATATATATATAATCTTCATCTTGGTAAATATGGAAGTTACTTTTTGGATGCAATTCCCCTTGACTTCTTTCCTTGTTGGAAATGCCCTTAATCTACTAATATACTGGCAGGTAGTCTCCAAGCTTGGTAGCCAAGCAAGGGCATATAATCTAATGAGATCTAACAGGAAGGGACAGAAAACTTAATTGAAGAAATAGCAGCTGAAAATTTCTCTAATCTAGGGAAAGAAACGGACATCCAGGTTCAAGAAACAGAGATTACAAATAAGATGAACCCAAAAAGGTCCACACCATGACACATAATTAAAATGTCAAAGGTTAAGACAGAGAATTTTAAAAACAACAGAGAAGCAAAAACTTGCATATAAGGAAAACCCTATAAGGCTATCAGCTAATTTTTCGGCAAAAACTTTACTGGCCAGAAGGGAGTGTCATGATATATTCAAAGTGCTGAAAGAAAAAAACCAAAACAAAACAAAACAAAAAAACACTGAGAATATGCTACCTAGCAAAGTTATCATTCAAATTTGAGGAGAGGAAAAAGTTCCAAGACAAAAAAAGTTAAAGGAGTTTATCAATACCGAATCAGCATAAGAAATGTTAAAGGGACTACTTTACGTAGAAGAGGCCATAATTAAACATAAGAAAATTCCAAATTAAAATAAAGTAAAATACGACAGCATATGCATAAAATGTGGTGGACAGAGTAAAATAAAATTATTTTAGAATGTGTTTGAACTTCACTGACAACGAACTTAATATAGATTGCTATATACTTAGGATGTTATGTATGAACCTCATATAACCACAAGCCCCAAACCTATAATAGATAAAAAAAAAAAAAAAAAGAATCAAAGCCAAACACTAGAGAAATCCATCAAGTCCAACAAAAGCGAGAGAAGAGGAACTGAGAAGAACTACAAAAATAAAATAATCAGAAAACACTTAACAAAATGAGAATAAGTAAATACCTTAAGTACTTTGAAGGTAATGGACTAAATGCTGAAAGACATAAGGTGGCAGAAAGGATTAAAAAAATAAGCTCATCTATATACTGCCTGCAAGAGACTCACCTCGTGTAAAGGCACTTACAGACTAAAAGTGGAAGGTTGGAAAAACATTTATAATGCAAATAAAAGTGGGAAAAAAAAAAAAAAGCCAAGGTAGCAATACATTTAGCAGACATTTAAAATAGACTTTAAAACAAAGACTGTAACAAGAGACAAAGACCCTACATAAATCTAACAAAAGGATATAAAAATTGTAAATATCTATGCACCCAACATCGAAGCACCTAAATACATAAAGCAAATATTAACAGACATAAATAAAGGGCAAAACTGGTGGTAATATCATAATAGTAGAGGACTTTTAATACTTCATTTACATCAATGGATGAATCATCCAGGCAGAAAATCAGCCAAGAAATAGTGTCTCTGAATGACCCATTAGACCAAATAGACATAACATATATACAAAACATTCTATCCAAAAACAACAGAGTACACGTTCTTTTCAAGTGCAATGGAGCATTCTCCAGAACAGATCACATATTAGGCCAGAAAAGAAGTCTTAGTAAGTTTAAGACTAAAATCATAACATGCATCTTTTTTGACCATGAAGGTATGAAACTAGAAATCAATCCCAAGAAAAGTCCCAAGAAAGAACACAAACATGTGGAGGTTAAAAAACATGCTACTAGGGCTCCTGGGTGGCTCAGTTGTTAAGCATCTGCCTTCAGCTCAGGTCATGATCCCAGGATCCTGGGATCGAGTCCCACGTTGGGCTCCCTGCTTGGCAGGAAGCCTGTTTCTCTCTCTCCCACTCCCCCTGCTTGTGTTCCCTCTCTTGCTGTCTCTCTGTCAAATAAATAGACAAACAAACATGCTACTAAATAATCAATGGGTCAAGGAAGAAATCAAAGATCAAAACAAACACACAAATATAGAGACAATGAAAATAAAGACACAATGGTCCAAAGTGTTTGGGACAGAGCAAAAGTAGTTCTAATAGGAAATTTATAGTGAAAGAGGCCTACTTCAAGAAACTAGAAAAGCTCAAAAAATCTAAACTTACACCTAAAGGAACTAAAAAAAGAAAAACAAAACCCAAGGTGAGTAGAAAGAAGAAAATCATAAAAATCAGAGCAGAAATAAGTGACAAACTATAAAAACAATAGAAAAAAGTCAGTAAAACAAAGACCTGGTTCTTTGAAAAGATAAAATTGAGAAATGTTTAGCCAGATTCATCAAAAATAAAAAAGAATCCAAATAAAATGAAAAATGAAAGAGAAGTAACAACTGACATCACAAAAATAAAAAGGATTGTAAGAGAAGATTATGAAAAATTATATATCAACAAGTTGGACAACGTAGAAGACACAGATAAATTCCTAGAAACATTAACATAAAATCTTCCAAAACTGAATTAAGAAAACACACTGGGCGTGGTGCATAAACAATGAATCTTGGAACACTGAAAAAATTATATTTAATTTTAAAAATAAATTAAAAAAAGGATATCTGAACAGAGCAATACTAGTACCAAAATTACATAAAAAAACCCCAAAAACTAAAACACAATAAAAATCCAGGACCAGATGGATTCACAGGTGAATTCCACCCTACATTTAAAGAAGAGTTCTTACCTATTCCCCTCAAACTATTCCAAAAAGTAAAAAAGGAAGGAAATTTCCTAACACCTGCTACCAGGCCAACATTATCCAAGTACCAAAGCCAGACAAAGACACCACAAAAACAAAACAAAACTTCAGACCAATACCCTTGATGAATACAGATGCAAAAATTCTCAAGAAAATATTAGTAAATCACATTCAATACATTAAAAGCATCATTCACCACAATCAAGTGAGATTTATTCTGGGATGCAAGGATGGTTCAATATTCACAAACCAATCAACATCATACACCACATCAACAAAAAGAAGGATAAATAGCATATGATCTTCTCAATAAATGCAGAAAAAGCATTTACAAAATTCAACATCTGTTCATGATTAAAGATCTCAACAAAGTGGGTTTAGAGACATAACAAATAAGCCTAATAAAGGCCATATATGGAAAAACCCACAGTTAACATCATATTCAGTTGTGAAAAGCTGAGAGCTTTCCCTCTAAGATCAGCAGCAACACAAGAATATTCACTCTCACCACTTTCATTCAACATAGTACTGGCAATCCCAGCTATAGCACTCAAACAAGAAAAATAAATAAGCAGCATCCATATTGGTAAGAAGGAATTAAACTGTTACCATTTGCAGATAACGTGATACACATAGAAAGCTCTAAAGACTCCACCAAAAAACTATCACACCTTAAATGAATTCAGTGAAGTTGTCAAAATACCCAGAAATCAGAAGCATTTATATACACTAATGAAGTAGCAGAAAGAGAAGACAACAATTCCATTGACAAATTGCACCTAAAATAGTAAAATACCTAGGAATAAACTTAACCAAGGAGGTGAAATACTTGCACTCTGAAAACTACAAAACAATGATGAAAGAAATTAAAGATGACACTAAACAAATGGAAAGATATCCCATACTAATGGATTGGAACAATATTGTTAAAATGTCCCTATTTCCCAAAGCAACCTGCAGAGTCAAGGCAATCCCTATTAAAATACTAATAGTATCGTTCGCAGAACTAGAACAAATACTAAAATTTGTATGGAACCATCAAAGACCCCAAATAGCCAAAGTAAACTTAAGAAGAACAAAGCTGGAGGTACCACAATTCCAGATTTCAAGATATACTAAAACACTGTAGTAATCAAACAGTATGGTAATGGCACCAAATAGACACACAGATCAGTAGAATATAGAGCCAAGAAATCAACTCCCACTTATACCCATGTTATGACAAAGGAGGCAGGAATATACAGTGGGAAAAATATCTTTAATAGATTGTGCTCAGAAACCTGGACAGCTACATGTAAAAAAGGAACAGGATCACTTTATATCACCATACACAAAAATAAACTCAAAATGGATTCAAGTCCTAACTGTGAGACCTGAAACCATCAAAATCTCAGAAAAGAACGCAGGCAGTAATTTCTTTGACACTGGCCACACCAACACTTTTCTAGACATTTCTCCTAAGGCAAGGGAAACAACAGTAAAAATAAACTATTGGGACTACATTTAAAAACAAAAAACAAAAAACGAAAACTTTTGCACAGTGAAGGAAACCATCAGCAAAACAAAAAGGCAACCTACTGAATTGGAGAAGACATCTGAAAATAGTATACCTGATAAGGGGTTAGTAACCAAAATTTATAACTTTTACAGCTGAACACCAAAGCAAAAACACAACAATCCAATTAAAAAATGGTCAGGACCTGAATAGCTATTTTTCCCAAGATGACATACAGATAGTCAACAGACAAATGAAAAGATGGTCAACATCACTCATCAGCAAGGAAATGCAAATAAAAACCACAATGAGGTGAAATATCACCTTAGACCAGTCAGGACAGCTAAAATCAAAAAGTTAAGAAACAAGTGTTGACAAGGATGTGGAGAAAAAGGAACCCTCGTGCCATGTTGGTAGGAATGTAAATTGGTACCACCACTATGTAAAAGAGTATGAAAGTTTCTCAAAAAATTAAAAACATAATTATCATATGATCCCATAATTCCACTTCTGGGAATTTCATTTACCCAAAGAAAACAAAAACACTAATTTCTCAAGATATACACACTCCTATGTTTATTGTAGCATTATTTGCAATAGCCGAGATACAGAAGCAACCCAAGTGTCTATCAATAGTTGGATAAAAGAGATGTAATACACACACACACACAGAAAATTACATAGCAATAAAAAAGAATTAGACTGCCTTTTGCGACAACGTGGGTAGACCTAGAGAGTATTATTCTAAATGAAATAGGTCAGACTGAGAAAGACAAATACCATATGACTTCACTCCTGTGTAGAATCCCTCAAACAACCAAAAACAATCAACAAAAAGCAGAATTAGACCTGCAAATAAAGAGAACAAACTGATGGTTGCCAGAGGGAAGGATGGGTAACGGGTAACACGAATGAAGGGCAGTGGAAGATACAGGCTTCCCATTATAGAATAAGTCATGGGAATAAAAGACACAGCATAGGGATATAATATTATTGTAATGCATTGTACGGTGACAGATGGTAGTTACACTTGTAATGAGCATAGTATAATAGAGAAGCTGAATCACTGTGTTATATGCTTGAAACTAATCTAGCATTTGTGTGAACTATACTCAAGAAAAATAATAAAGATCTAAAAGGAATTCTGTTGACAATCTCTTGGAAATATATTCCTCCATGATAAATACAAAGTAAAATGAATGGAGAGTCTTCTCTAACTCCCCTTCCCACCTGCACTGAAAATCCTTGTAGGAATAGATGATGCTTGGATCAACCATCCTCCAGCCATGAACCATGAAGGGAAAGCCAACAGAACTTCCAAGGAAAGAAAGGAGCAATTTGATGGGGTTTAGCTGCTGAATCAGCCAGTCAGGGAGCCACCACTTCATGACTCTCTGCTGTGGGCGCCTGGGTGGCCCAGTTGGTTGGGCAACTGCCTTCAGCTCAGGTCATGATCCTGGTGTCCCGGGATCAAGTCCTGTATCAGGCTCCCTGCTCAGCAGGGAGTCTGCTTCTCCCTCTGACCCTCCCCACTCTCATGCTCTCGCTCTCATTCTCCCTCTCAAATAAATAAAACCTTTAAAAAAAAAAAAAAAAAAGACTCCTTGTTGTGAGAGACCTCGTCAGTCAAACTCCATTCTTTCAATTCCTCTTAGATACTAATATCTTTGAAAAGCTTCACTCCAAATTATTATAATTGAGCTATATTAATGAAGAAAAAACTTTCTCTCCTGGATCATAATGCCCTGTTTTCCCTGCTCATGAAAAGCCTAAACAAGTATGTTCTTACTACTATTAATCAACAGTCTCTTTAAGCTGGTTGAAGCCCCCACAATTACAGATTTTTTTAACAGGTTTTAAACTTGTGTGATAGCTCTAATGGGTTAGTAGGGAATGCCTCAATCGTCTTGGTGAGGACCCTTGAGGCGGTCTACGGTCTGAGTGAGAGAGAGGACTGGTGAGGCTAGGAGAAGGGAATGAATTTAATTTTGCCACTGATTTGCCTTTGCTGAACTCCTGAAGCCAAAGTCAGTCATGAAAATTCCCATCTATGAAGTGTGGCCAATGGTAAAATGACTTACTAAGAAATCAACAAGACAATTCACCTGACAACAGGTATTTGGTCTATTGTAGTCTGTTCTGGTAATGTTCTATGCAAAAGGCACGTCATTCTAGCATCGTGCTGCCTCCAAATCTCCAATCTCAAGATTTAGCATGCTTTAGACTTAAAATAACTCTGAATAAGAATATGGTGAAAGACCTAAATTGAAATGCACAAGTTCACCCTATTTCTAGTAGTGAAGCAGTGTAAGTCATATCTATAGTAAACCAAAAGACAAAAGCTATTTCTGAATAAAAGGTCCTTGTTCATTGGGTACACGTCAAAATGCCGATCTGTCTTGTTCTATTAATGTTATGTCTCCCATCTACTTATAACTTATTCATGCTCCAAGATCTAAAAGAAAATCACGTCTTGCAAAAACACTTCCACATCTATCTGCTTTTAACTTTTGTGCTACTGATGGGCATTTTAGCCTATGACATTTGTTTTCTATGGAAATATTAAAATTACAGATTCAATTTCTTTAATAGTGATATGAATGTTCATATTTTTATTTCTCCTCACATCAGTTTTGTAAAATTGTGCTTTAAATTTTTTTCATTTTATTAAGATGTTTAAATGTATTGACTTAAAGTAATTCATAAAAACCTTGTATTATATTCTGTAATAAAAACTGTTTCTACACACACATTTACTGTTTTTCTCCCACCTTTTTTTCTTCTTCATCAGTGTCACCCAGGCTTTATCTCGTTTATTAGTCTTTCCAAAGAACCATATTTGGCCCTACTTACCCTATTTCATGTTTCTTCTCTTTCGTTGATTTCGTTATCTTAGTTATTTGTTTACTTCTTCGTTTGCTTTTGCTTTGCTTTACTCAACCTTCATCCACTCTCAGGGGAAGAGCTGTCCCAAATAGGAGGTTTTACATTTTAGATAATTCTTTACTGTCTGGCTAGCTCTTCAATACCTCCAAGCAGATGTTTTTAAATTTTCAAAGTCTTTAGCTGGTCTAACTGTCCTCTGAAACAGCACTGGTAATAGTTATCTAATCCACTACTGCCAAAAGTGAAGCTCATTTCTTTTAATTTTGGGGGGCAATATATCATCTTATACTTTTTCTTTTTTTCTGAAAACTTCCCAAGAAGCTCTTGGATAGAATTAAATGATTCAATTACAACTTTATTAGTTAACAAAATAAAACCTTCTAGAGCCACTGTAGAATAGGAGCAGGGGACAAGTGCCTTAAACAGGCTGTTAACTTCCTTATTGGTTTGCATCTGTTCCTATGCTCATTCACCATTAGAGCTCAGGAGTGCATCCAAAGTACATCAATAAATAAATGCTAAGTATGATGGTAGATAAATATGTGGGGTGGATTAACATTTCTAAGTGTTCCCCATGGCTTCCACATCCCCTCTTTAGTGTTTCTAGAAGTCTTCTTTTATACACCAGACCAAATTCTTAGACATAAATTGCCTACTGTAATTTATCTGTAAAATATCTGTACTTTAAAAAGCTTCTGGCCTTTGTGTGAAAGGAAAGGCTTCAGATGCTTATTTGCTGGATAAAAAAGACACCAAGACTGAAATGAGGACAGAGGAACGTGGTTATGTGGCTAGCAGAGGACTGGTATTGAGAAATCTCTTAGATGAGGCTGCTCTGACAACACAGCATAGACTGCATGGATTAAACAACAGACAAAAGTTTCTCACAGTTCTGAAGCCTAGGAATTCCAAGATCAAGGCGCCAGTGAATTCAGTTCCCGGTGAGGACTTTTTTCGTGCATGGAGATGGCCACCTTCCTTCAGTCTTCACATGGTAGAAAGGGGCAGAGAGCTTCTGGTGCCTATTTTTCTAAGGGAAATAAACCTCTCATGGGAATTCCACCCTCATGACTGCATCTAAACCTAATTACTTCCCCAAGAACCTACCCCCCCAAACACTGTCACATTGGGGCTTACTGCTTCAAAATGTGAATTTTGAGGGGACACAAATATTTAAGTCCATCACAGAAATGGAGATATGCTGGACCAAGAGCCACCAGGGCTAGGGAGCTTCACAGAAGCTGGGTCAGCATGAGTCATTTCTTGTATTTCCATGTGGTCAGACTGCCTGGTTGCCATGGATTAGCATGTTGTTTGTGCCACTTGAAATATTCTTATCTGCACTGCATGATTCTGCCTTACCCGAGTGCAGGGCATGCGCTGTGAACACCTCCCATTCTTTAGTATGGGCATTTTTTTTTTTTTTTCTTTTTTAGTACGGGCATTTTTAAGCCCACCCCCATCCCCACAAAAGAGACTAGAGGTCTTCATTTTTTGAGGGCTATTGCAGGTATTAAGGTAAAACCTTACCCCTGATCAAATTGTACCACCAAAACTAATTTGTAGAAACTCATAGTAGTAGTAGCCAAACATACGACTGCCATTTCACGTGTATAAAATGCATACTTGAAAATTTATATATACATGATATTTCGCGGTTTTTGCCTTTGTAGAATTTATAGTTCACACTATACCACACACACACACACACACACAATGGTAGAGAAAAGTCATTAAGTAAACTGTCTAATACCACAAAAATTTAAAGCAGATAGGAGTTGGCCGGAGTTTTAAAGAATTGTTTTTCTAAGACATGATATTCTCTAAGTCCTGGAGTATGGGTAGGATACAAATAGAGGATAGATTAATAGCTCAAAAGAAGAATGACATCTTAACACATACCATATGAATGATGACCTTTTATTTAGAAATAACTTAGGTCTTTTGGTGTAGTAGAGATAGGATTTTGGCTGCTTCACTATCAGAAATAGGGTGAACTTGTGTGTTTTAGTTTACATCTTTCTTTACCAGCAAGGTATCTTTTATCAACAAGTTCTCCCTAACATTTAAGGAAGGAAAAATGCCAATAATACACAAAATTTTCAGGAGAACAGAAAAAGAATATTTTCCAATCACTTAAGAAAATCAGCATAACCTTCTTAAGAAATTTGGATAAGTAAATCAAGAGAAAGAATACCAGCCAATCTCATACAGTAATATAAACGCAAAACTCCTAAACTAAATATTAGCAAAATGAGTAATACATAAGAACCAAAACAAACAAGGTGGGTTTATTTCAGGAATGTGAAGTTAGTTAAGCATTTAAAAATTAATCAGTCTAAGTCACCACATTAACAAAATAAATGAGAAAAATCACACCATTATCTCATTAGATGCAGAAAAATGTTTGATATAATTAAACATCCATTTTTTTATTTTAATAAACAAATTAATGAATAGAAGAGAATTTCCTCAATTTGATAATGAGTTTTTATAATAAACCTATAGCAAACATCCTAGGGAATAATAAAACAGTGGAAGTCTTCTCTTTGAGATCAAGAACCATGCAAGGATGACCACTATCACTTCTTTTCAATATGGCTAGATCCCAGCACACTAAGACAAGAGAAAGAAAGAAATTCTACAAAGATCAGAAAATGTAGTGAGTGCTACTGGTGCTCTGTGGAGGCCATCTCACTTTTACCACTTTGATACTCACTAGCCAACTATGCGGCACCTTCATTCATTTGCTGAAGGCTTTCTTGCACTATTGGAATCACTGCACCTGGAATCAGGCAGGGTAGGAGTGATTTGACCCTGGGAATTAACTCATCCTTGGGAGGATCCCTCAACTACAGATGCACAGGACTTAAAAAAAAACAAACCAAAAAAAAGTACTTTACTTTGCTTACCCTTGGATGTGATAACTCTAAGTTTTCTAAATGATTCATGCATTCCCCAGTATAATTAGGCCTTCAAGGTGACTTGCTTGATATGAATTCTTTATCAACGGTCTTCTTCCACTTTCTTACTCCTATAACCATTGTTTTGTGGGATCAACTCTCAAATAAAACACTTGCAATGAATCCTTATCTCAGTGTCTGCTTATAGAGAGATCTAAACTTTGATATATAAGGTAAATAAATCTGTCATTACTTTAGTTGATGACTGTGGATATAAAAATCCCAAAGACACAGATCAATTATTATAAATAATCGAGTTTAACAAGGTTATGGCTACAAGATCAATACAAAAATGTTTGTGTTTCTCAGTGACATTTTAGGACAGAACAGCAAAAACATATAGGAATAACTATATTCATGTGTACAAGTCCATGTAAGTATGAAATAATTGGGGACACCTGGGTGGCTCAGTCGGTTAAGCGTCTGCCTTTGGCTCAGGTCATGATCAGGGTCCTAGGATCCAGCCTCGCATCAGGCTCCCTGCTGGGCGGGGAGCCTGCTTCTCCCTCTGCCTGCTCTGCCTGCCACTCCCTTTGCTTGTGCTCTGTCTCCCCCCCGCCCCCTGACAAATAAATAAATAAATAAATAAATAAATAAATAAATAAATAAATAAATAAATAAATAAATAAATAAATAAATCTTAAAAAGAAATAATTAAGTAAAACAAATGAAAACCTGAATAAATGGAAATATATTCTATAACCATAATTTTGAAAAGGTTTTTATGTAAAACTTGTCAAGTTAATTCTAAAATTTACATAGCAACATAAAGGGTTAAGAACAGCCAACACAAGGGCAGAACAAGGGCAGAAGGACTTTGCCAGTTAAGAAGAGTTACCATAAAACTGCAGTAGTTGAGACAGTGTGATGGGCACAAAGACAGAAAATTAATGGTTATAACAGAAAGCCCAGAAAGAGACCCACACTTAAATAAACAATTGATTTATGACAAAGGTCCCACTTTAGACCAATGGTAAAGAACGTCCCTTTCAATAAATGGTTCTGGGTCAATTAAATATCTAAATGAAAAAAGAAATAAAATTGGACCCCAACCTCACATCATACAAAACATATCTGCATGTGAAATGCAAAACAATGTGGCTTCTATAAGATTATCAAGAGTATATCTTCATGATCTCAGGGTGGCAAACGATGTCTTGACTAGGGAAAATCATCTATTAACTATGAAAGGAAAGTACCAATACAAAGTACTACATTAAGAAAAGTTCAGCAAAAAAAAAAAAAAAAAAGTTCAGCATAAGAAATACAGTCAATAATGTAATACACTTGCTGTGGGGAGCATTTCATAATACATATAGTTGTATTATGAAAATACACCTAAATTATGAAAATACACCTAAAATTAACTTACTATTGCATGTCGACTATACTTTAATTAAAATTTTTTTTAAATTAAGAATTTATCTTCACCAGAAAGTACCTTTAAATAAGTGAGAAAGTATCCACACAATGGGAGAATACATTTGAAACACATTTATCTGAAGAGTTAGATCCAGAATACAAAAATCATTGCCATAAATCAGTAAAATAGAAATCAATAGAAAAATAGACAGTAAACTTGAATAGATGAAGCTTCTACCTCAATGGTCAATAAATGGATGAAAAGATGCTCTACTTCCTCCGTAATAGAGAAATACCACCCATTGGAGATGGTCACATACATACATATGAATGTGCCTATAAGACTAACAGGTTTAAGAAGCACCAGCTGAAAACTCCATTTTGGGTTCCCTGATCCAAAATATTCCATGCACACACTGATGGTCCAGAAGAGAAAGTATGTCCAGTAAGGCCCTACATTGTAAGACAACTGCAGCCTCCACCTAACTTCTCCGGACAACTTGCTGGCAGCTAGCCTCTGGTTGTGATCCACAGCCTTACTTTGATACTGTATCCTTTTGTCTGTGTATTTCCAAATATTGCCATTTTGGGTCCCAGATGGTTTTTTGTTTGTTTTGTAGTAATTGAACTCTAATTGCCACCATTAATGTATGAGTCCACATGAGTTAAGTAGAGAAACAGAGTAAATGTTCAGAAACTTTATCTGACCAAGTAATTTCAGGTCTTTTGAAGAGGGTCAAAAGGTACAAACTTCCAGAGTCATGGGGTGTAATATACACATGGGGACTATAATTGTTATTCTATTACCTATCTGAAAGTTGCTAAGAGAGGATCTTAAAAGTTCTCATCACACGCGCAAAAATTTTTTTGGAACTATGCCTGGTAACAACTGTTAACCAGACTTACATGGTAATCATTTCATAATATACACGCATTTTGAATCAGTATGTTGCACTCCTGAAACTAAGATTATATGTCAATTACACCTCAATAAAAACAAATGTGTAGTTCCTTGCTATCTATCAATCTAACTTAAAAATTGACATAGCAATATAAAGGGTTTTATCTGTTTTTTTCTTTCATTTTTCTGGTAATTCATTTTTACTGGTTTTCCAAAAATATCCAATATCTTTTTTTTTTTTTTTTTTTTTTTTAGTATTTCATTCCAATTGTTTTCTTAAACTGGTAGGTTAGGGGGAAAAAAATGTCTCTCAGCACAGATAGTTCACTGCTTTATGTGAATGTTCAACTTGTAATAAACCATTATACAGTATATCTTTATTTTACACAACTTTAAGTATTTTGTATTACACGATGAAGTTTTATGATAAGAAGTAAAAAGTTCCTTGAGTCTTGTTTTGCTCTTCTGTGAATCGCTTTCGAAATCCCCACCCCATTTGCTTGCTGTGTGTTCTCTAACATTTTAGCTTCCACCACCCTGGGCTGTGGTGACTTCTTAACCTTAGTGTTACTAAAATGGACGCTCCAGTGCCAAGAGTGGATTTCAGCTTATAGCCCAGTGCCTGACACATAATATGTTCTCAGTAAATATCTGCTGACTCGACAAATGTTTTTTGGCTAGTGTACGTTACAAACTCTCTATCATCTACATGGCAGTCCTGCTTTTCCATTACACCTGTCTACACTAGTCAGCAAATTCAATGAACATCTAGTATCTAGCATGTACAATGCAGTATCACGACAAGCAGTTGGCTGGCTTCAGAAAGATTTATACCCAGTTCCAAATACATAACTTGCTTCATCTCTCTCATCAGCCAAGATGACTTCAACTAGAATGTGGACATAAAATGGCTCCCTTACCAAAATAAAAAACTAGACAGGAAGGTAGTTGGACAAATTTGAGGTATCGTCCAAGTCAAGCACACATGTGAAATGATGGTGTGGTGCAAGTGAGGAATACAGGAGTCAAAGCAACTACAGTGTGACTTGACGAGTTATATGCAACCCATAATTATTAGCACCTTTAATGTGCAGGCTCTGTGCCAGATAGGAATCTGATAACACTGAGGTCAACGTCTGGTTGACCAGACCCCTGAGAAACTCCTCTCTCTCTCTCTCTCTCTCTCTCCAAAATCTCTGAAACACTTTTGCTCAAATACCAAATCCATGGAGTTTGGCTATAATTCTCCATTTATATATATCTTCTCTGCCTTTCTAATTCAGCAGCAGGCATTATCTACCATCCCCCCCATACACATACACATACACACATACACACACACACACAAACTCCTATGTATTTGAAAAATTATTCAGTTTAGACTGCTTAGAGTTCCAGCTCACATTCTGGGCCCTCCATCTCCACCAGGGCCCTCCTTGTTATGCATGCTGGGTACTGGGACATTATCGACAGTGCTATATTGGTGTTAAATGTGATGTAGACTTGCTTCCTGATGGATTGAGGCCAAGAGAGAAAATACCAAAAGTCTGAAGCTCACCCCATAAATCAGAAACTACTTCATGTTGTGACCATGATAAATAGATCTGAAAATATCTAACAGGAAAAGTTTACAAGAGTCTTGGGGCACTATGTTATACCTGAATTAAAAGGCAGCTTTGCTAAAAATGAACTTTTCTCCAGGCCAGTATGTTTGCTGTTTTAGGTTTATAAATGAAATGTAGCAAAAGCCCCATAAGGCATTAAAGAGATTTTGCAGTTCAACTCCAGCATGCATTTTGCTAAGGGGTGGTCATCATATTAGGCCGACAAGACAAGAGGGGTTATTTTTCATAGAGCTAATAGATGGTTTAAAGGCCCTGAGTGTTAAACAATTTCTTGCTTTCACGGATTGTACAAATTGTCTTTCATCTTATTTTGACTGCTATCCCTCTGGTCAGATTCTGATAATAAACCATTAAAGGTTATTTATTACTCAGTATTGTTCAAATCTGAGAATTTAAATATTATTTGGAGTTATTATTTGAAAGTGCCATACACTATCTCTGGAATGTGTTCTGAAGACCTAAACTTATAGTAAGCAAATGAGTTCACTGAAATGACAGAATGTCTGGATTTCACTTACCTTGAACTCATTTCATATTTCGGTCACTTTTTAAGATAAGCCAAATTCATTTTGTTAACCCGATTATGATTTTGAATTCATGGATGAACCTAGTGAGTTGGGATAGTTCATAGCAGCCTAAAAGAACAAAATGGCCCCCTTCCATTACAATAATCTAGACCAAGAGTGCTGTGTGAGAAAACCCATATCCTGGGCTGGAAATGTTCCCTTACCAAACTTAAGGAGTATTTTTAGCTTCCTTAGTTGTTAATAGCAGCACAATGTTATCAAAACAACCAACACAAGCATTCAGACAATGGCACTATACCCTTAATTACCATGCAATATGGACTCAGCTTCCTGTGTCCTAAATGCTATCTTGAACCAATTTAATATGAGTAACCAAATACAAACTCTACCTACTTCATAGCAGGACAGCAATACAGTTAAAGTCCCAGCTCTGGAGTCAAGACAGGGAGCTTTACCATGTGACCATGGGCAACTTACCTCAACTTACTAACCCTCAGTTTTCCCTTCTCGATAAGAGAGATATACACGGAACCTCTCCCATGTAGTTTTAAAAAATAAATAACATATATAAAAAGCCCACGAAATTTTTTGTACACAGTAAGGGCTCAGAAAATGGCCAATTATAATAGCAGTATTTAATACAAACTGGTGGATGTTACAGCACATGGAGCGCTACGCGGGTATAGTTAGGGTGAATATTCAACAGGGCATGATTGAAGGCCATCACCCATCCCCTCCGGTGCTAGCTGCGGATACTGAAGCCATTAAGAAGAAGGTGTCATTCTATGGTTGAGAAAACACCAAAGCAAAATCCAGAGGAAGCCAGCCTGGAGGTGGATGACAAGAGGGGAAAGCCTCCTGCCTCTTAGGCATTATCTGCATTGGAGCCAAAGAAAGTAATAAAAAGTTGCACTGAGAAACATTTAATAAAATGAAACTCTACCCAAGTGATATAAATAGTGCTTAAATAATTTATAGCCTTTTAATGGTTAGCCAGAACTTTACTAAGGGGTAATAGAGCATCAAGGAAAGGAGACGCTCAGATTTCTGAGGATCACTTTGAATTCAAGACATACTACTACCAAGGGAAAACTGTTTCTTGACTACATGGATTACAAAGCAAACAAAGCCTGCTCCAAAGGAGGCCCATGCCGATTCAGGTAATGTGAAGCAATTATCTAAATGCACTCGAAAAAGCATTACAAAATTAACTTTCTTTTTTTAAACATGAACAATTCAATGTTGTTTAATTTTGTTAATTATTTAAACTGTACTTGGAGAAACCATGCTATCTCTCCCCGATCCCATCACTATCACCACCTCCCCACCTTCATGGTCCTACTGGATTTTGAAAGGCAAACCCTCAAAAAGCCCTGTGCTGTTCATGATTTGATCGGGTTTTGTTGGCTATTAATCTTCTGTGAAAAGCCATGTGAAAACAACTGTGAAGAAAAGAAGGGAATGTTTTGAAGAATGAAAGGAGAATGTTAATTTGGCCACAGGGTGGAGTAGGTATTAGTCTTAGATGGAAAAGCCCAGAAGTGTGGAAAGCAATCCAAGAAAGTTTTCCTGGAAGAGAGTCTGGGAAATGCCCGGACAAGTAGACGGAGTAGAGAACATATACGAAGGACATTTTTTAAACATCCAGGGAAGTGACAGAGCTGAAGAGAACTTCTTACCCTGTACTGCCATTTTCACTTAGCTCCTACTCAGCCAAAAGTCATCATGATCAGAATAAGAAGGCCAGCTCTGACCTGAATGATTTCTTCCTACCTCATTTGATCATTTACTGAGGCTATTTCCCCACAAAGCCCTAAAGTTACATGTTAAGTTGTTGCATAAATATCATCAAAAACAAAATCTGGGCACCTGGGTGACTCAGTTGGTTAAACATGTGACTCTTGATCTCAGGTTAGGTCTTGATCTCAGGGTCATGAGTTCAAGTGTTGCACCGGGCTCCACACTGGGCATGGAGCCTACCGAAGAAAAAAAAAAAAAAAATCTCCCAACTGCAAAAGCCTTTCCAGAATGGTGGTAGAAAAATATTACTGAATAAATATTAAAGCAGCTTGTGATGCACATCACAGACAATCCACTAAGAAATTACAAAGACAGAACAGAATCTTACCATTTTATATAGCCAGGCAGATACAACTCACCAGAACTACATGTTTTCTAGATAAATAATTACTATTACTCAAGTAAGAAGAGCTGGCAGCACCATTTATTTCATAGAGTTCATCCTAAATTTACCTGGTAACTAGGGTGTTCCATCCATGTTAGTTAACTAGTTTTATGCAAAGGAAAAAATAAACTTCCCTCATCCTTTTGCTAGGAGGTAGTTTTGCAACCAGAGAAAAGGTACCCCCTGAAGTGAGGCTTCTACCTCCCACATCAAATGGGAAAAATAGTGGGGTACTATTTTTTTTTACTTTTGCATTTCAAAGAGATGACTCCCAGGCCCTTAAGACAGACATTCCTGGGTTGTGAAGCTGACAACATTCTTAGTTTCTAAAAAGATTTACATACATTTCAAAGAGCCAGAGAAAGAACTTACAATTCTTAAAGTAAGTCCTCTAAGAAAAAGGATGGGAGAAGTCTCTTTTATTTAAAAGGGAGAATTAAGCCTCTTTTTAAAAAAATGTATTTATATGGGGACCCCTGGACCTCCACACCATGGTGGAGAGAAATTCCCATGTTGGCGCTCACAGGTAGACCGAGCATGAGCTCTCCCACTGAAAGAGCAACATGGGTGACCCCTCCAGCAAAGCAGAAAATAGCGCCCACAGTATCTTTTCATGAAAATGCTGAAAAAAGTAAAGAAAACCAAAAATGCAGCTTAACTAAAAATGCACACAGAGATTGTATTTTAATGCCCAATGTCACTGTTCTGGGTCATTAAGAAAATGAGAATGATATCATGATTTCTCTCTTGCTGGCCAATATGCCTTTTTATCACCTGGTGAATCCTCAAACACTTCTTTCCTGCCTGCTGTGGATTCGGATTTTTTTTTCTCTTTCTTCCATCAGTGCATAGGAATGTTAACTATCTCACAGCATCTCATGTTAGTCATGAAAACCAAAAGAGGGCAAAGATGGGAAAAGGATTCTAAAGTTACCATTTCTAGAAACAAAAAGGCTTGTGATAATTCAAAGAATGGACACTTCAAAAGACATATTAGGTTTTCAAATACATTATAAGGCATGTATTTAAGCGGAGCCTCGATCTGGCTGGTGTTCCCTGAGAATGTTGATTATAGGGCTTGTAAGAGGTCGGGTGAGAGAAAGCTGGAGAAGCATCTCCTATTACAATGTCTCTCTTGTCCTCATGGATAATGCATCAAACAGTAACATTTGTTTACAACTTGGTGTCTGTCCTCAGAAAACTTTGTGCTCATTAGCCTTCACAAGCACTTGTGACCATCAAAGAAGACAG
>CM052889.1:27326062-27344544 GCA_028534135.1 Potos flavus
ACTGGAATATTCTTTTTCTTAAACATATTTCCGGAAAAATGGAAGTTTTTTACTATTCATATTCTTATTATATCGACAAAATATATAGTGTTGTTGGCTAGGCTTTTCATCAAGCTCAATGCCTGCACATCATATAGATGGATCCAAAAGGTCCTAGAATCCACACACCACACACAACTGCTGAAATGCTGGGATGTGTACAAGAACAGTAAATCAATTTGGCTGTTGTTTACAAATTGTAAAGATATCTATACATCAGCCACCCAGCACAACTTAAATATTTTTCCTATTGATTCATCTATGCCAAATGTTGATCAAGGAGAATGCCATATTGTCACCCAATTTGTTGGTTTTAATGAAAACAACCAGGAAAAGATGTATCTACATTATTCCTAAAACATGTGCTGGTGATAAAGAGTGTATAAGGTAGTTTGTAAACACACCAGCAGTAATCCAGCTTCTAACAGATGGTGAATACTGGGCTGTGCTTAGCTCAATTTTAATAATAAGCTCTTTGAGAACAGAAAGGCTGGGCTTCATGAAAGAGCAGTTGGCAAGGATTAAAGGACTATGTATATGTTCAAGGTTGGTCTAAACGGGTCTTCCAGAGCATTTCTGCATGAATGGCTCTGTGGATTCCCACTGGACCTTATCCCCCCAACTGTAAGGTTTCACACAGTCCATCACATTCCTAAAATGAATGCACACACAATGCCCTGGGAATCAAAGTCCTCCTGTGACAAATGCCTTTTTCAACTTCTGGTTCAAACAGGAAGGGGAGAAAAATTAAATGCATTCCACTCAATATTGCATTCATTCCTACGTTACCACATATATGTTCAGAAAATAAAGGCATCAGTCTTTGTTCAGGAAGGGTTCCTTCAAAGAGGGAATGGAATTCAGACTTATGATGTCTGTTTTTCAATAAATTAGTTGGATACAAGTTATTGTGTTAATTCCATGTTTAGTCTCGATGCTCAGTCTCATTATGAACTGGGGCAGATTTGTCGGCCAACTCAAACATCAGTGGCATGATTGTAGAGAAATCCGTGTAATGTTCAGGGTGGAACCTGGGAATGCAAGGGTCCTAGATGTCAGCACTCAACTCAGGAACAGGGGTAGAAGACAGAACAAGCAGCACTAAGCACCTATTCTTCAGCATGCTTTTCCCTCTACAGAAAACAATGCCCTAACAAGAACATGCAGGACACTCATTGAAGAACAAATGAATCCCAGGATAGAAGGCATAGAAAGAATTTCTAGTTACTCTCAGGGAGCTTAAGGTCCACTGCTGGCAAGATTCTAGAGCTAATTATGAAACACGTAGATTTTAAAGGTAATCCCTGGAAGAAGTGAATTAAGAGAAATCAGGTAAAACTCATCACAGCAAAGACACACACTGGTAGAGAACAGCAGTGTGCTCTGTACATTGAGAGCCTTCTGTGTCCCCGAGAGCTGTCTGTGTACCTTAGCTCAGTCACACACTGGATGGCTGACCTGGCACAAGTTACTGGCATCCTTGAGCCTCCATTTTTTCATATGTGAGATTGCTCTGGTAAAGGTAATTGTGCTCAGGATTACTATTTGAGTTTATGATCATAAAGGATTGACATACTATGTATATTCCACTCACTATATGAGAGTAATTACTGGTAATATGCAAAAATAATTTTAAAAAGGAGAGTCTAGATTTATGAATAATTATGAAGGAAGCTAAAGGAACCCTGAACTATTGGGTGCCTTATTAACATTTGTACAAAGTCATTCACAGTCACTGAAAGAAACGGATGGGGACTATGCCATTCTTCCTCCTTCACATAAGGGCTATTTAGACACAAGCATTCTCTTGGTCCGGCTATTGCACAAGTTAGGGCTAATATTTGCCTGTGTCTGCTTCCAAATTACAACCATTATATAATATCTTGACTTATAATATGAATCCACTATTTAAAATGCCACTGAAATGTCATTATGGAATAATCTTTCTAGCTCTCAAACCTGAGGAATCTGGAAGAAATAAGAAAAACAATCAAAAAAGATTGATAAGTTTTAAACCAAGAATGGAGAGTTTTTTAGTGGTATATTCCCCTGCAACAATAGCTATTTTACTAGGATTATTCTTTAAGGTCTGCTTTTCAAAAAAAGTATCAGAGTAAAAAAAAAAAATCTATAAAAGTACATGGCTGTATTTATTTCTCTCGTTACCTGTAGAAAAATGCTCCGTTCAGAAAATCATGAGCTTGTAGTGGCTTTCTATTAAATCCACTTTTATCCACTGATGATAGTTTCTTCTGCTTTAAAATAAAAGAGAGCGCTTTGGTGATCATGGTTCCCCAGTATAAATATTGAGGTCACATGTTGTCCCCTGCTGTCGTTCACAAGTTCATTTGGTCACAGCTCACCTATTTGCAATACCTGATTGCCTCAATGATCAGCAAACACTGATTCCCCTAACTCGGATGTTCCTCCATTAACTTCTGAAGGAAGCAGCTTGCTAAGAAGCTCCACCCAATCTGTCAATCATAGTGAGCCAGATCGCTTTTCAAAGGTATTCCTGCAGTGAAAACTCATTCCACTGTCAAAGCACACTTCTAATTGCTAAGTTAATTTTTAGCCTGGTAGACTTGAAAAGTCCAAGGATTAAATTTGGTTCCCTAGATCATACAATGTTCAAGTCCAGAATGTTTCATAAATTTTATAGAAATCCCTTGATAACATATTAGAAGACCCTGAAGTCAGAAGAAAATATGAAAAAAATCATTGAGATGCTCTCAAGACTGGGAATCACAGTATTGATTACAGGGAGAGTGGCTGATGTTAGCAGAACTTCCCCTGTCCCCCAAAGTGGTGAGGAATATTTGTATCCTGAGTAAAAGAATACAGGAGGTAAATGTCCAAGCATAGAAAAGGTCAAGTCCCACGAAGACTGCAGATTTAGGTATGGCTTATCCCTAAAGGTGTCTCATCTCAATGAGGAGAAAATGCACAGTACAGATAACCAAAGCCACACCCGGTGCGGGTAGAGAGGAATCCTAAGTCCTCAGGTCTAGAGAGGCACCTGGGGACCAGAAAAGAAGTGACTCCAAGCAAGGCCAACCCCCAGGTAAGGGGCAAGAAGTAAACTATGCCTAACCCCCTCAACTCTGCCCCTCACCGAGGCCTGTCCACCCTAACCTGTAGGTCTGCAGTCATAGCAAAGCATTAGCACCCATCGTCAAGAACAAGACCCTCTGTACTGAGGGAAGGGGATTTGGGACATGCTACCCTAAAATAGGACATCTTGACAGACTGAGTATTTCAAGCTGAAAGAATTTGAGAAATGGCATGTGCAGGAAGAATTTTCTGACCTTTGGCTGAAGCAGTTTCTAAAACCCTCACATGAGAGGTATTGTTGTTCCCTATACCTAGAGGGAAGGAACATCCTTATTTCCCCAAAGAGACACAGAGAACAATCTGAATGAACAGGCCTTAGCTAGTTCCCCCCTCCCCTAACCCGCTTATTACACTTAGCTCAAACTCTTTGTGCTAGTTTGTATTTCCAGAAGTTTCTACTTTTCATCAAACCTAACACAAACCTACTCAGGTTTAATACTCTCTTTTGGTCTTCATTTCCTCAGGCAGACTATCGGGTCACATACACCTTATATTAAATCAACTTGCATGCTTGTCTCCTGTTTAATCTGTCTTTGTCAGTTTAATTTTCAGACCCAGTCAGAAGCCTTGAGAGGGTCAGGGAAAACTTTTCCCTACTCTACCCTGTCATCTTCCCTATGAACTCATGTGACTGCTCCCTGCCTCTGCGTGAACCCTCAGTGCTGCCTGTGGTGCCTAGCTAACCATGTCACTTCATACCTCCATGTTGAGTCACCCTGGTCTCCCCATCTCTACCACCTTGGCCTACCTTTGCCATGCCACTCTTCTTCCTTTGGCAAATGTCTATTTTTTTATGCCTCCATTTAGACTTTACTGACATGTTACCACTCCGGCATAGTGGGAGGAGCTAGACTTATGTGCGTACTCACCACTGCCACAGTAGTTGTGTCTCTCTTTGAGGGAAGAAACTGTGTGTCACAGTTTTGTAATTCTAGTATCTGGCATGTGTAAAGGTGCTAACTTAAACGATTTGTTACCTGTACCACCTTGAGTGGCACTGGGCTGATGGCCGGGGAAGAGTTTCTCTCACACACAAGTGGGATAGGAACTGTTTTACCACAGTAATCTCCAAAGGTGCAGTTCCTCGGAAGTCCACTGTTGTAGACTTCAATCAAGGAGCTTCTAAGAAAAACAGATGACTTTCCCCAAGAAGAATGAAGTCTGTGCGGATGGAACCAGAGAAATCCAATGGCACCAGAGCTATAAAATATGTAAAGAAATTTTAGTGTAATGGATCCAAATTAGAATATAAACACTCATCATCCTAGAAGAAAAACCTTCACACCTTGAAAGCCAGAATGGGGAAGACCAGCGAAATCTCATTTGCTGTGATCAGGAAAATGAAAGCACAAATTGACAAGTCCACAGAGACATTACGTTGAAGTCAAGGTCACCCAAGGATCCTTTTGGGTAGAATCAAACAATGTAATCAGCCAACATCATTTTTTTTTTTCATCATATTCTTTTTGATAGAAACCCAAATGGACTGGACCCTGGCCTCAAGAAGGAAACACATACACACACTCACACATACTTGCATACACTTCAGAGAACAAGAGAACTGAAAAATATAACCCCACCCAGCCTTAAAAAGAGACTGGGTTAACCAATATATTATCTAATACAAACCAACAGGAACCACAAATGTTAACAGCACCAGTATAATTTTTTTTTTTTTAAAGATTCCATCCATTTATTTGACAGAGAGAGAGAGAGATCACAAGTAGGCAGAGAGGCAGGCAGAGAGAGAGGGGGGGAAGCAGGCTCCCCGCTGAG
Source organism: Potos flavus (assembly GCA_028534135.1). Lineage (NCBI taxonomy): Eukaryota > Metazoa > Chordata > Mammalia > Carnivora > Procyonidae > Potos > Potos flavus. Next base: position 27,330,992 of record CM052889.1, read on the forward strand.
CAGAGAGCCCGATGTGGGGCTCGATCCCAGGACCCTGAGATCATGACCCGAGCTGAAGGCAGAGGCTTTAACCCACTGAGCCACCCAGGTGCCCCAGCACCAGTATAATTTTTAAGTCAGAAACTTGATTTTACAATCACTAAAGACCCACTAACCTAGGCTCAGTAACTAACTTTGTCAAAAATAATACCTGTCACCTCCTTCCTCAGGTTGCCCCTTGCTAAATGTCTCAAGAATGCACACAACAGAACTCATGCTTTTGCTGTCATGAGGACTGGCGTAGGAGTTCCTAGCAGCCTCTGTGGGAAGAAGGACTAGTAAGATTACACATTCATAGTAATGATGTTAAAAAGTTCCAGGAAGCCAGAACATGACAAATACCACAAGTACCTACTACTCATACCCAATATATATACTCTTCAAAGCAGCCAGTGAGGAAGGTATTACCCTCCAAAATTTCCAGATGGAAAAATAAGGCCCCATGGGACAGTGACCTGCCCAGGGTTATAGAGCTGGTATGTGGCCAGTAAAAGAACCCAATTTTTGTTACTGCAGACCTCACAGTTCTCTATATGTTGTGTGCTGTCTTCCCAGGGCGGAAGCCCAGAGGCTACACTGTAAAGGGATCAGAAAGGGGGAATCAAAGAGAATGCCAGAAAGACTGTGCTTTATCTCACCTAAACCATAAACCCATAGGACAGCCAAGAAGCCAAGCCTCTGCCTATCTTAATTAGAGTCATTATAGCATCACTTAACACCTCCGTTCGGTACCCAGCCACACTGTGCGGGTGCCTGGTCAGTGGGCATTGACCTGAGCCCTCCTCCCACCACCACACACATCTCTTCACTTTTCCTTACACATTTTGGGATAAACATTGTAAAATGCAGAAGGAAGAAAAGTTACCTTCTCTACAATGGTGGAGGGGTATGTGGATTAAAATCGCCCAGCAAAAAATAAAAAAATAAAATAAAATCACCCAGCAATTTTTTTTTTCCCAAAACGTAAAGCTATCCTCACATTTGTTGTTTAAGATTCTGAAATCACCTGTTATGGGCTGAATGTTTGTGTCCTCCACCCAGATTCAGTGTTGAAACCCTACACCCTCACCCCCCCCCATGTGAGAGTATTAAGAGATTAGGCCCATAGGAGTTCATTAGGATTAGATGAGGTCATGAGGGGTGTATCCCCATGAACCACAGGAGAGCTGGTTTCCTCTGTTCTCCATTATGTGAGGACACAATGAGAACATAGCCAGTAGGTCCTCACCAGAGCTTGTACAAGATCTGTCAATGCCTCAATCTTGGACTTCCCCCAGCCTCCAGTACTGAGAATTAAACATTTGTTATTTAAGCCCCTCAGTCTGTAGCATGTTTTTTTTTGTTTTTTTTTTTTTTTAAAGATTTACTTATTTTAGACAAAGAGAGCTCAGGTATGTGAGCAGGGGAAGGGGCAGAGGGAGAGGGAGACAATCTCAAACAGATTCCCTCTTGAGTGCAGAGCCCAGTGCAGGGCTCGATCGCACAGCCCTGAGACCATGACCTGAGCCAAAATCAAGAGTCAGACACTTAAGCGACTGAGCCACCCCAGTGCCCCGTATAGTATTTTTGGACCAAGACAGCTCCTTTCTCCCTACCCAATTAACCACTAATCAACATATTTATATACATATGTTACTTGTTTTTCTCCTTGCCTACTGTCGGTTTCCAGTGGTAACAGCCTGGTCTGAGTTGGGAGACCTGATGTCAGTCAGTCTGTGGGACTCTGGGCAGGTTGCTTCCCTTCTCTGTGTCAATAAGAAGGAAAAGGGGTGCAGAGGAGTGCAAAGGAAGATGATCTCTATACACCCCCTTATCTTCCACATTCTATGACTTCCTTCTGGCCTGGCTAATTCACAGAGCCACTGGGAGAAACACATTTGAGAATACAGTGAAGAATATTCATCATTGGAGTCATGTAGCATTATTTCAGCATGAATTTTTTTTTTTTTTTTTTTTTTTTTTTTTTTTTTTTTTTAATTTCCAGACCACTGTGGGCCCAGCCAAGCACTCTCCTGCCTCAGGAACCATGTTAGATGTTGACGGGAGATTTCTGAGAGAAGAAAACTCAAGGTGACATAGAGAGGGGGTGTTTGGAAAAGCCCTATAACACAAACTCTCTCTTCCAGTTCTCTTGAAATGATAACTGGGCTTCTGGCTCCAGCGGGGGCAATCCCTGTCCTTGTGAGATGTACAGTGACACATCCATGCTAGGAGAAAATCGCATTTGTGTCTGTTTTCCCCAACACCTGGTTCTGCATTCATCCCGTGTCCTAGCACATTTGGAGGAGGATAGGAGCAGGCAGGTAAGTCATTTCACCCACGGCGGCAATGCTGACCCTCATTTTAATGTAATCATCAGGGGTGACAGGATTTTTCCTGGTAACAGATTCTCAGGACCTTTTGCCTGTGCTGATTTTACACTAGATTGAGCCCCATCATCCTTCATGCCGCATTACATCTGCACCTTCACAGAGAGGAAACCCAATTTGTTTTGGATCATTTGCACACCTTGCGTTGCAAGTAGCCAGTTATTTTTCTGAGACACACTCTCAGTAAACATTCAGGGAGTGATTCTGTCATGTGCCGATTATGGATTCTATTTGAGCAAGGCTGACATTTCTGTAACATGAAAAAAACTACTAAACCTTTTTTAAGAAAAATTTTAAATAAATATTCCTGTAATAAAGAGTTCACAACCCCCAAATACACGTAACCATTTTTTTTTCTTGTTCATTCTAATATAAGGGCAAAGCAGACCGTGTGGCTCTTTTAGCAATTTTTACGTATAGCGACAGTTTTGGACAAACTTTTGAATTAATAGAAACTGTTTTAAGCAGGAGTGATTTTTTCCTTTGCCTTTCTGGATCCCCCTAATCCCATCACTCCCTTCCAGTGCTCTGTAGGCAACAAGCCTCAAGCCAGGGGCAGAACCATCTGTATCATGGATAGAAGAGTCTCTAATTCATGCACATACTTTAAAAGGAGATCCTCAAAAAGATATAAGTGCTTAGGTCAAAGGAATCAATGAGTACAGTGTATTTCCAGGAGTCAAGTGAAAAAACTTTTTTAAGTATGGGGAATTTCCTGTTGCCCTTCAGACTGCTCTCGATGTGAAATTGTTCCTCCTTCATCATCATCCCATGTCATCTCCAACGGTAACAAGAATTGAGCAGACTTCCTGGGGCTCCTGCCCTTGGGGAACCTGCATCTAACTAGAGATGCAATAACAGTGAGGGTCTTTGGGATGAGGCCAAGATTAATCTCTTAGAGTAAGTCACCTGCCCAAGGTTGTACATCTAATAGTAGAAAAAAGGTTTTAGTTCACATTTTGACAGCAATTTCCATGTTTCCTTCACCTGCATGCTAGGGAAACATTCTGTCAATGCTCCATGATTTACAATTAATTGTCCTTTAATTTATTCATGAATGATAGACTTCTCTTCCAAGAAGTTTGACAACTCCTGGAGAGAAGGACATTGTCTCATCCCTGCCTTCTACTCTTCCCCACTGTGCATGGTAGATATTGACATGAAGGCAAAAGAACATTCACAAACCAGCATGGAGAGGAATGTAATAGGATCATGATAGTTATGGAATGTGGGATGGAGGATACAGAAGCAGAGTGAAGGAATGATGAGTCAGTTTGAGGAAAATGGCCCAGTGTGAGTTTGAATAGTGTTGTGAAAAACAGAAAAGACACGAATTGGCGAGAAAACGGAAGGTGATGATGACAGGCAAGGAAACGGCCCCAGAACCACACAGAGGAAGGAGAGCACAGTTGCAGGGACTCCCCCCATCATTGGTTGCACTGAGACATCATCAGGGATGCAGGGGGCTGGGTTTAGCCCGAGATCCATTAGATTGAAGAAAATGAGATCCATTAGAACACCATTGTGTGCAACAGACACAACTTCTTGTGTTTGAGTGGATCCCACGGAACCATTCAAAACAGAGTATGTTTCTTGGTGAAGTTTTCTCTTAACCTGTTCGAAGGGACTCAGAGAACATCTGCTAACTATGCATGATGTGTTGTTACATTGCACAGAATGTCACCATCGAGAACAAATGGCATCAGTTGCCACCATGCTGTGGCATTCCATTTTACAAAATGATATGTCGTTATTAAGCGGCAAGAGATATTGATTTCTCAGTATGTTTTCGGTTTGCTCAATGGCTTCGGTTACAACAACAGTCTATGTTAAATACACTGAGGAGATACGCGTTTATCCATGGGTCCTGCCCTTTGCCCTGGCAAATCATCAAATCCCGACACTCTTGATTTTGTTCTCTCAAAAGGAACCTGGTCTTTTTCCCCCTTTTTCTTGTAGAAGAGTTTAATGTGATAAAGCACCACATATAGAGTCAGTCACCTGGTGTGGGGTGTGGTCTGCAAGTCAGAGCAGCAGGGGCAGGTCCCAGCCTTAGGATTGATCACCAAGCTATCTCGGGAGTCACACCACCTCCCTAGTCTTCTGTTTCCCCCTTGGCAAATGGAAAGGGGGACACTAAATTATTTCCAAGATCTCCTTGCCCACTAATAATATAGTAATACTCTACTGTCGTAAAGGACATTTTCATTCAATATATATTAAGTGCTTAATACAAGTCGAGTATTGTTCTAAGCCCTAGGAATACAACAATCAAAAAAACAAACCAGCTACCTGCTTTTCTGGAGCTTAACTTCTAACAGATGAAGATAGTAAAAAAATAAAAATAAATAAGTAAATACATATTATGCCAAACGGTGAATACTGTGAAATTAGGGTAAATGGCATAAGGTGTGGGGTTGTGGGAATAGGATGGGGTGAGGAGTTGGACGTGAGTCTATTTTTATGTAGTCAGGAAAGCACTGGCTGGTAAGGTCACATCAGCACAGGATGAAGAATGAAGTGAGAAAGCAAACCATGCAGGCATCTAAAGGAAGAGTATCCCAGATAGAAGGAATGGGAAATGCAAAGTCCCAGAGGCAGGAGGGTACTTGGAGTGTGCTAGGAATCTGTTTCCAAGGGCTCTGGCTTGGAGGTACAGCCAGAGGCTCAGCTAGATGTTGCTATGTTCCCTGACTTGCCTTCTGCTGCTGCCATTGGTTCAACATAGACTTGAGCAATGGTCTGGACAGCACTGGGAACATTCTAGAAAATGCCTACCCTTGACTATATGGAAAGTCCACAATTGCCCCCTCTGAAACCTGGTACACTAAAGTACAAACCTTTCGGGAATGCATAGGAGGCTGCAATTCTCCCACAAACAAATAAATTCTCCTCTTCACAAATAGTAAACACTATGAGAATTTTTTTCTTCTGAAAAAGGCTAAGTTGAAACTTAGGTTGTTATATTTGAGAGGAAAAGATAAAATCAAAACCTGCTCTGTGAAGGTGGGAAGGGTTCTCTGCCTACAAGTCTGCCATGAAGACAGCTTTTGTAATTAAGCCACACAATCACCTTGAGGATACTTAATAGCTTAATAAGATTTTTAATGAGTCTCTTTGAAAATGAGAAACCCCACTGTATAAAATGGGCCCATAAAATGTTAAGCAGCTGTGCTGTGGCCTCAAACAAATCACAAACACACCCCATTGTATATCCTCTAATATTAAATGCCAAGTTTAGAAGACAAAGATTTTGGCTACACTTGTCTTGAAGCACACTTGGGAAAGACTTCAAATGTCTCCAGACACAAGCCCACAGACAGACACTGAGTGGCTGACCACATGTGGAATCCTGAAAAATCCAGTCTCATGTTTACATCTCCTACACACCTCAATTTCTACTTATAGCCTCCTTCTCTGAATTCCTACATTTTAAAGACTATTGATATATTTAACATTTCCCTTTAGAATGGACCAATCACTACCATTGGGAAGAAGATACCAGGAAAACCACAACTTTATCTTTTTGCTTTGGATATTTACCCTCTTCCAGTGCTTATAGATAAGACAACATGATGTTAGGTATCATGAGCCTTGCAACTGTTTCTAAGAATTTAGAAAGGGGGTCACGTTGCTACTGAAAGTAGTACTTTAGTACTTCAGTACTAGTACTGAAAGGACTTCATGGAGGTGGCAATATTTTCAATAAGCCTTGAGGTGAGGACTCTCCAGGAAAAAATGAAATGGAAGGTGTTGGCAGAGCTGCAAGTAATCTAATGTGGAAAGAGGAACAAATGTCAGTACAAATGCAATAAAAGCTCAAGACTAGAGACTGATGAGAAGAGAATACTGACCCTTGATTCAGAAGCATTGAAAATTTGGACTTTAAACCATGCTTAACTGGGTGGATTCTGAAGGTCTTTGAGCAGAAGTCAACTAGAGACTAATACCATAGCAGTGTGCATATTTTAGAGTAAAAGGAAACTTCAAACTGAGTTTAGGAACTTAAGAAAATTGGCATTTCAACTAGAGTGGGAGCCACCCGAAGGCCAGAGAGAGATTAAAACAACTCTGACCAATTCTAGCAAAACATTAAGCTCTTTGCCATTCATTTCACACTAAATAGCCTAGGGTAGGGAGTGTTTGGTTTTTTTTCCCTTCATCTCCCACATCTAGCACAAGACTGGTCCCAAATCAGATGCTGCACAAGCGACTGCTGATGGGCTAACGGTAAAACCTCCTTCCTGTCTCCTGCATAGCCTCTTCAGGGGGTAACAAGAGAGGGCACTCCTAGGGTCCATCCCAGGCAGAAAATGGGCAAGAGCCTCAGCCTCGTCTGTCGTTTCAAGGGTCACTGCTAGAAAGTTCCCTCCATGAAAGCTCTCAAATATTTGCCCAGGCAGCCTCAGACTGCACCTCAGCAACCGTCACCCGGCTCCCTCCTCTGTAAGGAGGCAGAACATCAGGATCCTTGGTAGCATGGAAGGCTTCTACATGCAACTGCAGAGCAAGCTATGTGCCCCACTAGTGACTGTGGTCACCTGATGCCACCATCTGCAGAGAAGCAGCACAGTCATCTAATGCCAGCATTTTTAGCCTATTCTAGCATTTCTTAAAGAGGACTCCATGTCCTATTCAGAACTCTGAGTGCGGGGTGCTCAGCAAGCTCCATAAGGAAAACGGGGGCTCATTCACAGGCCACGGAGCAATCAGAGTACCCTGAGACAGGTGCCGCAGTGCCCCCTTGGCAACTGCTCCATGAAGCCATGTCTATCACTGAATGAATGTGGGTGGAGATGGGGGCCTGTGAAGTCACCATGCTTCTGAAAGCTTTACAATCCATACCCCACAAACAGAGTTGGATGAAAAAGAACCTCATCTCTAAGGCACCGAAAACAATGTTTGTGAATGTGATTCTACTCTGGGTTGCCATAGTAATATATAATCATCACACCATGTTTGTTCCCTCTTGGAGCTTCCCTACTTGCCTAAAGTAGGACTGATGAACCCATTTTGTAGATTCTTCTGACAGGATTAAACAAAAAACATCGCTCTAGGTTCTAGGAAAAGCTGCTGTAACAAACTGTGGTACCCTGGCAGAAATTCTAAAGACTGATAAAATCCAGTATTCACAGGGATAGGAGAAGTGAGTGATATTATAAATGGATACAACTTTTTAGGAAGCAATATTTATCAAAATTACTTATGAATTTATTCTTTGATCCTGAAATTCTGCCTCTAGAAATCTATCCAACATACATGTCCATGTACACAAAGACGTGTGTGAAAATGTCTATTACCACAGGCTTTTTCACCATAGAAAAAACCATGCCAAATTCAATGGTTGGATCATGGTCCATCCATATTATGGAATATTACACAGCCATTTCTTTTAAAAAAAGACTAATAACTTTTTAATTCTATACACTTATCTGTACCTTGAAACTTTTAATAGTGAGTATGCATTCATATGTAAACTTCATTTTTAAATCTTTTAATGTCAAAAAGAAACAGCTAGAATCCAAACACTCTGGATTCACATCCAATGTATATTCCATGGTTCTACAATTTGTAAAGGGCTTTTTAGTTTGCTTCCCAGCTTTATGGAGATGTAATTGACAACACTGTATAAGTTCACGGTATACGAAGTGATGATGTGATATACGGACACATTATAAAGTAACTACATAAAGGTTAAAGGTTGGTTAGCACATCTATCACACCTTAGCATTTGTGTATGTGCATACATGTGTGTGTCTGTGTGTTGAAAAAATTTAAGATCTATACTCTTAGCAAATTTCAGGCATGTAATACAGTATTGTTCACTACAGTCACCATGCTATATTTTAGATCCCCAGAACTTGCTCATCTCATAACTCTTAAGTTTGTGCCCTTTGACCAACATGTCCAATTTCTCTCTACCCCAGGCCCTTAGTAACCACCCATCTATGGTTTCTAGGAGTTTGGCTTTTAAAGATTCTGCATATAAGTGAGATCAGGCAGTATTTCTCTTTCTCTGCCTGACTTATTTTACTTAGAACATGCAAAGTATTTTCTAGATCCACATGTCAAACAATTTAGTTTTCCTAGGATCTGCAGGTCACATAAAGTTCAACGTTAGAGCTTCTGGGGGAAACTGTGTTATGAACTCCAACAATGGGTATGTGCTTGTAACAATTTTTTTCCTCCTTAGGCGGTCTGCACTGAGAGTTGTACTGAGCTGGATGTTACCTACAGAGAATACATAAATTGGGTATCAGGAAAGAACAGATGGGCCAACATGGATTTCTTCCTGGCCTAGTAGTTACCCTGGTCTCTCCACTCTTGCATTACCTCTTCTCTGAAATCTAATATGTAAACTCATATATTCACTCTCATTCATGCATTGAAATGGAGTTCTTACTGTGTCTCAAGCATGAGATGAGTAAGATTCTGCCCTTTTCTGTTTTTCCTTCAGGGAAGATAGACGAGGGCCCAGACATAGAAACAACCCTTCAATGAGGATGAAAATCGAAGCCACATGGCTCCCTCCTGCCCTTTCCATTACTGCCCCACACTGACTTCATCCACGTGTTGACAGCACATATCTGTAAGAAGGGAGTGGAAATGCAGTGGACTGAGATGCTGGACTGTGAAATAAGAAGTGGAGTAAACTAGGCAATTTCCAACAATGTGACCTCAGACTAGCTATTTCTCTGAAACTCAATTCCATTATTAATTATGAGTAAACACATCCTGCCTTCCACAGAGTTTTCATGGAAAACAGTCAATATAAAGTACATGGAGGCACTACATAAACTACAAAGTCATACACCCAATCAGGAATTACTTTACAAACTTCCTTTTTTGCTGTGTTTCAAAGCGCTTTGTGGAAAAACTCTCAAGTTGGGCAGGACTGCATTTTTTTCAACCATGACACATGTTAAGGAGGCCACCTCTGGGTCAAGGGTGTGGAAGAAATCACCTGAGTACAAAGTCATGTGTGTAGAATCAGATGCAAGCTTGCTTGTGTTAATAGAACCTATATATTACATGTAAGTACGCATGTGCATTGCTCAAAGCTCGCTTCTATAAATGATGACAGAATGTTAAGCTAAGATCAGAGCCCAAAACAAAATTATCTGTGGTATCAAATATAAACCACCGTCCGAAGCCAAGGAACTCAGAGCACCAAAAAGAATGCTAGACAGATGCAGAAGGAAAAACCCCTGGTCAGGGTTTGAAAGCTGGGAGTGATCATCCAAACTCCTGGTTATCACTTGACAGAGCAGTCAACTCTCAAGTCAAGAGATAAGAAGTTTCTCTTATGTGTGAGACTCCACAAGAGAATTTCTCTTCTTCGGAGTCCCAAAGAGCTTGATTGGATCTGTCTGTTGTATCATGTATAAAGTGAAAATGGAGCCAGGTGAACCCTGTCCATCAACCCAGCCATCAGGATCCTCCTGGCGATGTCTGTTTGTCCTGCTCCAAGTAAAAAGAACAGAAATAACCTTCTAAAGTCTCCTTCTGCCTCATGCTTCTAGAACCTAGGTACTCTTGTGGGGGAGGGGCACGTGCAGGAATTGTCCATATTAAAAAAACTGAAAATAAAATACAATAGAATAAAAATCTTAACTAGTGCTTTGAAATCCAAATCTCAGATATTTTCAGAACAGAGATGTGACCAAGTTTCCTTTGTTATCCCTCACCCACACGGTGCCTGCTGCCCCATCAGTCCCTCAGAGAGATCTCCTTCCCCTGTGCTCCTGGAGTGGGTGACAGAATCTCCCAGAACACTACATCCTCTTTCTTCAAAATCTGGATTCAATCCTGATTATTCTTCAGTTCACCCCAAAAGCCCTGAAATTCATACAAATCCAAAAGAAATCTCTCATCTACCATATGAATTTGGTTTTTATCTACATTTTTTGTACTTTTTAAAGGACTTTGGAAGAAATTAGACTGTCTCCTAATAAATTTACTACAACCCAGTTAATTTTCAAGTCAGACTTAGTGAAGAACAGAAGTCACTGGCCAGAGACAGTCTTTCTTCTCAGAAGAAAACACGAGGAAAGATTTCCACTTAACCTGTGATGCACCAGAGGCTGATAACAAGATACTGGATTTGGTATTTGGGGAGAGTAAGCAAGCATGTGCTTCAGGGCTGACAGTGAGGTGCTCACCTACTGTCACTTTCTTTTCTGGGTAAGAGACCTCTTAGCAGTGGAAGTAACAGCTCATGCTTAGAAGAAAAGGCATCACACTCGAGTCAATGCTGCCTCTTCATAGAGTGATGCTATTGAGTTTTGTCTGATTTTTAGATGTAGGAAATACCACCGACCTAAGGCTCAAGCGATGTTGTCTGTAGAAGGGATAAAGCAAGGGGAAGGAGTGGAAGAATTTCCCCCTAGGAAATCTTTATCTTTAAATGTGGCCACATTTAAGCCACCATGGATGAACAACAGAAGAGAGTTACGCAACATAAGCCTATCCATATAGTTGACTAAAAAGAATAGGTCATCAGGATAGACCTCAAAAACTAATGAAAAGCAATTTGAAGTACCACAGACTCAGCAATTAAAGTGAACAAAGCCTGGCCCCTAAAAGCTTCTGGATGTCAGTATGGACACTCCACATTGCTGTCTCTTCAAGGAGGTCCAGCCTATTGCAGAGTTCCAGGGGAAACTCAGGGGAGGATGGGTACTTGCTCAAAAGTCCTCTCCCTCTTGCTTCACTTATGCCTGAGTCCCCTATGTCAAGAGAGCTATTTCTTCCTAGAGATATGACTGAAACACCAATTGAACTGGGAGAATAAATGCAACATCCAGATACATGACCAATGTTATCTATTGATGAGAGATGGATTTTCATGGAGGGAACAGGGGAAGTATGAGGACACTCAAGACCTGATTGGTGAAGAAAAGAATTTGGCATGATGCCTGAAATAAATCCCACCTAATCAAATCACTGGATTCAATTTGCCAAAATTTTATTGAGAACCTTTGTGTCTAAGTTCATGAGAGATGCTGCTCTCTTTCTCTTCATATAGTGTTCTTTTTTGTGCTTTGTATGGGTTTGTTATCACGGTAATACTGGCCTAAAATCAGTGCACGTTCCTTCTTCTATTTTCTGGAAGAGATTTCAAAAAATTCACATTTATTTTTCATTGAGTATTTCATAAAATTCTCCACTGAAATCATATAGGCCTGTGGGTTTCTTTTTGGGTAATTGTTTAATTAGAAATTCATTTCCCTGAATCGTCAAAAGGCTATTCAAAATATCAACCCATACTGGGTCAGTAGTTTTAGTTTTTGAAAAGCTGATAGATTTCACCTAAGTTGTCAAATATGTATCTATAGACCTGGTCATAGCAATTTCATACTGTCCCTTCTGAGGTCTTCATGGTCTGTCATGACACCCTGTTTCATTCCTGATACTGGTAATTTCTTTTTCCCCCCCTGTCAGGCTTGCTACACATTTGTCAGTTTTATCTTTTTCAAGAAATAGCTCTTTCTCTATTGTTTTGTTTTCAGTTTCATTGATTTCTACTATTCTCCTTATTTCCTTCCTTCTTGTTTGAACTTATTCACTTTGTTCTCCTTATTCTAGGTTTGTGAAAAGAGTGCTTAGATATTTTTTTCCTCTTCCCTAATATAAGCATTGAGACTAAAACTTTTCCTCTCAGTACTGCTTTAGCTGTGATCACATAAATTCTGGTAAATTACATTTTCATTTTCATTCAGTTCAATATACTATTTATTTCTCTTAAGATTTCTTATTTCATACAAAATTCAGCAAGAAATTTAGTTCCCAAATGTTCAGAGGTTTTCCTGTTACTCCTGTCTAGTTTTACTCCACTGTGGTCAGAGAACAACTATATAGGAATTCTTTTAAATTTACTGAGATTTGTTTTACGGTCCAGGATATAGTCTATATGGATGAATGTATGTTCTATGGAAACCTGAATGTTTATCTGTTCTTGTTGGGTGGAGTGCTCTATCCATGTTAGTTAGATCTTGTTGATTTATGATGCTGTGGAATTCCCCCATAACCTTGCTGATTTTCTACCTGGTTGTTCTATCAATTATTAATTTGATAGCATACCTCAACACTCCTCTAAGTGTGGATTTATTTCTCTCTTCTGTTTTTGTTCTACATATTTTGTGACTTGTTTGGTGCAATCACATTTAGGATTGCTATATCTTCTTAGTGGCCCGCCTAATTTATCAGGTAGTAATAGCTATTCCTACTTTAATATTTACGTAGTATTTTTCCATCCTTTATATTCAACACGTTTATAATCTACATTTAAAGCAAGTTTCTTGTAAGACAGTATATAACTGGGTTAGGTTTTCTTAATTCACTGTCAATGTCTTCTAACAGATGTACTTACATAATTTATATTCAATGCATGACACCTCTTGGTTGGAAAGGGTAAATGTGTGTCATCACTGGTCCTCATGCAGTCTCTGCTAACAATTCAAAGTGAAGGTGGCCGGGATGCCTGGGTTGCTCAGTCAGTTAAGGGTCTGACTCTTGATTTAAGTATCTAAATCTAGTTAAGTGTCTGGGTTTTCAGCTTCTCCAGAACCCAATCTGAGATAAATGAAATGCCAAAAAGAAAAACCAGGCAATTCAGCACATTTTCTTTGGGTCCCCAGTTTCCTAGCTGGCCTAATTTCTCCCCTTATGCTACCCATATACATAATGTCCAAGACTTTTAATTCTATTTAATGGGTGATATAGAGAAAAATAGGTCTGCTCCATATATCCTAATGGGAAAGTCCCCCTATGGACTTTTGAAGGAATTAAAGTAACCTGCTTTATAACAAATATGTTGAATCTAAATTCCAGGAAGTAATGATCCCATTGTACTCTGACACTATCACACTGAAGGGCAAGACTCTGTTTTCAGAGTCACATTATTTAAATAAACTTTAATAATTAATGCACAAAAGGAGTACAAGTACTACCCCATCTAGTATCACATTACAGAATTTTGTCACATGAGGAACAGTTGAGAGACCTAGATCCGACTGAAGTGTTGACTCTCCTAGAGCAAGTTTGTTCTTACCTACTTATGAATCCTGAGGGACCAACAAGATTAACAAGGTTTTATCTAGCTAAATGAGGCAATTCAGCCTCAATAAAAAAGATTTGCTGCTG
>CM052889.1:27345044-27377002 GCA_028534135.1 Potos flavus
GAGAGAGAGAGAGAGAGATACCTGAGAAGTTCAATATCTTGTCTGATTTTTTAATTATTCTATGCATCAGTCAGGTTACACAAGTAAGGCACAAAGAAATTTGTGACAGATTCAGCAAATCCTCAACTCCCTGATTCCTAAACTACTATATTTTATCCTTAACTCACTAACCTAATGCATCCTTATACAGGAAAAGGCAGTAATACTCCCTTGACTCATTCTCATAATGGCCAACTACAAATATCATTAAATGACTCAGTTATGTCCAGAAGCTTTACAACCACAGAATAGTTTTTTTCCTAATATTTAAAGCCAACAGATTGGTGAAGAGTTCTCAAAAGTAACGTTGGCTTCCAGAGAAATGAACCTAACCCCTGAGACACAAGTCTTTGCCATAACACTTCTAGCAGTAAATCCAGATCATACATAACAGCGATCATGGGTCAGAAAGAGGAATGTAACATGAGGGAACACAAAGGAGTTGGCAAAGCCCTCCTTGCAAATGCAAATTAGTATGCAATCATTATTTCCTGTTATGAGAGTTTCATAGGAAGTGATGGGAGGAAATTGGCTATTGTTTGGACTGTGCCTACTCTAGGTTTAGAATCAGATCACTCGTGGTCCAAATAAAAATCTCAAAACATGGAGAAATACTATATTACATTCATAAAAGAGGAAGATAGCACTGATTTACAGATGGTACCACTTCTCAAGGCCTAACGGTTTCTGAAGGAGCATCTCTAAAGGGTTGACTAAAAGTTGGTATAGAGTCAAAGGTCATGCTCTGGAAGAGTTAGAAAAGCCTGCTTGATGGGAAACAACCTCCTGCTAATGAAATAAGAGAAGGTACACACTACAGTCTGCAGTCCTGATGAAAGAGATGACCCAACCAATACCACCCAGAGGAGAACATGCTTTGGCTAACACTGTCCAGTGAGAAATCTGATTGACCAATATCAATTGCATTTAGTGATCAGGACCATAAAGTGGTGGGTGGCTCAGTGACGTAGCCATTGATACAGAGCACAGATGAAGTAAGCCAAATCTTGTTGCAAATTCTTTTTCAATCTCCCATTCTATTAAATTGAAACTAATGTTTAAATATGGAAAACACAACCCTGACCCCACCATACATACTGAAACATTCACTGTATTTGAGAAAACAGGGGCAACTAGTAGTTTGTACAGCTTTAACCATACTGTGTTAGTTTATTGCCCTCAGGCCACTAACATATATTTTTAAGTTAGTAGATAAGGAGTTGGAAATCATTTTTCTTTGAGACAACAAAAAAAATCAAATCCATGGCCTTGGTCTAATTAGCTCCACTGAATTTGCCATACACAATGGATCCAACTGAGTTACTAGCCCAGCTGGGGAGGAGGGGCAATTAGGAAGGCCCCAGGGAGTGGCTGGCTGACTTCCTGAAAGGTTTCCAACAGGGGCTCTCTAATCTGACAGAATTCCAGGACATAGCTGGGAAGCCCTGGGACAGGGCAACAATTCTTCCAAAGGGCCATCTTTAAAACACTAAGATAAAAATAGCTTTCTCCTTCTGTGAAATGTCATTTCACATTTTACCAACGTCCAAAATTCAAACTTAGTGCTAAATTCAGCCATCCTTAGGCATTTTCGTATCTTCTGTAGCTGCTGGATTAATAGGCAAACAGGCTACTTTTCAGACTGCATTTAAACGGGAATTAAAATATACTTAAAGGACAGCCAGTGTTAATTATTCAGGAAAGGAGGGAGGGGAAGAAAGAGGAGGGAGACAAGAATGAGATGGGACATCCATCCTGTCATAGGAAATAGACAGTAGTGGCTAAGAATATTGATGAAAATATTGAAAATCAATTTTAAGTGTTTCCTACATGGAAAATCAAAAGTAGGACATTTCATACATCACTGCTGGCCTGATTCTTTCATTCCTTGCCTGTCATTTCAACTTTGTGCTTTTTCTTTTTCCTCCCCCTCTTGTCAGGTTGCTTTCTTCTTGACTGAAGAAAAGAAAAAGAAGCTGACTGGATGTGGTTCCAACCAGAAATTTCTCTGCAGAAGGACTCTCACAGGTTGTGGTTTCATCCGCTCTAGCAGGCCAAGTCAGACACAGAATCCACGTAGGAAGCACTGTGTCTGAGTTACATGAGTGTTGAGTGTGAGAGATCAAGCAATCAGTGAGGATATGTCCATTTTGTTCACTATGGAGGATCATTTAAAAGTTTTTTTAAAACTTTCAGAGCAGTTTTAGTTTTATAGCAACACTGAGCAGAAAACACAGATTTCCCATATACTCCCTCTTCCTACACATGCACAGTTTCCCCCATTATTGACACCCCCCACAACCACCAGAGTAGGACATCTGTGACAACTGATGAACCTACACTGACACATCGTTAGCATCCCAAGTCCCTAGTGAAGTATTAGGGTTCGCTCTTGGTGTTGCACATTCTATAGATTTTGACTGATTTATAATGACCTGTATCTGCTATTAGTGTCATACGGAGTATTTTCACTGCCCTAAAACTGTGTTCTGCCTATTCCTCTCTTCTTCCCCTCAACTTCTGGCACCCACTCATCTTTTGGCTGTCTCCATCATTTTCCCTTTTCCATAATGTCATAGAGTTGGAATCATTAAGTATGTAGCCTTTTTAGATTGGCCTCCTTCCCTTAGTATTATGAATTTAAGGTTCTTCCTTGTTCTTTCATGAATGGATAGCTCATTTCTTTTTTAGTGCTGAATAATCCTCCTTTGTCTGGGCTATCCACCTTCTGAAGGACATCTTGGTTGCTTCCAAGTTTTGGCATTCAATGAATAAAACCACTATAAACATCTATGTACCTATTTCTATATGGACATACTATTTTTAATTCCTCTAGGTTAACAACAAAGAAAGCAAATTGCTGAATAATATAGTAACAGGATGTTCAGTGTGGTAACAAACAGCCAAATTGCCTTCTAATGTGGCGGTACCATTTCACCCTCCCACCAGCAGTGAATGAAAGTTCTTCCCATTGATCCACATCTTCACTAGCCTTTGATGTTGTCAGCGGTCTCGGCCATTCTGATAGGTGTGGAATAGTATCTCGTTCTAATTTGCATTTCTCTGATAACCTATGATAAGGAGCATCTTCCTAAATGCATATTTTCAATTGATCTTCTCTGGGGAGGGGTCTATATAGTTTCCATGGCTCTTTGACATGTTCACCCTTGGGGGTCACCTTTATCTCATAAACACCATAGTTTCATGTTCTGTGTACTCAAGGAGACAATTCCAGTAATAATTTCCTCTGCAGTTCTAGCTTTCTTTAATTACGAATAAAATTCATCAATGTCACAAAATATCTAGTAAAGAGTGACCCCTTAGTGTTTGTTGGAGGGGTGGTTTAGAAGCTGGGAAAGATAGCCATTTTAATGAATATTAACAGTCCATTTTTTCTAGTTGGGATCAATCTGATGGGTGGTTTCAGTTATTCCCATCTAAGATTACAGTGTTTCTCTTATTTTGGAGAATAACTGAAGCCATGAAGGGATGTGAATATGGGCACTTCAGACTTGTACCATGTTCTAGTTATTAGAGTGCTATAAAATGGGCAGAATTTTGTAGAATTATGCAAATGATATTATCTGCTTAGATTTTCCACCCAGATCAGGATTTAGACTCATCTATAACAAAAGTTATTATTCTCTCTCAAGACATGCACACATGTGCTCTTGTTCAATATTTGCTAGTAAGAAACTGGGAGAGGCCATAATAAGGCAGGAGGTACATTCAGTCTTGATCCTCTTTTCTTTCCAGGCTGGAGAAAAGGCTTAAAAACGGCTGACAGGGTTTTTTCAGGGTAATGGGGAGTGGACTTCTCACATCCTGCTTGTGGTGTAATCCACAAGAGGTCCTAACTTCAGAAATTGAGGAAGCTGGAAAAGGTCTTAGAGTTGGTGGGGAAAGGTCAATAGGAGAAGACAAGCTAGCCCTGGAGGAGAAGATAGCATTTTCCTCCCTGTGGGCTTTAGACAAATGAGTTCTAGGTTTTGAGAAGAATCTTGTTCAAAAGTTACCTACTAGATGTGGTGGTTCCCTACAAACCAGAGATAAGGGATTCACCGGAGATGCCACTGAGGTCTGTAGCCAATGGACTTTGGCAAGAATTCTATTTGCCAAATTTTAGTTTCTCCACTTTTCCTTTAAGTTTTTGTAAAGTCTCATAAGCACTGGAAGCTGTCCTCATTACTGTGTGGAATTATAAGCGGGTCCTGGCCTACACCTTAAGAGGTGAAGGAGTAGCAGCTGTCTAAGGAAAGGTGGTTTCCCAGCAGCAGAAATGGCTACAGAATAGTACAGCAGTCTGAAGCCAATGGCAGCCTGTGGGAGGCAACCAAGACCTGGAGGTATCTATGGAACCAAACCCATCAACCATCCAGGACATGTCCAAAGACATGTGGAAAAAACAACGTGATCAAAGTCTGAATCTTTAGGCTTGAGGCATGGAAGATTGTGTCCTAAAGATTTGGATGTCAAAAGGAGACATGATTTTAGTCACGGGCTAAAGTCTAAGACACCTGACTTCTAGCAATAATAATGCTTTCTCTTTTCTCGGCTTAAAAGTCTACATAAGATACTGAAATATCTTCAAACTGATTGGAAGATCACAATTGTCCTTGGCTATTCCAGCCCTAACTCAAGCACTTCCTGGACATGGCCTCAATCCAGCAACTAAAGGGTCAATACCTGACACAGCTGGGAGCCTCCACAGCTGGTTCCATCGCTAATTATTCAATTATTTGGCCACTACTTTTGCCTACCTTTAGCTGAGCCTGACTGTGAGAGAGAGAGAAGAAAATATTTTTAAATAATTAAAGAGTTTGTGCAGGGGGAGAAATAGAGACCAACCCATATAAGCTAAATAAAGAATAACACGGTAAATGCTTTATGAATACAGAGCCAAGGGGAACTAAAAAATTGGAGTGATCAGAGGCTTCTGGAGGTCAGGTCAAGCACAGATCTTCTTAAAGAAGTATGGGCTTCTCTCCTGTGCTGGGCACGTATTTTTGCATTATCCTGAACTCTAACAATAGGTATCGCCTTGCCACATGATAAAATACAGTTTCTCTGGACTATGCAATGCTATAATTCAACCCCCTCATTTATTTGTCAACAACTCAACACCACGTTTATTTTTCTACAGAGGTAATTAGAGAAATTAGGAGGCTACAACAGGAGGAGAGAGAAATGGGCCATTTCTTGTCCTAAGTTATGGAGATGCCAAAATTATCAGGGCCAACTCTTTCATTACTTTATTCCCAATAAAATTTGAAATCAACTATGTATAAATAATGGCCCAATTAATTCATTTAAATGAACTCACTAATTTAAAATGAATTGCGATCAATTGTTAAGAGCTGCTTACATTATGCCAGCATCTTGCATATTATATAGTCAGCTTAGTATGGAATTAACTCACAACAAAGGCAGTAAAAAGTGAAGCCATGAAATACAGAATATATAGGAATAGAACTACAGAAATGTATGATATATAAATATCATCAGATTACTTATACCACTTGTCAACAAACTGATGAAAAGAAGTTCTAATAGAAGAAAAATTTTCCATTCCCTTCAGCTGACCAAAGCAAAAGATTTGCTTAATTGGCTCCCATAGTTGACCCTGTCACTATTTTACTGCCCAGTAAATAAAAGCTATTTTCAAAAGTCAGATAATTAGGTGTCAGAGCATGTGATATCCAAACACATGAGGGAAAAACACCAAGATAGCACCCCATCAACCCCCCACCAAAACACACACACACACGCTTTTCTTAAAAGAAAATGTCCTGTAGAAAGCTACATAAAGCATGCCCTAGGAATAAAGGCATAGCTATTAGTGAAAATTTGTGCAAAAGTTACTATTAAAAATAACTGGATTAAAAAAATAAATTCCAGGAAAGGAGAGGCTTCTGGTAACAAGTCTCACAATAATGAACTTGGCCATTTTCCATCAACCATTATGTTCCTTACGGTGTATGAAATTCAGCAGAGTCCCCATTACCCTACCCTAAGCTCACAGCCATGAACAATGCAATGCAACGTTCATCAGTCATTCCTTATCTGATGGCATCAAGGAGAGGCCAATAACAAGAACCTTCCTTTTCCAGTAGTAAGTACATTGCATGAGAATCTTTCCCACTGAGTGTCTAATATTTCAGAATTGTGTCCTAATTTTCATGCCACATGAGTATAGTAGTTTTATGACTCAAATACATCTTCTCTTCCCTCCCCCCCAATCACTCCTTCAATATCTGCAGTCACTTTTAAGCTTGTTTCTAGCTTCTGGCTATACTGTGACCCTCTGTTTCTATTGGAAAAGTGACACTGAATGGCTGCTTGGTAGACACCCTGACTCTTTAGGGTTCAAGGGTCTTTACTACAAGAGAAAGTTGCCTTACCTTGTGGCTGGGACCTCATTTCCCCAGAAGTCTTTCTTTGTACCCCAGACTAGTTTACTCCTCCCTCCCACATCCACAGACACTCCCTAAGGCCCAGGGCTTCTTGTCCATCATGACTTGATACTGATGCCCTGCACTGTACCACGAGAGAGGTACCCGTGCTGTGTTCATGCTGTAACCACAAAATTATACATTTTTCTGTGTTACATAGGTCGTTTTACATTATATATTTTATATATCTCATAAATATGAAGTTATGCACTAACTTTCTAAGTCTATTATATTTTTTATCTTAATTTCAGCTCCTAGGGAATTTCTAACATATTTCTACTTCCTAGAAATACTCGTTTTTCCACATGGAAGAGGTTTCTTTAGGAAAATTTAGAAACACAGAACTAATACTTGTGTTTAAATAAAGATCCGTTTAAAGCTAACATCATGGCTTTTTAAAAACAGCTATCTTATTTCCTCATTTTACTGTATGCCTAGCAGAAACTGTTTTAAGAAGAGCCCAAAGCAACTCTAGGTAATAGAACCCCAGTGGGCTAACAGAAAGGTTCCTATGTGCAGTGGGGTCCTAACCTGAGGATGATTCTCCAGAAGGAAGCCCCGCCTTCCCACCTGCATTGCCCTCATCCCTAGCAGGGTGAGTGCTCGTCTCCAAGGCCAAGCGTGAGGAGCCAATCCCTCCACTAAGACTTTAAGCTTCCACTAAGCTTTAGTGATGTGTCATTCACATCTAATGGTCAACAGCTTCATTCTAGAAAGGCAGTTTCTAAGAGAAGGGAGAGAGAATGAGGAGGCATATAACACTTCACGTGGTGAAGAAGGGCTTCCATGTAAAGAGGACAAATTTTGTCGACCAGTTTTGCAAACTTTCATGAGGCCCAGGAGTTTTTCCATGAGCTAAATTCTGCCCAAGCTTGAGCAGCACCATCCGTAATTCTTTTATTTTTACCAAATAAGAACTGATAGAAAGCTTTCCAGCAGTTGGGAGGTTGTACTGTCCACGAAATAAGCCCCCATGACACGATAATGAGAAGACAGAGCCTATTTGTTCAGCCAGCCAGAACCAACATTTACTTTGCTCAGCCCTAATCATGATTAAGAAAGCAAAACTTGCCTTAGAAGCTGTTCTTCCTGATAGAAGAAACACAGCACAGGCCAGCATCCATTGTTTCTGTCTGAAGCTCAAGGAATGGTTCCTTTCTCCTTTCCGCTAAAAAGAAAAAGAAAAGAAAAAAAAATAATGGTTATCAACTGTTAATTATATCTTGTAATAGTCATAATCCCAGAGACTTTGATCATTAACATAGTTAATGACCACTTTGTGAGGGTGATAACTGCTCTCCGCTCCATCCTGGGATACACAATTAGCAAGCCAGTCATTAAATACTAGTAATGACTAATTATTCCAGGATTAAAAGCTTAAATATAAATAAAAATGAGATTGAAACTCTTTAAATTAATGGGTTAATGTGAATTCTCTTTACCATGGTTGTACTGTATATTACGTTCTTCTGAACAATGTTATTTCTAGAGGGGATATGGCTGCTTCCAAGTGGGACTCAATTTATGGCTGCAGCAGATGTTTAATCTGCCACATATTGGCTATTGTTTTACAAGTCCCTGCACTTCCCCTTAATGCAATCTCCTTAACTCACATATTCCTCAGGTCTTCAGGGAGTCGTTTTGGGGTGTTCAGGTTCATATTCTGTTTTTTTTTGGTTTTTTGTTTTGTTTTTTTTACTTTGCCCTCATGTTCCAGTTTTAAAGCTTTATTCCTTCCTGGAGCTTCACTAGCCCCGGGATGACATACACACAGACACCTCTGCCACATTATCAATGTCATTATTGTCAACCAATATTGACTTCACATAAGCTTGGTCCATGGCTATCTCAACAGAGCAGTAGATTACCTTCGGATAGAATTTTATTCTATCAAAGTGATTTTAGGTCCAGTCACATAAATGTGAATTCATATGTCTCCTCTGATCCACAAAGCATATCTGAGATGGAAAGCGTCAGATTTATATTAGCCCCATTTTTTTTTTAAACAAGAAAGCCAAGGCAAAGAGAGGTCACATGAACTGCCTGAGGCCACACAGCAGGTTTCTGTCAGAGCCAAGTGTTAAGAGTAAGTGGTAGAGTGGAAGGAGCCCCGGGCTGGGATCAAGGGGCCTGATTCTTTCCTTAGCTCTGTCAAGCCAGAAATAATGTGTAAACTTTGAGGGCTGCAGCTTTTAGACTGCAGCTTCCTCACAAGTGAAATGAGGTTTTAAACTTGATAACCTCCCAAGGTTTCCCCCACTGCCGCCTTCGTAATTTACAGGTCTGTCTGGTATTACACCATAAGGCAGTTTAATTAAAACCGTGATATAACTCAGTTGTGTAAAGGAAATGCATTAAGGTGAACTGAATTAATTGAGGACACATTTATAAAGAAGAAAAGACATGGCCTATGTCCTAAATGACAGGATGCTGAGAATATAGGAAAGCATTTTCAGTTAAGAGGATGTTAAAACATGGCAATGGAAACAGGACAAATCCACATATAAGCAAAACAACTGCATGATGAGAAAATATCACAACTCTATTTTAGTAGTTTAAATTCTGTAGGGCTTCTGAAACAGAGACATCAACAGGCGTGTCTCATAGCCGATGGCATTTCTGTCCTCCATCACAGTGTGAGTGAAAATCTTTTTGGACATCTCTCCCTCTTCCTTCCTCGTGTTACATTCTCAGTCGGGCAATCCAGACACTTGAGCTCGGTCAACTGGCTTCAGAGACAAATTGGATAATTCCAATGAAAACTCCATGCCTTTCCAATATTTCACAAACTCTCTAATTCTGCCCAGAGACACAGGCGTGCATGCAGACATTTTTTTTCCCCCCAGAAAAAATAATGATGTAAGTACATTGCAGAATCAAAGTTTGAGATAGGAGAGCATCACATGGATAAAACAGGTTGAGAAAGTTATTGACAAACCAAAGAAACCCAATCATCTAAGTTATTTTGTCAATATTGACATTCTTTCCTAAACTCTTCTGATTCCTAAAATGCTTTATGCTTTTCAAAGCTTTTTTCAGTGATGTGTCACTGAATAAGCACAAAGCCCTGTGAGGTTGGTAAATTTAGGATCAGGACTCCCAGTTTATACACTTCTCAAAGTAGAGTTGGATGCCGTTCCCAATGAGAACCACATAAATGTGTTCATCTCATCACTGAAATGTATGGAACCCAACTGAAAAATCTACTTACTGAACTTCTAATATAAAAATACACTTTAAATTGTACCTTTTGTTGAACTAAAAAGAAAAAAAAGTGACCAATGAGGCGATTCTGACTAAACCTAACCAAGGCTATGATTATTTTAAACTGTTGAGCTAGAAAAAAATAAAATGACTGTAATATTGTCGAATCTGAACCCAAGGGGAACTGAGAGTCTGTTTTGTAATAATCCACTTTATTGTTGTAATTTTTATGGTTTTAGTCCTGATAATTAAAGAAGGTAGTTGTGGTCATACACAGTAGGGGGGATGGTTTCTGAAAATCATGGGATAAATGAGGGCAGTGAAAAGGCAAAAAGATAAACGACAAACTGGGAAAATATAGTTGCGACTTATATAGCAGAGAAATGATTAATGTCCCTGAAATATTAATAGCTTCTAAAGCCCAAAAACCCTATAGAAAAATGGGCTGGAGAAATGAATAGCTAACCACAGAAAAAGAAACTCAAATGGCTCTTAGGCATATAAAAAGATGCTCAACCTTGTTCACTTAAAGAGAAATGCAACTTGAAACCACAATCAGATATCACTTCTGACATATTAGGTTGCCAAAAATCTGAAGTTGACCAAACACTCTGAGTGAGGCTGGGGGGAATCATATGTTCCCATCTGTTCCTGGTGGGAAGGAAGGCACGACTACGATGGAATTTGGGAAAAGGTGCTTTTACCTTAAGACCTAGCAATTTCAATTCCAGGAATCTGACCCAAAATTCACTGACCAAAATGCAAAAAGACATATGTAAGGTATTCATTTCTAGTCTATTGGTAATAACAAGAGACGAGATCCTAGATACAACGCAAATGTCTACCAGTAGAAGACTGGTTGAAAAGACCATGGAACATCAGCCACATGAAAGAGAACGGTGTAGCTGTGAAAATAAAAAATGAGAATTCTCTCGCTGTGCCACCAGGCAGTGATATCCAGGTAACAATGTAAGCAAACAACATGAGAGAAAGTACACTACAATCTATTAAGAAAGAGTGGAACACAAATATATAAGTATATATAATATATGCCAATGCATGTTTATATATTATCTGTTTGCAATTTTAAAATCCCCAATACTAAGAAATGGTTATTTAAAAAAAAAAAAAAAAAGAGGGAATCAGGAAGTGATTTTATTTAAAAAAAAAGGAAGTGACAAAGGAAGTGTAAATCTTCTTTCAATATACTTTGTTTTGTTGATTTGACTTTGCAGCCATGTAAATATTCTGTATATTAATACAACAGACTTAAATTTTGAAAAAGCAATCCCTAAAAATTGAAAATAAAATTAAACAAATGTGCCAGAATGTATATCCAGTTGGTATCATAATAGGAAAATATTCCAAGAGATTTTAAAACACAGTATTTTTACCATATGGCTCTACTAAGATTCTGAAAACAAAAACCAATACTAAATACAAAATAAAAACTCTTCAACAGTTTCCAGGAATCACATTGTTATGCTGATACTATGATTGGTATAATGTGGGATGAAGCTAAGGAGTCTTTGAATCAGAGAGACTGCAGGTACAAAATGAATGAAATTCTGTAAAATCCCACTAGTTCTGAATTTCAATTGCTGCATTTTAGATTTTAAAGACAGTTCCAGTTCTGTCCTCAGAAAAGACCTAGAAATAAAAACCAACCTTCAAGCCATGAGTACCTCTAGCACTTAGACTATAGTTTCTAAATACTATTCTCCAGTAAAGGGACAAAAGATCCTAAGGAAGATGTTAAGTTTAGGTCTGGAACAAGATGGACTCAAAACGCTTTGGTTTGCTGCACTGGTACTGAAGACAAATAGGGTCTTATCATAAGGAGCAGGAACTAAGGAACGGCCAACAGGAAGACGTTTTGATCATTGATAATGGAAACCACTGGAATGGATCGAAACATGTGTTTCAGTCAATGAGCTCCTAATATTTTTAAAATTACTTCATTGGAATTCATTAGAAGATAGCAGTTTAAATCATTCTTTTGAAAACAGGTCAATTAACATCTGACTTTCCTATTCAAACTGAACCACTGGGTTACCAAATAGAAGTGCTTCTTTGTAGAAGTTCCCTAGCTGATATATTATTGTGAAATTCCATATGAATTAATGGATCAAGTCAATAAGAATCAATGGCTGCAGACATCATAAAAGGAGAGAGCCAGATAGTATATTTCTTCTGAAGTGAAGAAAACATCACTACCTTCAGTTTATCTGGGGAAGTGGGGGGTGGAGATGATGGACCAAAAATGTTAAACCTGAATCCAGGAAATGAAGAACAGAGGAGGATGAAGTGTTGTTGAGTGACCTAACAGTGGTATAATCAGGAAAAATCTTGACTGTGGACAATTCTACAGGACAAATGACCCAATCTCTCTTGCAAATAATATTCAAGGGAAATAGATGGAAGGAGAACTTATCAATTAAAAAGGTGCTTATTAAATACAGTTATCAGTAGAGGCATCTGGATGGCTCAGACGGTTTAATGTTAGACTCTTGATTTCAACTCAGATCATGACTCAGGTCATGATCCGAGTTCAGCAGGGAGTCTGCTTCTCCCCCTTTCTCTCCCCCCTTTCCTTCTGCCACCAGCCACCCTTCCTCTCTCTCTCTATTAAATCTTTAATAAGTAAATATAGTTATCAGAAACAACGCATGACAGCCTTATTTGGATCCTAATTCAAATAAATGGGGGGGAGCCATAATGATGAAACCAAAAGTATATAAAAGTTATATAAAGTTATTTATATAAGTTATATATAGTTATTTAATATAAGTTATAGTTATTTGTAAAAATTATATAAAGTTATTTAAAGTATATAAATTTAAATACTGACTGGCTATCGAAGGCCTTTAAGAAACTATCTCAACTGATTTTACATGTGGTAACAGTGTGGTTATGATTTTTAAAAGTTAGCTTTTAGAGATGCATACCGAAGTATTTACAGAAGAGATGGGATTTCTGAAAGAAGCAGGTCTAGACACAATACTGTCCGTGAGTTAATATACATGGAACACAAGGGCACATCCAATAAGTCTCACTGTAGTATTCTATTTTGGTGTATGTTTTAAATACTAAAATGCTTTTCAAAACGTGGGCTAGGAGAAAGTGGAATGAGTCCACTCTTATGGTTATTACAATGTCCCCTTCTTATTAACTTTTCCCATTTCACTGGTTAACCAATGATTTGTAGTGATGTGGACACAATCCTAGGTCCTTTATAAACAATCTTTGTTAGACAAATATCTGAATCTCACATTTTTTTATATACATCACAGAGCTTTCCATGAAAATTAGTACAAATAAATCTCCACATATCCATGTAGTTCCCTAAGCCTGGTACTTAAAACACCCTCGTTTGAGCAGCTTCTACGGAGCGGGTCCCTCCCTGGCAGGCAAAAATGAACTTTGTTCAGAATTCCCCACAAAAGGATTTCTAACAAGGAGGCCTCGGTAAAGTTGTAAAGGGTGCTTGATTTTTTTTTAACAGCTGATACACAAGGCCTACCTGTAAGTGCTTCATGAGCATCTGAAGAATGGATAAGGGACAGTTGGTATGGAAAAGAGATTCAGAGCGTCAGTTTGTATTTTGCAGATGGGAAGTCTGAATCTGAGCTGCTCCACTGGGAAATCATAAAATGTATCCTCGTAGGGGGATTGGGAAACACTAGTATGTGACGGCACACATGCACGATGCCAGCAAGCACCCTCCGGCACAGAGTCAATGATACAGATACTGATGTTTCAGAAAATGTCCAAGGAAACATGACATATATGATCCCCCAATAGACAGACAGATGAGTGGGGGGATGATGTAGATGATGCCATGAAGAGAAGCACCCGAAGACTAAACTTGTGTACCGGGTAAGGCACTGGATTTAGATCTTGACTCTGCCATGAATTACAAATTTGACATTGGACAAAGCACTTAACCTCACTGTGCCTGACAAAGTTAAAAACACAATAACAGGATTTATTTAAATGCCATGACTACTTCAGCAGTTCAGTCTTTGGACATGAAATATTTAGCATGAGGCAGATATAGATCACCAGAGCATAGAAAAGTTGCTGCTATTTATGTCTCTCCTAAGTAATAAAAGCACACAGTTAGCTGTAGAACTCGGGTCTCCTAACTGTAGTTTACACTTTTTAGTAGGAGATGTTCCTCTCCTGGGAATCACTAGGCCAGCTGACCTGCATGCCACGCATGCTAGCTTATATTGCGATGAGCCTAGAGAATGCAGGAAATGCGAATTAATTGGCATCTAGAAGGCAGGGTGGGGTGGACAGAATACTTACTGTAGAAGTCCAGACTAATCTAAGACGTCTCCTAAACCCTGGTCTCCTTAGGCTGAATCTGACTAATTAGCTAATACTACCCCAAAGGGTTGGTCCTGGTATCCAAAAAACGTATACACGGACAAGAAGAGTGGCTATGAGTTCATAGGTATCTTCACAGCCTTCAGTAACAAAGACCCAAAATCCTCTGCAAGTGACTAGACCAATACATAACTGCTGGGATGAGCTGGGTTTCCTGTAGCTCTCATTCTGTGACATTTACACATAAAACTGCAAATACCCCAGAGAGGATAACATCAGGTAGCAATGTTGGTTTTGCAGTATTAGCTTGGATTTTGCACAACAAGGACTCTGGTACCCAAGAGCTAAGACCTGATTAGATAAAGAACGGAATTCCCAGGGCCCAGAATCCACGGTGACCTTTCCAACTGGTCCTTCCACAGAAGTTAATCAGGTTGTAAGCAGGCAACTGATCAGTCTGTGTCCTCCAAGAAACAGTGTTTTCCTTCTCTCTAATATCCTGGAAAAGAAAAATAACTAAAACCTTTTGCTAAGTACTCAGCATCAAATGAAGAGACGGACTAACAACATCTAAGCCTTAAATCTGGGTCCAGCCAGAGTATTGTCAGATATCTGTAGAAGATTCACCATTTTTTTCCCGGCCCTCATGGATGCCTGGTGCCGAGAGACCGCAAAATCATAAGCAGATTGAGAAGCAACCAGGCCCAGGAGGCTGACTTCCTCACAGTGTAGGAGAGAGAACTATCTCCACTGCCCCTCCCCACAGTAGATCTCTTGGCCGCTAAGGGAGCAACTCCCACACCTTCAGAAATATTAGAAAGAGAATCCCATTTCAGTGACTCCTTGCCAAGGGGTGGAGGCGGGACTTGTGTGGCCAGTGAGTTTGAGGAGGAGGAATGGAGTGGAGCTGGCTCCGTACATCCTGGGCTCGCTCACGAGTCAGCACATACGCTGGACAGGTGTCCGTTTTACTCCTGCCGTCTGCGGGCGAGTTCAACAGGGCAACTGTGCAAGTCTCCCTGCTAGCAGGAGGTGGGGGGGTCCTTCTCTCACTGTCCCCACTGGCAGACTCACAGGGAGAAGGCAGGGATGCTGCAGAAGGGCTTCGGCTCTGCACGCCCATACTCTCCCTTTACAGAGACCAACTGTGGGTTTTGGGGGCAGAGGAGTCCTATGCGGACTTCCACGTGAGGGAAGCTGTTACAGATAGGCAGCTTTGACCATTAAGTCTGTACTGCATTCTTCAAACAAGCTTTCCCGATAATATTCATCTATCTGACCCCCACATCTCATTCTCACTCGGTTCATGAACCTGTGGAAGTAAAGAGAAGGTCCTTATTTACTCCCATCCCTCCATGAAACAATCACTAGCCAACCATCTTCGGCAGAGCTGGCAGAGCTAGCAGAGCTTGCTGCTTCAGGGGAACCTGTCCTGTCGCCTCACTCCCTGAGATGTACTGGAAAACACTGCAGCCAGTACCTAATGCCGGGGTCCAAAGAACGTCTCGCTGTTTGAGGCTGTCAGGTCTGTGTCCCTGTACAAGTTACTGGTATTCTTTTGAAAAATGGAAAGTGAGGACAGACATGAAGCTGATACAAAGTCCTCCCCAGATCTCACATTCTCCAAATCCACAGACCAGAGAGACAGTAAGGGGAAGACAGTCAGAAAAGACAATACCCAGTAGTCATCGAGGAGCAAGAACTGAAGCTGGCATGGTTGAAGGGGAAAATACGGACACACAGAAAGTCAGGGAGGGTATTTTAAATGGGCGATGCAGCTTGAACAATGGCAGGAAGAAGCAGCCTCAGAGTTGTAGGAGACCTCTGGTTTACAAGTACCACAAGTGGTCCATTTTTTTAAATAGGTAATTGTCAGGAAATTCATGGTCAGCAAAGTGGAATGATCCTATAGCTACAGAAGTACGGGGTCAGAATTTGCTCCCCCAACTGCTCCACCGCTGACAAGGAGACAGAGGGATGGAGAGCTCATGTTTAGAAGGGTTGTAGGGACTGAGACCGATTGAATGGAGCAGAGGATTGAGAGAGAGCAACATGGTCAGATTGATTGCTTCTAGGTCAATCATCAAATGAGGATTCGGAGTGCCTTAGGGTCTATCTAATTCTCTCATTAAGATGACTGAAATAACCAGGCCACTAAACAGTCAATATGGTTATTTCATTCATCTTAATGACCCAATCACATCGACTCTTGGGAGATCTTCGACACCAACCTTAGAGGGAAGAACTCATACAAACATAACAGCAGCTTTTGTTGCGCTCTCGCAGTTTAATGATGGACATAGTCCCGGAGATCCCTAGAGGAATGAAAGATGACCATTTACTGTGCATAAACAAAGATACTAAAGATACTAAAGGCTGTATCTTAAGGAAAAGGAGAACACTGTAATTTCAGTAAATGGACAAAGACAGGAATGAGCAAAATATAGAGGATCGAAGGCACATTTCTTTGTGCACAGTTATTTCCAGGTCACAAAAGTATAAAAAAGGTAAAAGGCAGAGAAGATGAGCGAGCTGATGGGAGAAGAAGGTCAGATGTATGATGCCTAAATGTATAGTCAACTGACCTCAGACCCTAAAAACACAGGGATGTTTCTTTCTTTCTGTTTTTTTTTTTTAATTTTATTTATTTATTTGACAGAGAGAGAGATCACAAGCAGGCAGAGAGGCAGGCAGAGAGAGAGGGGGAAGCAGGCTCCCTGCTGAGCAGAGAGCCCATGCGGGGCTCGATCCCAGGACTCTGAGATCATGACCTGAGCTGAAGGCAGAGACTTAACCCACTGAGCCACCCAGGTGCCCCGGGATGTTTCAATAAACATTGGTTACAATAGTATTAAAGATGGTGTGATGATTTTAATGACAGTAATAATATCATCTGTCGGCAAGAGGAACAAGAGTAATAATCAAGAAAGATCAATGCAAAAATTATGAAACAGAGGCCTTGTAAAGTTTCTATTAGCAAAAATGAGAAGGGCATCAGTGGTAACCAGACCTGTAAGGCAGGTAACGATATAGCAAAAAGAATAAGTGACAAGTTTGTTACGAACTAAATTGTATGTCACCAAAATTCGTGTATTGAAGCCCTAACCCCCGATGTGACTATGTTTGAAGATAAGGCCTTCAAGGAAATAATTAAGGTTAAAATGAGGTCCTAGCGTGGGGCCCTAATCCTATAGGACTGGCATCTATGAAGAGGAACAGAAACCAGGAGCCCGCACAGAGAAAAGGCCATTTGAACACACACGGAGATGGCGGCCCTCTGCGAGCCAAGGAGAAAGGCCCCATGAGAAACCGACCATGCAGGCACCTTGATCTTAGACTTCTAGCCTCCAGGACTAGAAATAAATAGATTCCGTTGCTTAAGCTACCCAGTCTTTGGTATTTTGTTATGGCAGCCCAAGCAGACTCATACAGAGACCAACTCCAAAGATACTTGTCTCTGAGAACACAAATTTGTGCAGTTTGTCATTAAGAAAAGAAGTAATCTGTTTGGAAATAGTCTAAGGTAAGGAGAATGCCCTCCCAGATTTAGGTTCTTACAATGAACAAAGTATACCAAGTTCCTAGTATCACCATGGCAATCCAGATCTCTACTAAGAATTTTAAAGGATGCAAACCTGGCCCCCAATATTTGGACACTCTAGCACCAAATATAGATGTTTGGAAACCTCGGAATATAAGGCTGATGTTTCTCCCTTTAGCTTCTTCATCAGCACCAATCCAGCCAAACAGTTGGGACTATACCCTTCATAGTTATACATGTATCAGAGAACTGTAAGACTAAGAATCGGCCACCAAATTTCAGTTATTTAATTCTAACAAAGTTGTGTTTCTCATTCACAAGACTTCCTTGTACCAAACTCAGGGATATAAGCTAGAGGAGCCAATGTATTGCATTCCTATATTAGAATACAGGCCTTTAAGATTGAGAAAATGAAAGGTCAAGTGCCAGCAATTAAAAGCTTAAGCCAGGGGGGAAAAAAATAAAAGAAATCTTAAGCCAGGAAATGGCATATAACTCCTGTGTTCTCAGCCCATTGCCAGAAGTAGTCACTGGCTCCACCTACCCACAAGAACTGCGGGGAAGCTTCATTCTCCCAAATGCAACAGTGGGTATATCAGGATCACTAGGAGGGTTTGATGAAACTCAGATCTCTGGGCCCACCCTCGAACTTTGATTCTGATGGAGGGGACTGAATTTGCATTTCTAGCAAGTTCACAATAAAGGCTGATGCTGCTGGTCCTAGGAACTCCCTTTGTGAACTCCTATTAGATCAATGGTTCTGAATACTGGCTGCACATTAGAATAACCTGGACAACTAGTAAAAGGATACATGCTGAGACCCTACCCCTCGACAGTGATTTAATTGGACAAGAGTGATCTTGTCCTTGATCCTGCCATCTAAAAATGCCCCTGTACAGCCAGGATTTCTAGTTCATAAGAACATAATTTAAATATGGTTGGGGAGGGGGTAATTCTTCCAAGGGCTCAAACTACAGATGAACAAATTCATTATCACATAGAACAGCGGCACCTTCAGGTCTAAAAACCAAATGTCCTGGCTCCCAGGTGGTACCACTTCCCTTAATGGGACAGCACACAAAACAAGCAGTATTGTTTTAAAACCCATTTACTCCCCACATCTCTCTCACTCTGCTTAAAATGCATCTGCCACTCTCCAGGCACAGCCTGGCTCTCAGGGCAATAGCTGCTGTATCTGGGAGCAGTAGGTCCACTTCCAATTCTGTGTGGCTGAGCATGCAGCCCAGGAGACGCTGCCCGGAAGCTCTCCTTCCATCTCCCTTCCCATCCGTCAACCTGGCCCACCTTGCTCAGGTTCCTAACCCAGCCCCACACAGGTTCCATCTCTGACCCAGGAGCTGGGGGCCAAAGTGGCTGATGCTGGAGGAGGAGCCCACTTCTAAAGAAATGTAAGAGAAAATGAACAAAGCTGCTGTCCGTGCACCCTTTGGTCCCACACTGACTACATCCAGAAGGCAGCACAAGAGGAATCTCATTTTAAAAAGCAACTGCAGAAGATAAAACCAACCTACCCAACCATCTCAGATTCAGGTCTTCCTCTGCTCCCATTCCCAGCACACACACACTGTTCATTTACCCATCATGGAATTTTACTGAATTCATCAACTCTAAGTAAAAATAAATAAATAAGAGCTGATCTACCGTGCCTTTACAGATTTTGAGCTGATTTAACAGCCATCTGATAAACACGCCCTGCATCTCTAAAGGACTCCAGCCTGACACCTTGGTGTAAAACTAAGAAACATCGCCATCTGCTGGCCAGCGCGCCCACATGCGTGGAAATTTCCACCTCCGTCACCTTCCAACAGCAGCGCCTGCGGAAGGGCCCATAAGGCCTGGGAATTCAATGAACAGGTTGAAATTAACTGCCAATCAGTCCATTCCTTTTACCAAACTGCGAACTATAACAAGAAAATTTGGTGGACTTTCCAGTGTGTTATGTATGTGTATAAAGGAGTTGGGGAGGGGAGGCTCTTTGCATAGTACTCTCATATTTGGCTTTTCTGTTTGTTTTGCCCCTCTTTTTCCTGAAATTCTCAATGTCGGGAATTACACAGGTCCATCTAACCAACATCAACTGAGCTTCTTCAATGCCTTAAGTATCCACTCCGGAAGAATCGAATGACAGAGACTAAGGAGAGGGAAATGGAGAGTTTCCCTCTCGGCCTATTGACTGGAAAACTGAAGTTCTGTGCTTTTGATCTCCTTACGGCTCTCCCGTGAAACACAGAGATCAACCCATCGGAAGGGAGCTTTCGGCACAACCAGGTGATTTAAGCTGAACAGTGAAAATAATATACTCTTGTGGCTTCTTCTGCACTATATCTTTCTTAGAAAACAGAGGGACACTCCAAAGAAGGGTGTTTTGGGGATCCCTGCGTGGCTCAGTCAGTTAAGCGTCTGCCTTCAGCTCAGGTCATGATCCCAAGGTCAGCAGGGAGTCTGTTTCTCCCTCTGCCTGCTGCTCCCCCTGCTTGTGTGCACACAATGCGTACTCTCTGACAAATAAAATCTTTGAAGGAAAAAAAAAAAAGGGGGAACAGTGTTCTGGTCCATGATCTCTGTGTTCCTGATTCCTACTCCTTTCCCCTTCCTCTCTCAGTCTTCAGGCAACTCTCCAACCAAGTCCACCTCTCCATCCTCCATCTACTCCTCAGTCCTGACCTCTGACAGCCCAAAATCAAGTTGTCTAGTGTGGTTGTTCTTGCTTTCATGCTTATTCTAGTGGAACTTTTTAAAAATGCACAGGAAGATAAATAGGGAGAAGTAGGGAGGGAGCGCCTGCACAGCATGCAAGGTAGGGAAGTGGGAACTGTTTTTGTCTTTGGTGATGAGGCCTGGGGGTGAGTGATGGTTTGCAAGCTGGTGATACTTTTATCCCATGGAGTATCTCTGCATACAGCCTCACTGGCTGTGGAGTAGAGAGAGGTTTGCAAGTGGGAACACAAGGTCCTCAATCCTGGCCTTGCAGAGCCCTGGCAACAGCTCTTGCCACACCTTCTCTACCCAAAATAGGCCAAAGAGGAACCCAATCTCACATGACTTGGAGCAGGGAATCAAAGCAAATACGTAGAACTAATGCCAGGCTCTCTAATGATTCCCTAGGATGAGCTGCCTTAGACACAGTCTCGCCTGCCTTGTCACTCAGAAATGACTCAACATAAAAACAGCAAGAGAGCTCACTGGGAGCATGCCAGGGAGGGAGAGTCCAAGCCTGCCCACACTGTCATCGGCAGATGGTTAACTATTCTACTTTCCCGGAACACTGGTCCTAGTGGGAGAAGCAACCTTTGAAATCCAAGATAGGGGTGCCCGGGTGTCCCAGTAGGTTGAGTGGCCGACTCGTGGTTTCAGCTCAGGTCATGATCTCAGGGTTCTGGGATCTAATCCCATGCTGAGGATGGAGTCTGCTTCCGGGTTCTCCCTCTTCCTCTGCCCCTCCCCGGAGCTTGCTCTAAAATGAATAAATCAATCTTTAAAAAATACATCAAAAAAAAAAAACAAAAAAAATAAATAAAATAAAATAAAATAAAATAAAAAATACATCAAAAATCCAAGACCGAGCAAGAAGAAAACAAAGATGATCACACAGATAAACCCAAGGTCCTCAGAAAGAAGGTAATTTGCTCAAGTTAACACAGCGTATAAGTGGCAGGGCTGAATCTCCAGCCCCTTAGCCAAGATTTCCCCCTATAATCTGCTGCTTTGTCACAAAATAGGGCAGTGCCACCGGCCATAAGAAAATTTTGACACTGATCATCTTGAGAAGCCCTAGACTTTTTACCACCCTACCTTAATCGACCCTCTAACCCCAGGACCTCCTTTTCCTGAATGTCTCCTTACATCAGAGGACAGCAATTAAAGTAATTCATACTGAAGCTTTAGAGATCCAGGTCACATAAGTATTTTTCAGCATTGAGGGTGGCAATTCTAATAATAAGCACCGAAGAGGAAAGTACAGGGAAATAGGCCATCTTCTATAAAGAGGCTGTATTGTTCAGCGAGCACTACCTTGGATTCTGAAAGCAAAATGCTCAAGATCGTATTCTGGATGTGACCCTTGAGATCTGAGAAAATTATTTAACCTCTGGTAGTGTTGTAGGAAGGATAACAGAAATTAATTCAACTACGCTGTTTTGAACAGTGTGTGGCACATGGTAAGCAGTCAATATTAGCTTTTGTTTTTATTGTTATTAAGTGAGTGACCAGCTCTTTATCATTCAATCTCGTTTATAGCAATATTCTTTCCTTCCCAGGATAAAGAATTAAAAGGAAAAAAAAAGCAACCATTAAGTCCTTAGGTCTTTTATAAAGAAGTTCTAAAGTCAGGAGCTAACATTCAGAATAAATATCCTTTACAACCAAACCCAATAGAGAACCCTCTGCAAAACTCTTGTTTCTATTTTTCCCCCAAATGATACTGTTTGTTTTCAGCAATAATTAGAAACATGATTCAAAAACCTGTATGGGTCTCAAGAGATGATCCTGGAATCAGAACCCAGCCACACAGGAAAGACATTTGAAATCAAGTTACCTGAAGGTTTGTGAATTCAAGATAGCTGAAGAGCCTAGAAGTGAGTTCTAATACCACAATCACACCAAACTTTCTAACAAGTAGCCAATGGACTTCTCTGGGTCTCGGTTTCCTCTTCTGTAAAGTGAACATTGGACTAGGTTCTATCTTTAGTCCCTTGGAGTTTTCTGGTTGTACCACTCCTGGAAATATTTTTATTCACATAGAAGTATAAGACAGTGGGGCGCCTGGGTGGCTCAGTTGGTTGAGCGACTGCCTTCGGCTCAGGTCATGATCCTGGAGTCCCAGCATCGAGTCCCGCATCGGGCTCCCGGCTCTGCGGGGAGTCTGCTTCTCCCTCTGACCTTCTCTCCTCTCATGCTCTCACTTTCTCTCTCTCAATTAAAAAAAAAAAAAAAAAAAAATTAAAAAAAAAAGAAGTATAAGACAGAGCTTATGAAGGGATGAATTATTCAAAGTATTAGAGGAACTGAATATTGATGAATTATTGGTGGCAAATATCTATTTGTCAAGGTTCAGTACAATCCAGTTCGCATATTTTCCATAGCATGTGATCAATCCATACGGCCGCTTTCTTGTGTGTCTTCCTGGCTGCTTAATGTTTGGCTCATGCAGACCTGCCCTTCCTAGAACCACCCCACTGCCCCCAAATCTGACCACCTAACCCCACTGGTCATTTGTCTCCATACTCCTTTCTTCCCTTCCTGAGCTCGGCTTAGTGATCCTTCCCTGTTTAATCCTCCAGTGGCATCTGTGATGTCTAGGTACATAAGATCCCCTGAAGGCAAAATATAATATGAAATCTGGTAACACAGACTTAATTTCACTGGAGGTTATTTTTGTACTTGAAGTGTACACCCCCCAAATTCACCTTTAAGCACTGCTTTTGATATACAGGTATACACCTCATTTGGTATTTGTTTGGCACCATAAACAGGTAACATTTTTAAAATGACAACTGGTATTTGGACATGATTCGAAACTATTTGATTTTTCTTTGACGAAACCAACTGGGCGGTAAATAGTACTTGAGTGTTTCAAGAACTATTCTACTGTGGGTCAAACTGATCTACCTGAATCCTTTTGTAGGATACTTCATTTTGATCAACTGACCTGGATTTCTGTGGCTTTGCCCAATTTAACTGGGTTAGGAAAGTTATGGTCAACCTGTCTGAACAGATCTATCAGCTTGAATCATCTGCAACAATTTCAACCAATGCAGGTGGCTGCACTCTTCAGAAGTCTGCTCACATATGTCTGTCATTGCAGGGAATTTTAATCAAATGCATTTCTGCAAAAGGCTATTTGAGTCCATCTCAAATTCCGTTTTCACTCAACAGTAAGGAGTTGGTGTACAGAAGCTGTTTCACACCCTTGTTTTGAAGCATTTTTTTCTTACTTTGAAAGGTCAATGTGCATCTTCCCACCTTTTGGTCTTAGGGAGCACAAGGGTTCCGAATTTTTATGAGCTCCAGCTGGAGTTGTGGGAGCCATCCACTGCAACATCAGTGTGATTTGTGTAGCATTAATAGCCCTTTTGTTCCACGAACTTCAATTCCCTTTGAAATAGAAGAGTATTGAACTCACCATTTCATATGGAGAATGGAGGAAAATGTACGCCTGGATGTGAGCTTATGTGCTATGGTTATTGATACTAACATCAAGACCACACTCCATGCCAGTCCCTGGGCTCTGGGGAGCTCCGAGCATTGATTTGGGGAATGCAGGATGTGTTACAGGTCAGACTGAAAAGCATGAAGTTACAACGCTGCTCTTTATAGCAGGGTTCTGTGGGTTGCTGCTATGCTGAGACACCTGTCCATTTAACCAGCCAGAACCAAAATACTGCACACATACTGAGGTCTCACATGTGGGTAAGTGTTGTAGCAACAAAGGGGTCTTCAACTTTGAGCCTCTTACTACAAAAATAAAAAGCAATATCTAGTCTGGGTCAGTATTTTTAAGGGAATTTTGTTTTTTTATTGCTGCCTCTCAAACCGATGATAGCAGAATAGGAGTGAAGTTCACAGGAAAAAAGAAAATAGTTGCTTTGTTTCAAAGTATGCTCTAGAGGAACTGTTCAACAGAACTCAGCCTCCTCAAGTTACTGCCAAAGGAAAACTGTGAAGAATCAAATTATTTTCAGAAAGCAGAAGTTAAAGTAAGGCAAACGATCACCATATGCTCAATAAAGGTGAACTGAGCTTTAAATATGTGAAGGGAAAAAAATTGATCTTGTGTTGACTGATGCCAGGCCCTCCCCTACTAAACGAACCCTCGAAATGCCCCCCGCATCAGCCAGTCTTTTGCTCTCCAACTTCCAGATCAATTGCCAAACTTCTGTACCCAGCTCTCGAGGGCCTCCTAATGGAGCGCCAATTAATTATCCAGCCTTCTCTTAAGCACCAGGCTGCTCCCCCCACTACCTCCATCATGAAGCCCTTGCTTGTCCTCTCCCCGCCCAGGATGCTATCAATTGCTCAGGTAAGCAGCCAAAGGCCATTTTTATTGGGCCCTAACTAAGCCATGTCCTGTGCTAAGTGCCTGTTCAGACAAACAAAAAAATAAGCTACCATTCTTACTAGGAAGGGATTTCTAGAAGGAAAAGATTCTGGGATAGGGTGAGGCTTGTCAAATTTTGTTTAACATCGACTGGGGAATCGTCATCAAAACTCAAGTGCCCTGAAGGAAATAAATACACATTTAGGGAGTTTAGTTTGGGTCAAATTATTAAAGGAACTTGAATAAATCGTATTGCTCTTTCAACACTCAACTCAAACACAAACGTTTTCCTATTCATTTCAGAAACCTACTTTTTCCACAAAGAGTTCTTTAAAACCCAGTCAAAAGTGCCATCTTTTTCTTTTCTAATCTCTTAAGTATTAAATTATAGTCTGCTCCGTACATATGCACTCGATTTTAATGCCTCAAACATTTTTTCCAGTCAGCTTTTTATCCATTTTATTGAAGGAAAACTTATATACCAGTTATCCATTTTAAGTATACTAGTCAATGATTTTTAGTAAACCTAAGGAATGGGGCAACTATCACACAACCTAGTTTTAGAATATTATCACCATTCCCAAAAAGAAAGCTCACCAACCATTTGCAGTCACACCTTCATCTCCCTGGCCCCAGACAACTACATATTTAAGTTTCACCTCATTGTACTCCTCTTCTCTGGGACATTTCCTTTGCATGGGATCATACAATATGTGGTCTTCTTTGTCTTCTCCCACTTAGCCTAATGTTCTTGAG
This sequence comes from Potos flavus, assembly GCA_028534135.1. NCBI lineage: Eukaryota > Metazoa > Chordata > Mammalia > Carnivora > Procyonidae > Potos > Potos flavus. Next base: position 27,370,429 of record CM052889.1, read on the forward strand.
GTTCACCCACACTGTAGCATGTGTTGGTATTCACTCTTCAATTGGTGAATAATATTCCCTTGTATGGATACACCGTGTTTAAGTGCACATTTTCCAGTTACCCATTTGAATTGTTTCCCTCTTTGGGTTATTGTAATGTTGCCATGAACATTCATACACAGGTCTTTTGTGTGGACACACATTTTCATTTCTCTTGGGTAGATACATAGGAGTGGAATTGCTGGATCATGTGTTAAATCTATGCTTAACATCTTAAGAAACTAGCGAACTGTTTTCCAAAGTGGCTGCACCACTGTGTGTGTCCACCCATCAGGCATGACAGTTCCTAGATGGATTTTTAACCTAATGGGAATTTTTTATGAAAAAAAAAAAATGTTTGTATACCCTGTCAGAAGTATTTTACCAAAAGCACTCTAAAAATACACGCGTCATTTTTCACTTTGAATAGGGCAAAGATTGGGGGGGGGCAAATTCCCCATCATAAATTGGTCTTAACAAGCCTAGGGAAATACAAGAAACAAACTACTAAAGTGGAGACCTTATATAAAGTAAATTTCTACGTAAGTCTAACCATTTCTTTGAATCTAACACTCAAATTGTCAGTGCAGTCCAGGCTCCACAGAAAGATTAATCTTGCCAGTTTACAGTCACGCCATCTATAATGACACAGGGTTTTTGTTGTCAAGAAGAGGTCAATCTGAGCTAGTGAAAGATCACAATTATAGAATATTTGAAAAGAACTACGAATAATTTTAAATTCATGCAGCCTCACCAACTAGAAGACAATGCCAACTCCTCAGCACAATGGTGAATGCCATCCACGCTGACCCCTGCTCAGCTTTCTGACTTTATTTGCTCCCAGGGTCAACTTTATCAACCATGCTCCAGATTCCTGAAGGTCTCTAGGCTTCTGCTCATTTTTTTTTCGTTTTTTGTTTTGTTTTAATGTGCTCCTTGTTTCCTCTTTTCTAAATATTAATGTATACCTCAGATTTCAAGTCTCCATTCAAAAGCTGCCCTTCATAGATTTTTCCCCAATCTTGGGCCTTAATACCTGTCATTCATGAATATATCTAGTATAAAATTCTTCACCGATATCTCATTTAATTGCATAAAGTAGGTATTATTTTACAGGTGACAAAACCAGGGTTTAAGGGAATCTGGATGAGCTGCTATGCATCACACAAAGAAACGGTAGAGTCAGAATTCAAACCCAAGTTTCAAACCCCAAAATTCCAGGCTCTTCAACTGAGCATCGCCCCACCCTCTAGTTTTACCTTATTTCACTGTTATTTAATCCTTCCTTGGGTTCTCCTGAGTGGTTTATTTCCACTCCGCTGCTACTACTTGTCATTGCCAAGGAGGAAGGGTTCCATTTCATTAATTTCTGTATTCCAGAACTTTCTAGCACACAGCCTTTGAATAGTCAAGATTCGGTAAAAAAAAAAAAATGTGCCAAAAGGATACAGATGTACAGTTGATAGGCCACCAACCAGACGTCCTAGAAGACCACTTTACTCAACACATTCCCTTGCATCTAAGTAGTTGATATCAAAGGCTCAAAACAAGTTTTTCTTTTTAATTCTAATTACCACTTACATGAAAACCCTATCAGAAGGAGAATAGAGGTAAGTTTCATTGAGTTCTTGCCAAATTACCATTATTTCAAAAGTGAGGAGTTTGACATTTCTGAAGCCATGACACATAAATTTATTGCTACTAGGACACCTGGGTGACTCAAATGGTTAGGCATCCAACTCTTGGTTTCTGCTCAGGTCATATCTCATGGGACATGGGATTGGCCCAGTCGGGCTCCACACTCAGCGGGGTGTCTGCTTGAGATTCTCTCCGATTCTCCCCTCTCCCCTGCTAAAATAAATATTTTAAAAGAAAAAAAATGTACTGCTACCATGAATACAAGAGAAATCCTGGTTCCCAGCTGGTTTTCAAAATAAGAAAACAGAACCACTCAGGACTAGTATAATGCTCTAATTCACATGGTTCATCAACAGCAAACCAGTCCTGTGACTCATGGCCATTGCATCAGATACAACTAATGTGGGGTTGTGTGGGGAGTCAGGATGCTCTCAGGGCTGTTTGTAGCTCTTCCACCACTTCTATGACCTTGGCCAAGTCACTGAACTCTCTCTCTCCCTATGTCTATAAAATAAGGATAATGCACCTATTTGAAAAGCACTTTGAGTCACTGATTAAAGATGCCATTTAAAGTGCCAGGTGTCATTCCATAAATAAATGAAAAAAAAAAGTAGCAAGAGAAAAACTGCAGTCAATCACCCAGTCTCGTCTGTCCCCAGTCTCTCCAGGCACCAGGGAAGCACTTAGTCACAGAGAAGGATGAAGCTAAGCAGAGGATGATTAACCTTGGATCAAATCTCCTCAGCACAAGATAATAACTGAAATATTCAATTGCAATCTCCCTCACATACTATTTGCTAGAAGACATGATTACTTCCAGATCATTATTTTGCCTTTTTCTTTTAATTGGGGAAATGTGATTGAATCATTCTGAACAGTATATAGCCAATTGGATATTTGACAATGACCTTGAGATTGTGTCTGAACACAGCGATAACTGCTGTGTGTGCACACCTGGGCACATGCATGGCTCCTTTCCTCCACCGTCAGCATCTAACTAGTCACTAGGTTCTCCTGCATCTCACTCAGGAATATCTCTGGGATCCGCTGATGCTGTCTCTTTTCAATTCTCACGGGCCTTCTCCCAACACTGTTTCCTCCTCTGTCTCCTTGCCTGGATTCTTTCATGATGCTGTCTCCAGATGAGGACAACTGGGCAGTTATTCTGAATGTTGCTAGGATATGTGTAAGGAATGATCCACTAATACAGTTCAGTTAGGAGAGGACTATGTGCCTCCTACAAAACTCTGGGGAGAATCAATAGGCCAGTTCACTTTTGTTCTCTATTGTGACATTGTAACAACTATTATCCTGAATGGTTAAAACAAATGTTAGGTAAGTTCACATATAAAATCAGTAAGTAGGACTAACATAGTAAACCCAAGTTTTGACTTTTCCTTTCTCTATCCTTTGTCAGTTTAGTGGTAAGCTCAATAATGGAATGGAAAAGTCATTTAGGAGCCTATCAAAAGGTGAAAATAGAATAAAATACAGGCTTAGAGTTTGACCTATAGTCGCTCATGCAATTCATTAATACTTAAGTCTGATGCGTAATATTCAGTGGACAGAGCCTGGCACAGCACTTGGTAAATATGAGCACTCAGTCGAGATGGCCTCATGAACAAATTAACACAAAACAAAAAAATTGTGTTCATTACTTTTGAATCAAGGAATGAGCTACAATTTTAAAAGAAAACCAATCTCTCTTGATCTGTTGATGTACAGAGAAATTCAACTCCCCAGGTCTACTTCTCAGAACACAAGTTTCAAAGGGATTCAAATTTACATCTGTGTAAAATATGACTTAACTGATCTACCCAAAACACCCCGAGTTACTGACCCACTTTACCTGCAATGCACCTGCCCCAGAATGGCTACCCTTCTTTCCTCTCCGCTGACAGGACAGTGTTTGTTCTCTAGGCTCCTGCTTCAAGCTCACATCGTGCATGATCCCTCCTCAAAAGTATTGTCTCCTGAACCTTTATTCTCACATATATCGCAGCTTTTTTCATTCTTTCATTATCTTTGCGCATATGAGTGCCTCAGGCACAGTATATCAATCTTTGATTCAGGACATCTTTTTTAGAAGCCTCCACAACCCCATGTAACAATGCTGTGCCTCTGGGAGAAACTGGTAAGTGATGGAATAAAGGGAATGAGGAGGGAAGAAAGAGTAAGATAAGAGGGAAGAGCAGAAGAGGAAACTGCCAGGCCAACAGCCACAATATTGTGACCAACTTCACAGACTGTGTAACCAGAAAATATTTTCCTAATACACAACAGTTTCTAGGTAGTTAAAATAGAGTTAAGGAATCATCTCATGAAGGTGAGGATAGTTAATAGTCAATCTGTATCAATCACATACATAGGACATTTTCCATAATTTTCACATGGTGTGGTCAACATATTTTAGGCGAGTCTGGTGTGTGTATGCATGTGTGTGTTGGGGGTGTTCATGGTGGCGTTTGGAAGGGATGGCATGAATGCCTCCCCCAACACCACCATCCTATCCAAGCCCACACTCGTTAAACAGCATATGTTATACTTTAGTTGTAGCGAGGAAGAAAAGAGATCCTTGTTTTCAGCACAGCAACAGTGTTTTCAAAGGCATGAGGTAGAGAAGAGAGCTCCCCATCTAGGGGAGTTTTCATCTCCCACTGCTTTAGTTATTGGTGGGAGATAAAAAGAAGGAAGGATGGAACCAATTTTAGAAAAGCCTTGAGTGAAGCTAAAGAATTTCTATTTTATCCTATAAAGAGCTATAAATAGAATTTTGCACAGGGATGTGATTTAAAGAACTACATCTTGCTTCTAAGAACTAGGACCCAGATTGTGGGGTGATGGAAGACCAGCATCATGAAAGAATCCAGGCAGGGAGACAGAGGAGGAAACAGTGTTGGGAAAAGGCCCATGAGAATTGAAAAGAGACAGCGTCAGCGGGTCCCAGAGATATTCCTGAGTGAGATGCAGGAGAACCTAGTGACTGGTTAGATGCTGACGGTGGAGGAAAGGAGCCATGCATGCGCCCAGGTGTGCACACACAGGCTCTGCCCTGTGTTCTGGGCAGCTGGTCCTGGAGGCAGGAAGAGGATAGGCCCGTGGGAGTACTGCCCCTCCATGTGGTTTTCCAAAGGAAAACTAGGATTTCTCTGTATGATAGGTTCGTACTACAAAGGACAGAAGAGGGGTCTATTCTAGAAGCCAAGAGGGAAGACATGACAGGGAAGACGAGAAGAACACAAATGTGCCAACATGGCCCCTATGAGAAATGGCCTTTGCAATTTGTCTGTTTTCTGGGAATATTTCACTATTGCCATTTCCTCTGGCTCCTCCTAAACTTTTAGCAGTATCTGTCACTCAACATCATCTTAGGCCAAGGGTGCTCTCAGGACTGAGGCTGATGTTCTCCATTTTTCCCATGGAAGGCAATAGGGCAACAGCCATAGGGAGAATGGTCAGCAGCAAGGTGAATGGAGCGCTAAGGGGCAGCAAGGTGATCGTGAGGACCCTAATGAGAGAAGAGATGGCTTCAGCCTGAATGGACTCAGGAACTGATGGGAGAAAAATCCTGTCCATTGTAGAGGTTAGTGACCTTTACCAAGGGAAGAAAAAAGTGAGATTCTCATGCCAATAAAGTAGGTGCTATCCTGCTAGTAGACACTGGAATCAATACACTTCAAGTACTAGATTCATACATCTGAAATTCCCCTGTAGTTATTAAAGAACAATTCTGTAGAATGTTACAGAGGAAGAGTTGGCAAACTACAACCATGGGCCAAATCCAGCCAACAGCCTGCTTTGTATTAAAAAAAAAAAAAAAAAAAAAAAAGCTGATTTAGGGGGTGCCTGAGTGAGTGGCTCAGTCAGTTAAGCATTTCCCTTTGACTCAGGTCATGATCTCACAGGGTCCTAGGATCAAGCCCCATGTTGGGCTCTCTGCTCAAAGGGAGTCTGCTTCGCCCTCTGCCCCCACCCCCCCACCTCACACGTGCATACATGCTCTCTCCCTCTCAAATAAGATCTTTAAAAAAAAGAAAACTTAATTGCAACACAGCTGTACCTATTTGCTTTCATATAATCTATGACTGCTTTCATACTGTAATTGCAGAGGTGAATAATCATGGCAGAGACTTTACCACCCAGAGAGCCTAAAATATATACCATCTGGCCTTTTACAGACAAAGTTTGCTGACCCCTATTACAGAGAAAGGGGCAAGGGTGCTTAACCAGTACTCAGGAGACCTGGACACAGTCTCAGCTCTATCACTTCATGTGTCCTGGGGAAGTCACTTAATATTTCTAAGTTTAGGCTTTCTGATCTGTAAAATGAAGCTACTAACACCTGCATGACAAGGTTTTGACGAAGCTCAAATGTGAGGATGTAAGGATACTTGGTCTATACAAATATATGTGAAAGTTCCTATTTAACCACACCAGAGGGCATTGTTAGAAATCATGCTGTCTGCATGAAAAAGTGCTCACCATCACTCGGCATCAGGGAAATACGAATCAAAACCACAGTGAGATACCACCTCACACCAGTCAGAATGGCTAAAATTAACAAGTCAGGACATGACAGATGTTGGCGAGGGTGAGGAGAAAGATGTTGGCGAGGGTGAGAACCTCCTACACTGTTGGTGGGAATGAAAGTTTGTGCAGCCACTCTGGCAAACGGTATGGAGGTTCCTCAAAAAGTTGAAAATAAAGCTACCCTACAACCCAGCAATCGTACTACTTTATCCTAAAGATACAAACGTAGTGATCCAGAGGGTTACGTGCACCCGAATGTTTATAGCAGCAATGTCCGCAATAGCCAAACTATGGAAAGAACCTAGATGTCCACCAACAGATGAATGGATAAAGAAGATGTGGTATATATATACAATGGAATACTATGCAGCCATCAAGAGAAATGAAA
>CM052889.1:27377502-27422073 GCA_028534135.1 Potos flavus
GTGAGAAAAAAAGAAATCATGTTTTCTGATGTCTTTTGGCGAATATGATGTTGAAGGGGTCACTAGGAGATTGTCAAGCATGACGTGGTTGGGTTACAAGTTTGATCATGTATGGATATTTGTAACTTGGAATTCATTTCTCCCCAGAAATAGAATTACAAAGAAACCCTGCCGCATCCTGCCTTTGCCTCGGATTCTAGCCACACACTCTAGCAGCTGTCTCCACACGCAGTTGCACATACCTCCTCCTATGCCTTTGCCCACAGCCAGGCTTGATCCAAACCCCTCCTCCCACCAGCACCTCTCCGACCTCTCTTCAGTCTGAAAAACTCAGCCTCAGAAACCCTCTTAGGTGTCACCCAAGCAGGAAGTTTTCCCCAACTCCCCTGTCCTGCACTACTATCGAATGCCCAGTGTGCATCCCTGTCATCTTCCAGGGACTATAATGAGTTGTACACGTTTGTATCAAATATTTATACGAAAAGGACTTTCTTCGTGGTGATACAAAAGCCAAATATAAAGCCAGCGATGCTTATCGTATTATCTTACAAGACTGTTAGATATTCTAAGAATTAGCTACTAGTTGCAATTAAAACAAGTTTTCATACTTTTCAATTTCACTTAAGAAATTTTCTTATAAAACTTTTCATTACTTGCCAGGGAATTCTCTGGGGATCACAGTACCTAATTTCCCCATCTATATTTGAATTACTTGAGGACAAGCAACCTGGCCCAGGACAAGCCTGAGAACTTTAGAATGAGAAAGAGAAGTATCTGGTTGCCCAGACTAGCGCATGCACAGCTAGGAAGAGTCCGTGCTCACATTTCCTGCTCTGTAAATGAGAGAAGCTGAAAAAGTCAGTCTGTGGGGAGATAGACTAAAGCAGCAGAGAGAGTAATAAGAGGAAAAATGAGGCCCTATCCTTGGTCCCAATACCCAGCACATTTGTGCTCTTGAGTCTTCCCAGTAAATTTAAATTCCCCTTTTGGCTCCCCCCTCACCCAAGATTTATTCACTTATTTTAGAGAGGACATGCAAGCAGTGGGAAGGGCAGAAGGAGAGAATCTCAGACTCCCTGCTGAGCAGGGAGCCCTCCACAGGGGCTCCATCTCATAAACCATGAGATCACGACTTGAGTCGAAATCACAACTCAGACACTTAACCGACTGAGCCACCCAGGCACCCCTGACTTTAATAGAGTTCTTTGGGTTCAAGCCACAGTGACACTCCTATACCCACACTCTCCATAGAAACCTAGGGGATGTGTCCAGCTGGAGCCTGCATCCCACCCCTCCCAAATTCCTTGTATGGACCTCTTCTTTGTCCTATCCTCTCGAAGGTGGACCAAGTCATAGATGTGGATAACCCCAGTCCCAACCCCACCCCGTAAGTGTGGACAATCTCTGTCCCAACTCCACCCTGTAGGTGTGGACAACCCTGGTCTAGGGAAGCTGTGGCAACACCGTAGGTAAAGCTTGAACTGGGTCATCTATTCATGCCCACATGTGGTCTCTCATAGTGTAGAACAGAGCCCTGGGTAGGAAGAGGAGTGTGGCTTTAGTTCAATGGGTATATCCAAGGAGCTAAACTCAAACCAGTCATTCTAACTTATGAAGATATATTAGCCAAAGAGGGGGAATAGAATGTGTTAGGATTAATTCACTAGCTTTGTGTGCAACTGTTAACTATGAGCCTCTATGTTTAGCTTACCTTGATGCTCTAAGTGTCACAAGAACACATAGTGATAAAGAAGAACTCATATTCAACCACAGTGAAGTACATACCATGCTCCTAGCAATACTCTAGGCTCTGTGCCGGGCTTCAAATTCAAAGTCCTGAAAGATGCTAAATTTCATAAGCTACCTTCCCAGGAATTGTAAAATTCTCATAGATCGTACTAAACCAGTGCCAGTTATAGAAAGACCCTGGGTGAAACAAAACTAAGGAGATAAGCTAGCACCGTGCATATGGGTGGAGGTCTCTTGACAGAATGAAGGAATATGGTTTCATATTTTAAGAATTATTCATTCCCACGGTCCTTAATTATGGACACAAACTATTAACCACGGAACCTCAATACACATCCAGTTATCCTTATTCCTAGAATCTGATCCTATCAATTTTGCCTGTTTTAGGATGAGAATAGGGAATTTACCATCACTTTTTAATTGAATTATAGGTATGACCAACTGTAATTCACGTTTGATAAAAATCAATAAATTTCACTTACTCAAGGCCTAAAATGCCAATTGACTTTAACATTCTGCCTGCAGTGAACAGGGCTTAATGTTCTTATAAAGATTTCGATCAACTTCTGATACAGAATGAAATCGTAGAAATATAACTGAAATAAAACCAAAGACTACTGGGGTGGGAAGATGCAACCCGAGGATCCTTTAGCTCAACTCCATCACTGCCCCTTTAGAGAGAATAAAGTTGAGACCCACAGAAGTTTAGTAACTGGCCCAAAGTAACAACTTGTAATTGACAATCCTTACTGTATTTTTAATCCATCTTTAAATATCACAAATCTATTTTTAAAACAGTTGCTTTTTAAATTTAAAAACAAAATGTCATCTAAAAATAATTCATAGGACACTAAAAATATTCTAAGCAGCCTGGAAATCAGTTTTCTGCTAAACGACTTTTCAACAAATATTCCTTTAATGGTATCATTTCTACAAACGCTTAGCATCAAAACGTTTCTCAAATTTATCATTTACATAAGTACTTTTAAGTAGCCTTGAAATATCTTTCTAAAGTAGTGCTCTGTACCCCTGGCTTGGACCATGCCTCCTGCTTGACTTCAGAATATGTAATACTGTTTTAATGATCCTATCAGACTTTTTCTGCAATTGTACACATTTAGGAAAATATTTGGTGGTCGCCACAAAGAAAACAAAAGTGCTAAAAATAAAGAATTTAGGGGCGCCTGGGTGGATCAGTAGGTTAAGCGTCTCCCTTCAGCTAAGGTCATGATCCCAGGGTCTGGGATCAAGCCTCACATTGAGCTCCCTGCTCAGAGGATAGCCTGCTTCTCCCCCTGCTTGCGCATGCACTCTCTCTGACAAATAAATAAAATCTTTTAAAAAAATAAAGAATTTAAATTTAAAAGCACCCTAATTCTAACAATACTGTAATATACACATAAAAAAACAAAAGAGAAACCTGGGTACGAGGTTTTAAAAAATCCAGTCATGACGTCAATATTGGATGAAAACTGACCAGCAATTAGATTAGGATTGTCCAGAGATGGGCCATGGAGCATCTGCCCTCCAAGAACTTATAACAGAAGCATCCTGAGGAGATACTAGTTCCTCATATAAGAAAGCATATAAGTAATAAAAACAAAAATTAGTGTCATAGGTGTTTAAGAGATAAAGATGAACATGGGATAGTCGTCACAGACAATAGTCAAAACAAAAAACAGAACCTGAGTTAAAAAAAAAAAAAAAATCAGGCCAACAAATGAAATATGAAGGCATTTTTTATTATTTCACCTGTGGTCTCACTGCCTCTTTAAGTCTCAGCTTCCTAGCTGTAAAAGTGAGACAACGGGAGCACCCCCTTCATAGGACTGATAACGACTAAATTAGATGCAGTGCATAGCATAGAGTCTAACTCCAGTTGGTAGTGAGTATTAGGTTTGCCTAGCACTTGTCCCCTGCAAAAGTCAGAATGGAAAATGCCATCATGTAACCCCATCTGCCTGCCCCTTGCCTCAGGAATTGGTGCCCTCCTGTGGCACCCGATCTCAGCTGATTTGATCCTAACACCTCACTCCCTAACTGGTCCTCTAGGGTGGACAAATGATCCAATCAAAACCAAATTATTTTTTGAACTTCAGTCTAAGGAAAAAGCTCTCATCTCTTCTGATGACCTACTGTCCAGGTTTTGCTGGGATTGAGGGATTTGACAGGATGCAGGACTTTCAGCACTAAAATTGGGAAGATTTCAGGCAGACACGGGACTCTTGATCACCAGCTAGAAAGACCTGAGCCCCAAACAGCCTAAGAAGCAGCCAGTCTCCAGTCAAAACAAAAACAAACAAGCAAAAAAAAAAAAAAAAAAAAAGCCAATATATAGAGAGAATATAGGAGAGGAAGAAAGTGCTGATGGGCTTTAGACTGAATTGTTTTCCCAAGCCAGCCACTCTTCTGGTTTGATCTGACACTATTCCAGTGGCCCTCATACTACTAGTGCACAAGGCAAACTCCCCAGTCTTAGCTAGTACTCTGATTTCTGGTGAATGATTTGGGTGTGCCGACAGGTAAATGTCCACTTGGGAGAGAAATATTTTTTCAAAATGATAAACATGATTGTTTATGCAGATTCAAGAACAGGAAGTTCTCCCTGATTATTCCTTTCATTCAAAACTGTTCAGAGTTGAAAGATAATGTATCTCACCACCCAAACAATTATCAACGGTTTTAATTAGTTCCCATTTCAGAATTTATTGGATAATGATTTTCAGCACTTGGGGTGCCCGGGTGGCTCAGTCTGTTCAGAAGCTGCCTTTGGTTCAGGTCATGATCTCAGGGTCCTAGGATTGAGCCCCTATCTGCCTCCCTGCTCAGCGGGGAGCCTGCTTCTCCCTCTCCCCCTCCCCCTGCTTGTGCTCTCTCACACATGCTCTCTCACAAATCTTAATAGTATTAAGTTTCAGCTCTTTCCACATATTCCCTAACTTGAACTAGAATATTTTCAGAAGAAATTTCCATAACTCATCAGAATTTATCTGTAGATACCCAGTCAACACTTTCTAATCTCTCATTTTCATTTATTCAATTTTTTTTTAATACAGGTCACTCCAGATTATCTCTGGAAACTGGAGAATGCTATGCATATCTTTGATTCCATCTTTGTTAAACTTAGACCAAGGGGATGCTGCACAGCACATGTTTCTCTAGAGAAAATTTCTCATTTTTTTAGGGTTATTAAGCTTTTGCCGGGTAGCTTCAGCTCTACTTACATTTTCATCCTGAGACCTGCCTCAAGGAACAAGACCCATAGAGAACATGCTAGGTGTGTATCAGAAAGAAAAGACCAATGGAGAATTTCCACAATAGTTTTGAGGCTTTGCTTAGAAGTAAAATATCACTTCTGGTCATATTTCATTGGCCAAAGTCAGAAATGAAAAAAACAGTGAAATTGGAAATTACCTGCTCATTGGGGAGGGGAAAGAAGAAAATCATTCAGGACAACAGGACAACCTAATACAGTATATGTTACTCCAATGGGCCCCTCTCTTTTCCTTCATCTTTCTTCTCTGTAGCAAGTTCCAACTGAAGGTTCGCTTGCTGCTCTACTCTTATCTACACCCCCAAACTAGGTCTGTCTTCATGGATGCCTACTTCCCATCTTATTCTCCCATGCCCTAGAGCTCATGCATCCCTTCCTAAAGAACTTGAAATTATGATTAAATTTATCAGTCTAATAGCTAATTAGTTCAGAATATTGATTCCGATTCAGTGGTTCAGAATATTGTACCTCTTAGACAGTAGTGTTCTTTAGTAGGGCCTTCAAATTAGCTCCACAAATGGTTTTAAGCCCCATGTGAAAAATAGTACACTAGATATTGTACCTAAAATTTGCTCCCTCAAAAAGCTTATTAAATAGCTGGGCATAAAAGACAGAAAACACCAGGGTTAGGCAGAAATATCTAAATAGCCTACACACACACACAATCAGATCGAAAAGCAGCAAATAATTAAGTGTGTTCACAGATGGTGGTATAAAACCAGGAAACTTTATTAGAGGTTTTTAATTCAAGCAACTATTTAACAAATTCAACAGAATTTAGTATGTAGGTGTTCCCAGCTTTCCTTTCACTATCAACTCAAGGAAAGTTTTCGCTTTGCACTTGTGGTTTATCCACCTCTCACACCCTCTATCCAGGGTTCTGCCCCTTCAGATAAGTTCTTCGGGGGGCTTATGGTATAAAATGGGAAGCAAAAAACGTAAAGACACATTCAGTTAGGGATGAAGGAAGTGCAGTTTGAGAAATTTGGGAAAAGCACAGAAGTTAGTTGCTATCTTTTGTGAGAGGAGCTAAAAACAGGAAAAATCAGCATTTTAAGAAGCATTATTGTAGGGACGCCTGGGTGGCTCAGGATTAAGTGTCTGCCTTCGGTTCGGGTCATGATCCTGGGGTCCTGGGGTGGAGTCCTGTGTTAGGCTCCCTGCTCCGTGGGGAACCTGCTTATCCCTCTCCCCCGCTGCTCCTTCCCTGCTTTTGGACTCTCACTCTCTGATAAATAAAATCTTAAAAAAAAAAAAAATAAATACAAGAAGCATTGTCGTAGACTTTCTATCCTTTTCCATGCACTGGAGACATGTATGTAAAGGCATTGCATTAATTCACAGGTATCTGAGGATGAGGCACTTCTTTACCACCACTCAGACTCGACCACACGAATCAGCTTCCATCAAGTTACTAAGCACATATTTACTTAACATGAATATGGGCCTAGTTTGAAGAGCTGGGTGTCCATTAGTAAGCAAAAGAGGCTTAGTACCTGCACCTCAGAGGTAGAATGATACGTAATTCTCTGGGAATAAGAAAGTTTGGAGTAAGGCTAAGGGAAAACACAGAGAAATATTGCAAGGGGAATTATTAATCAGCAGCTTTTTCCATGTCTCTGAAATTATACAATGAAGTCAGCAATATATTCCCCCTCCAAAATTAATATAGCCACCCCCACAAGCCATTTATCAAATGTATTTTATGAGTCAGACAATATGCTAAACACTTCTCTTGGATTATCTCATTTCATTCCCTTGGCCCGCTAAGTAGATGTTCTAATGTTAGACCCAGATAACAAGTAAGCCATGGATTGACCGACTCTCTTGCCCTCTAAGGAAGGACTTAGCAGTTGACTCCCCTTTGACCAGTGAGGACCTAGCTCCTTCCCAACCTCACACTTGTAAGCTGGCAGAGCCGCATGTAGCATACAAACCTCCAGAGCGGTATCAACTTCAGGAGGACCCCCTCTTCATTTTCCATATTCATATTCCAAACTCCCTCAGCAACTCATTTCAGAGTGGGTTTGCTGTCTGCCACTTAACGGCAACCGGAAAGTATGAAAACATTTGGGGTCAACGTTTAGAGAGTGCTTGCAATTCCAAGGCCCAGTGACCCAAGTCTACATGTTTTATAGCAGTTTTTATGTGCAATTTGCATAATTTAAGAAAAACACCACTACAGGTCACTGAAATTTATACACAGTTAACAGGTAACAAAACCCAGGCCTTCTTATCTTAGTCTAGCCCCCTTGCCCCTCCTATATACCAAGTTCAATGTTAGGTCACAAAATTGGATTCTGAGGTATTTACAATAGCGATTCTCCAAATACCCTCCCTCCACTCCATCTAACACTTAGTAGATGCTAATACTTAGTAGACCCACATTCCTTATCTTCTACCATAGATAACCACATAAAATCCAGACAGAGAGCTGCAGAAGGCTTGGTAGGTGTGCTCCTCCCAATCTGCTTTGTGCCTTTGAGATGCTGCCTAAGGAGTGAGTGGGTTTTCTCAGAAGCTTCTTCCATCTCCCTCGTCCCCACAAGTTACTACATGGCCATAAAAACCATTAGTATTTGAGTAGAGTGGAAAATAGCAATTTTAAATGATTAAAAAAGAATCATTTAAAAAAATAATTACTATCATCTTTTTATTTGAGAGGAAGAGGAATGTATTGTGGATCAATAGAAACCTTGGCCCACAGTCTCTAAGCCTTATTTATCTGGGAGTGTTTATCTCCCTGAGTCCTCCCTCGGAGGAAAAAATAATTCTTGCTTAATTATAGCAGAAGTGAATTTTCTCTTCCAGTTCTAAAGATGACTCATAGCTCTTTCTACACAAAGAAGTATCTTTGGGGGAAGGAACATGAAAAAAAAAAATTTTTTTTTTTAGATTTTATTTATTTATTGGACAGAGAGAGACACAGCGAGAGAGGGAACACAAGCAGGGGGAGTCGGAGAGGGAGAAGCAGGCTTCCCGCTAAGCAGGGAGCCCGATGTGGGATTGATCCCAGCACCTTGGGATCATGACCTGAGCCGAAGGCAGACACTTAACGACTAAGCCACTCAGGAGCATGAAGAATTTTAAAGCCTAAGTATTAAAGGGGCTGAAGGCCTCTGTCTGGGACAGCAACATGGCATGTGGCTCCTCTAAATGACAACAGAGCCACAGCCACCTGGCTCTAAGGCTTGCCAGTGAGTGATGTTCACACCTCTAAGAAGTAAAGTCACAAGATGCATCTTCCAGCAGGGACCATCTTTCTGCTACTCATGACCTCAGGGGCAAGAAGAAATCCCTCTAGAGGAAAACTACTGGTCTCTTAAGCTGGCTCCAGATGAGCTATCAGGTTACTGGGTTCTAACTATCCTCAGAGCAACACAGGAGCCCATCCAGGTATGTTCCATTCTACAGTAAACCTGTGTTGTACAAGTAGATGATTCAATTTCTGTTTATTCTCTATGAACCTGGCCTTTAGGCCCCTCAACTATGTATTCTCAATCTCCAACCCCAGCAGGGTCCCTCAGCCCCATATTCGAGTCCCTGTCTTCCCTCCCTAGCCTCACTAGGAAGATTTAAGGTTCGGCCAGCTCCACTCCAGTCGAGTCTTTAGACTCACGAGGAAGAAATCATGGTGATGTCACCTGCATTCATTTCCAGGAATAATGGAACAAAGACTAAAAGAAAACTCAGCATGGGACCATGTAGTGGATATACTACTTGCTGAACATCTCATTTGTGAGAAATACTATTAGTGTATTGTATTATACTGAACTTCCCTATAATTTCTAATTTAACATGTAGACTGAGTTGTGACCTTTCCCAGCTGCCAGGCTTCCTGGGTTGGCAGCAGGAGGGGGGTGGAATATGCAGGCCTATCAAAGGAAAACCAATGGGAAGATTCAGACGTGATACGCAATTGCCTGTTGACTATGAAGTCCTGAAGTCTAACATTCGCTTTTGGGATCCAGTAAGGAGGCAGACAGGGTTTTCCTTCTGTGCCTGAAGGCAAGAACACCCAGTGTGTTGAAGGGCACAAATGGTGATTGTACAGCGCCAGCAAGGAAGGACCCTCAGTCCAGCACGATCAACATACCCATCAAACACAGTACCTGACAGCCTGGCCTTAGTACCTTCGGGTAAGTATCACACACCTCAGAATACTAATGAATATCATAGTAAAAAAAAAAAAAAAAAATGCTTTCCAATTTAGACAGTAAGACAAACACTGCTAGGAAAGGTAATAGGTCATCATTAACATCTTAGTTTGAGTTAATTTAAACAAGAATTAGGCACCTGTGAAAAGGTATGAAGAAAATTCTAGAAAATGGGGCTGATGGCATAGTTTGCTTATGTGTTTATTTTACCAAGGACTCGGCCTGGCTCAAGATAAAGACACTCTCCCACCAAAATCAACACAACACAGATCTTACCCACTACAAAGCCCACATCTTGAATCAGTTCTTACCTCATTATTAAAGTTGTATAAGTATCCACATGCTAACGTCTTTGGTAGCTGGAAAAAGAAAAGTTTACCATACTGATCTTGTAGTCTGTGGCAGGCCTGATTTTAACAGCATTTTCTGAAGAGAATAGAATAATACTCTCATTTTCTCCCTTGACCTATTTTAGCATATTCTGCCCCACTTAATATTTTGTTCCTTTGCATTCTCCCTCTTGCATGTTATGCAAACGAGCTGCTGAGCTGGAGAAAATAAAGCACATTTGTCTTTCTGCCACCCTCCCTGAAGGGTGGTATAGAAACCAGAACACACACATTGATCATGCCTCCCACTGAGCATGGATTGGCTGCATTAGGCACCCATCTTACAGAAGAGCAATGTATTAAAAACACATTAGGGAATTTCAAGTTAGCCACTCTAGCCCCACCATCTTCCTTAGGACTTCCCATTTCTTTATCCCACCTAGAACTGTCCTAACTAGACCTTATCTCAGAACATTCATGAGACCACTTTATACTTATTTAGCTCTCTCCCTTCCAGTACCTAATTCATGCTCACAGGAAACAGAATAGGCTGGCAATGTCTTTCCTCTCCATGAAGCTCAGTTTAAGCGCTGGCTCTGGGTCACCCAGATCGTAAGTGGCCAAATTGGGACTAGCATCTGATTTTATGACACCTAAATCAGAGCTCTTTTCTCATCATGCTGTTTATCTATTTGGGAATGTGTTTCCCATCTATAGTCTGGGCCCTATTTTCTGAGACTTTAGATCTGGAAGAAAGAACAGCTGAGTAATGATGAGCCAATCTATGTGACTGTGACAAAGTGAGCCACTGATTTCCAAGATGTCTGATGAAAAGAACAAGCGGTCCTTTATTACATCTTTTGCTCGTGGCCTGGCAAGGTGTGGCTTGTGGTCCAGCAGTACAGGTTTCACCTGGGTTGTTTTTTTTGTTTGTTTGTTTGTTTGTTTGTTTTTAAAGAAATGAAGGCTCTCAGGCCCACCCAGATGTACCAAACCGGAGCCTGCATTTTAACAAGACCCACAGGGGATTCATACACACATTACAGCTTGAAAAGCCTTGACCAAGTTGCCCACACAAACTCATTCCTTATTGTTCCTAACTACCTCAATGAAAAACTTATTGTCCAGAGTGTTCCAAGCCGCCACTTAGTGAACAGAGCAAGATTCATCCCACCATAGGTCCTGCCAGACACACCAGAAGGATAGGTGTCTGGGCTTTGTCGTTCTGACTATTGAAGGTTGCTGACACCTGGCACTGCTCTTCCCAGGAGACATCATGGCATTCGAACAGCACAGTGTTTCAATCCAATGGTTCCCCAATATTTTCTTTCTGCACTGAGTCAGTTCGTCCTCATGTAACTGAACCAAGACATTGGCACCATTCCAGGGGCCTAAGCCACTTCATTAAAGTAACGCTCTTCTCAAGATTTACTTGTGAGCCTTCTCCAATGTATTACTAAGTCACTAGTAAGCTGGTGTATTGACAGTCCTAGAAATAAACTTCAAGATGTCACATCCAGTCACAACCCACTGCAGGTCCATCCCCTGAAACCTAGAACTTCTGCCTTCACCCCTGACAGTGTCTATTACAGTAGCTGACCGGGGAGCTATGTGGGAGCCAGGGATGTTCATGGCACCAATCAACTGACAACAGAGAGGACTCAACTAACCTGATCGCTTAGGCCAGTATCTAAAGAGAGACTATCCTTTATCCAGCCCAACGATACAGATTCAGCTTCATTAACCTACAGAAAGATTTAAGTAGTAACTGAAATCAATAAGAGCAGGGACATCAGATATCCCAAGCATGGAAATCTATGCAGAGCCTCAAGAGCATGAAAGGAGCAGTTAAAATACTTTTCAAACAGGGCTGTTTGGTTGAAGTCCAGGGAATTTGACTATAGCGGTCTAGTTAAATAAGGTTGTGAGGTAGCTAAAGCTGATCTTGAAGGCCTACCTCCTTTTCTTTGCTGTGCCCCACTCACACCACCCCAGGTAGTTTTTCATTCTCATCTCTTATCCTCTTTTAGGTCCTTTTAAATATTAAATATTATGCTATCCTTTTAATATTTAAAAATTAAATATTAGATCACCCCTGTTTCCTGCCTCCTCAGACAAAAAAAACAAAAAACAAAAACAAAACCCAAACACCTCTTGGGAAAGAAAGAATCTCATGCACTTATGTAAGTTACCATCACTAACATTACCTTAAACTCTAACAACTCTTCAGAACCCCTAAATTCACCCCCGAGGGGGTACCCCAGTTAGCCTATGAATGAAGCCTAGCTTAGATAGGAATATGTATTCCCTAACCTTTCAGTAATCAAAGCCCAACAATTTTGTTATGGAGAAAATCACTTTCCAGCTAATATTTTTGAGTCACTATTTTTGGTGGCTGCTCATTTTAGGAGAAGGCATTCCAGTGGATTACTATACAATATTGAGATTCCTCCTCAATTTTCAGTCAACATCTTGGCATTATTATCTTTTTATTATAGTAAGAGAGAAAGACAGCTACCTTATGCCGAGCTCAGAAAGACAAAATCAAGACCTATCATATTTATAGGGGAAAAAAAAAAAAAATCAGGGGCTCCTGGGTGGCTCAGTCTTTAAGCATTTGCCTTCAGTTCAGGTTATGGTCCTGGGATTGAGCCCAACATCGGGCTCCCTCTCCCTCTGCTTGTGTTCTCTCTCTCATTTTGTCTGTCATATAAATAAATAAAATTTAAAAAAAAAAAATCAATGTGGAATTCCTAGGAAGTACTTGAGGGAAGTGTCCTAACACCAACTGTCAATTCTTTACACCGGAGACATGAAGAATGTCCTGCAGACCTCCAGAAGGCTGGTTCCTGCCTGGTTCGTGAGAGCTGCCATTGCCCGTGCTCCCCAGTGATCACCATCTGAATACATACAAGCAGCATGCATCCAGCCTATTGTTTTTATTGTTGAGCTTTTGTTGACTTTAGAGCAAGTCCTATTTCCTTGTCGTGTGTGTTCTGATAGAAGTCACATATTTTTGGGGGCTCAAAGGTGGTGCAATCAGTGGAGTATTCAACTCCTGGTTTCGGCTCAGGTTGTGATCTCAGGATGTTTGAGATCAAGAGCCCCGTGTCAGACTCTGCACTGAGCGTGGGACTCTCCCTCTGCCCTTCCCTGCTCCCCCACCAAGCAGGTGCACTCACTGTCCCTCTCAAATTTTTTTAAAAAGTCACATATTTTTAAAGTAATCCCATTTGATTTTATAGCCTATCTTTCCATCCAGCAATACTCCTCAGAAACATCAAAAGTATTTGAAGATGAGTTTATTTTATTCTCTTATTTTGCTTATCAATAGTAGCCTTCCTCCCTACTCTATAATATAGGTTGAACCTGCCTATAAATGCCAGTCGCCAGGCACTTCATGCTATCTCACTGTTGAAAAAGATGGTGTGAGGCTGGTTTCTCATGCAGTCTTTTGGAGCTACACACCTTAAGAAGTGCTAAGGGGAGAGGATTCCTTTTAGCCTAAAGCAACATCCTCCTCCCAAATGCCCAGGTTTGGAACCTCTAAGATATCCTCAATATCCTTCCCTTCTCGTCCCTCAAATCCCATTTGTAGTCAACCCCTGATCATTTTCTTCCATTATGCCCACCTCTTTCAACTATCACCTCCTTGAGTTCCCTGGGAAACAGACTCCAAGGGGCAATTTGTGTTCATGAAGTTGATTGTAAAGTGGTCTCAGGAACAACACCTCTTGGGGGAAATGCACTGGTCAGAGAGAGCAGTTGAACTATGATGTATTCACAACAAAAGCTTAAGCCAACCACATGGTAAGCTGTGGAGTTGAGATGGCTCAATAGAGATGGCCTCAATTAAAGAAAGAGAGGAGGCCTTTCTACTCCACCCTTGACCCACCATTGAATGCAGAACAACCCAGGAAGCAGACTTAACCTTAGGCGAGGCACTGCCCTTCAGCAGAGGCCTAGTTCAGAAGGGGACCCACCTATGAGCTATCAGGAGCCATCACTCCCAGGAACTAGGCAAAGTCAATGTCTTGGTCTTTAAATCTGAGAGGCCCACCACCACATCCACTATTATTTGTAAACTTTCAAATCTTTGTTAGAAAAATGTTCTATGAGCTATAGGATTCATCAAAAGAAAAAAGATCCCAGTTTTAAATCTTTGAATTTCACTGTTTTTCCATCACTGTTTTGGGGAACTAACATTTTTACTCCACTCTGCACACACTTGATAAGCCATTTCAAATTAAAAAGAAAAAAGGAAATAAAATGTCAAAGTATAATTTTTACCTTAAGGATCTGTAGCTGAACAGCAGACTTATATATTTTCTAGGAGCATTCTGCTGGTCAAATGTCACCAAAACAATTTCCAAGCTAACCTGCCCTCATTAGTTCTCTGAGATCTTGATTACAAATTTATAAGAAACCTGCCCCAGACCACCAGAGAGCACCTTCAAGACAGCCATCCCGTTGGCCCTCAGCATTTCCCACTGGGAACATTAGAAACCTTGCCCATCAACCAAAATAAACAGCTCCTCTCATGAATAGACCCAATAAAGGTCCTATAAATCATAGCTGTCAAAAATGTCAGTAGCATTGCAGAAGACAGAAATCAATCCAAAATTCATTAGTTTGCCTGACAAGAGCCTAATCTCATTGTTTAATACCAACCATGGCACCTTAGGTAGAATAGGAAGCTGCAAGAGATCATCTTGGTTTCCTGTCACAGAAACGTTTAATGTTTATGGCTTCAGCTGCTCTTCAGACCATTCCCATTCTGTGGGCAGAAACCCTTGCCCTCTGCTTGGGGTCAAGTTGCCTGTGGTAGGAGACAGGAATCATTCTGGTATTGCTACCATTTTTCACAGATATTAGTGTCATGGTTGGGTGGTTTGCAGGCATTTCAGGTAAAAAGGACACAGAGGTGACTGTGTAAGTGAAGTGCTTCTGTATGTACGTGAGTCAAAGTGTAAACACAGTTTTCTCATTATCAAAAACACTCCTGCTGACCAGAGGACAGCATGAACACCTCCTTCCCCTTCACATAACCCTTGATATGACAGCTCTTTTGTGACTACATCTCTCCTTTGAGGCTGCCCTAGTTCATTTTAATCAGATTTCAATTGCATACGAATATTCAGGATTAGCAGTGATGAGGGGTGGTGAGCAGGGGCAGAAGGAGAAAGGAAGCCTAAGATAGATAGTGACATCACACAGGTAATAGCCTCCTGTGCACAGAAAACGGTCAATTCCCTTTTTTCAAGTCCTAGAAGAACCCCACAAACTGGCAAACGTTCTGGCTAGGTTGGCCTCCGAAATATCCCCCTTGACCCAACCTATACATTCTCTTACCCAATCCCACTGGAATGACTTGGCTTCTTCACTACCTGTCCAACACCTTCTAAGGACCATAAGAGTTCCTTAGAATACCTCATTTCTGCTCACATTAATGTAGTCCATTAATAATCCTCCAGGGCTTATGTTGTCTGTATACCTCATGGCCCTTAATACTGTCTTGTACTGTGACTGTCTTTTCAAAAGAAAAGCATTGATTCCTAAAGACCTTCAACCAAAGTTGTTGAATCCATTATTCATTTTGACTAAGGATATATATATATATATATATACCCTTATGGTTATATATATAACCATACATATATATGGTTAATTTATGAAAAAGGAGGCACAAATATACAATAGGCAAAGGACAGTTCAATAAATGTTGGGAAAACTGAGCTACCATGTACAAAAGAAGGAAAGTGGACCACTAACTTACACCATAAAAAAATATTAACTAAAAATGGATTAAAGATCTGAATGTTAAAGATCTAGAATTCTTTGGTTTTATCCTTTTTTCCAATGTCCTTGGAAACTAGAGAAATTTTAGTGATGAAAAGAAACTATCTTTTTTTGCATTCAGCCCCTACTATCCCCCTCCTTAAAAGAATCCTATTGCCAATGTAAAACCTGAGAACTTGAACTGAGAAGGAACTATAAAGTCATTTAACACGACCTTCTCCCATCCACACACTGTGAATGGTATAACAGGCACACCCAGACCTCCCTGCCAGATGGTCTTCCAGCCCGAGTCTGAGCACTTTTAGTAATTTCCAACCTTTAGTTTTCAAAACCACATACGACCATTATTAACATGATAATCCTTGGAAGGTTGGATCATGGCTATCCGGTCTCTTCAGGAGTCTTATATTTTCTAGGCTCAATGGCTAGATTTCCCCCCTCCCTATATTCTTCTCCATAAATAGCTACTAAGCTGCATACCCTTCTGTCAAACAGGACTTAGAGTTAAAAACAAAAACAAAAACAAAAAAACCTTCAGATGCGGTCTACAATAAAGGTTTATCACAAACTCCTAAGTCACCATGCAACAATACTTATGTTCCTTTATATCACAAAAACTTCTTAATCTCTTATTTTTCTGAATTAACATTGCCTGGCCATTTTTCCACATATTAGTCACAATCATCCAAAGGGCTGGTAAATATACACAACCTAATTAAAATATGAAAATAATGAAGACACTTTAAATGAATTTCCCTGATTTCCCTTTAAATTCATTATTGCCAAAGCTGCAATTTCCAACTGAATTATAGAACTTGTAAGTTGCCAAAAGAGGAAAATACAACCAGTAATCATACTATTCATTGGTGAATTGTCTTCAAACTATTTTCAACCATTGGCTGATTACCTTACTGATTTGGGTTTTGGTGCCTGAAGGAGATAGCAATTAAAAGTTATAAGATTTAAATATATTGGAAGCTTCACAGAAAAACTGCCTCTTATTATGCTTTCTGCCAATGCTTTGTTCATGGGTTTCTATTAGTTTTTTTTTGAGGGGGGGGCCTTTAAGTGAATAAGACATGCACATTTCTCCCTGTACTCATTCCATGAAGACTAAATTATTTTCATCATAGCAAGATGCAAGAAGTCTTGAAAAAAGGCAAGAATGTCGTCTTTGCCCCTACTCATCCTGCTCTCCCTAGATCTGTGCTTCCCTTGTCCTATTTTGCACAAAAATTCTGACTGCTAATCCTACTTCCTATCACACAACTGTCCTCACTGCCAGTCCATACTACTTCCTTTGTCAAGATGTCACAGGGAATGATTTGGTAATGTCATTTTTTATGGGACTAAAGCATCTATAAAATTTCAGTGGATCAATTTATCAGCTGATGGTAGGGGGAAATTGTTGGGACATCTTCAGTTTTTGAAATAAAGAGGCACAGCTTTGAGAATCAGAGATTGGAGTTCTAGTCCTATCCCCATTTGGAGCCTCATTTCCTCATGGAATAATACATAGTATCATAGGAAATATAAAAAGATGTGTATAAAAATCTTGGCATACTTCCTGGCACTTAAATCTCAGCAGTATATTCTTTACCATTATTATCAATTGCAAAAGAAATGCTAGATCATGCAGTCTGGGCTTAGGATTCATACCTTCCTGCATGGTTCTTTCTCTGCTTATCTAAGTCTGGACTATCACAGGTGTCTTTAGAAGACATTTTATGCTCTGGCTTTAGAAGGACTGCTTATTTTGAGAAAGGAGGCTGGGGTACTGGGCTACAGTTGCAAAAGCAAGCAGAGAACCAATCAGTTCAGGCAATCTCCATATATCCTTCAAAGCTCCGAGGACAGTGGCCTAGGTTGCATGGGGCCAAGGAGGAGGGACCACTCCAGTTCTGGAAAGTGGGGTGCAGTGCAGAGTACAGGCAGGTCCCTGGCACTGGGATACAGTAACATGGCTGTGTTAAATTAATAAACAAGGAGGCCACTGGACTCATGTGGCTCTAATGCACTGACAGCTGTCGTAGGCAAACCAAAATGCTAAGTCTGTAAAAGCCTCAAGGTTACCAAGTCAAAATGCTAAGGGTGACTGATCACAGACAACTAGGCTTCAAGTTATGTAGCCAATCAATTTTCTTACTTTGCTTCCATCCTCTTATCAATCAAAAGTCTCTCCCTGAGCTCCTGTTGGGGGAGCCCTCCTGACCACTTCTGGTTTGGCACTGCCCAGCTGGAATTGATTTTTGTACAAATAAAGTCTTCAGATTAACATGTCTTTTTTTTTTTTTTTTTTAACAATATAGAGGTAGAAGTCTTTGAAAAACTATAGTATCTGTGGGGGGAGGGGAGAGACTATAAATGGTTTTTCTCTTTCTCCTTTATCCCTTAGTTCTGTTTCTTCCTTCACAGAAATGACTGGTCTTAGAAATCAAATGTTATTGCTTTCTTGGGGCACCTGAGTGACTCAGTTGGTTAAGCAACTGACTCCAGTTCAGGTCATCATCTTGGGGTCCTGGGGTCAAGCCCAGCATCAGGCTTCCCACTTAGCCGGAGTCTGCTTCTCCCTGTCTGCCCCTCCCCTGCTCATGTGCATTCTCTCATTCTCTCTCTGCTTTTTAAAAAAATGTTTCTACTTTCTTAAACCACAGAACACTTAGTAACAACGTTTTCCAAATGCAAGGTAAAGAACAGTTTTTTGTTTTTAAGTTTTTATTTAAGTAATCTCCACACTCAACATGGGGCTAGAACTCAGGACCCCGAGATCAAGAGTTGCATGCTCCTCTGAGACAGCCAGGCACCCCTCAAGGTAAAGAACGGTTAAAAACAAACAAAATGAACAAACCAGCTCTAATGTCCTAACATTTATACATAAATTTTGAGATAAGAGATTTCACTTCCTCATATTTTTTATATTGCTGTAACGCTTACGTTAAAACCACGTATATGCAAAATTTTATGAGTAACCAATAAGCTTGCTAGGTGGTTTGACTTTTCTGCATTTCATTATACAAATTCTCTGGTTGTTTTTCCAATGAGCGTATAGCTGTGATGCTAATACTGAAAACATTAAATAAAATACTTGCCAGGAATAAAAACACTATTTCCATTGTTTTCCCTATCCTAAGTTTTTTCTTAATAAAATTGCTCTGGAAACATCCATCTCCCCTCAAGTGCCTGAGGGGATGAAGTCTGATATCACAGCAGTCCAAGTGCTGCATATTTTCCGGCTGGTCTTGGCCCTGCCGTGTGATCTGATAGGAGTGGCGACTCTTAGTACAAGTCACCTGGGAATATTACTTTATGGTAATATCTGTTACAGATGTAACAGAACCTCTCCCACTTCACACGAAGCAAGAAGAGGCTCCCAGGACTCTCACTGGAGTACATTACAAATGCGATCCAAATTGTTCCCCATCATTTTCACTTACAATGCAATACCCTGTGGCTCTACTTTGTCCTGTGTCTTCGAGAGCAAAATTCAGCAATGTAAGTCTTTACCAAGTTTAATAAGACCATTAGAAATTTCCACAGAAGCCATGGGAGAGAAAACCAGAAGTTCTAAAAGCAGGGGGAAACAGAGTAATTCTGAACCAGACCTAACAAGATACATCTGCTTTGGGACAGAGAAAGCCTTCTCTGGCTCAGATTGTAAAATGGGGGAATGAGTTTTCTGCTCCTCTTCCATCCCTGGTATGTCATATTTCATGTTCCACTTCCACCTCAGGGCACCTTGTTTTCTTTTGTTGAATAGAGCTTGGTTTTTCTTGGCACAAATGAAGGGACGAGCCTATTCGCACTGGAGGGAAACCATTCCATGCCATGCTTTCGAAGGGTGCTCAGTTTTACAAGATAGATGGGGGGGAGGGGGGCAAGGAATTGAAGCCAGAAACTAACCCAATTCCAGAGAGCAACCTGGTGAGGGACTCTGAGCCAGAAGTGTTCCAGGACTTTCAAAGCACAGAGGCAACACCATTTTCCCCCCAAGATCACACAATCCTCATTCCTATTTTTCGCAGGCCACTGGAGGTCTCAGAGTTTATTTTCTAAAATTAGTTTAAAACCAAACCACCTAAACTTGCTGATCCCTGTTATTTTCTTTGTAGTTCTAAAATGTCTAAGCAGTTTCCTGCCTTGGCCAGTCCAAAATGGGGGTTAGAGGAGTGGAAATGGGTTTTTCTTGCTCAATGTGGAATAGCCCAAAGAATCCTCTTCCTTGAACAGGCTTTTCTATTGTGACTAGAAGTGGAGACAGGGTTGCAGATCAGCCAGAACCTCCACTGACCTCTAAGGCATAACCGTAAAGCATGTTTTCCTTTTTAATAAAACCCTAAAATAAACTTTAAAACATTTACTCTTTCTCAAGGTGGTTTCAGGGAGAAAGGCTCTAGGAGGCAAGTCAGTTTCATCATCTGGTTTGACTTTAATTTAAAAGGAGTTGCACATTTCCCCTTAGGCCTGTGAGAAATTATCCAATAAAATGTTTAATGTTTAAAGAAAACCAATGATGCTATAACTGGTTCCAAAGTGAAGACGCTGCTGTACCTATTGAAACTCCCTATAAACCCTCTACTGAAGCCCTGATCAGGAGACAGAGGCAGGTAATAGACCTGGGACTTTCTACCTCAGTCCCCTACTGCACTCACTGGTTCATTTTATAAATGGCTTAAGCCAAAAGCAAAACACAGATCAAGCAACAATGTGAAAAGCATCTATCAGATACAAATCCTTCCTGCTCCAGCCAAAAGGAGCTGGGCAATTCAAAACAGCAGCATTACTTCCCTCCAGCAGCCCTGTGAAGCTCCTTTTGAACCCATGCTCAAGGAAAAAAAAAAAAAAAAAAAAAAAAAAATTAAAGGCGGAGCACCTGGGTGGCTCAGTCAGTTAAGCATCTGCCTTCAGCTTAGGTCATGATCCCAAGGTCCCGGGATACAACCTCACACAGGGCTCCCTGCTCACAGAGCCTGTTCTCCCTCTCCCTCTGCATCCCGCTTGTACTCTTTCTCTGGCTCTCTCTCAAATAGATAAATAAAATCTTAAGAAAAAAACAAAAGAAAAAGAAAAAAAAAATTGAAGGAGAAATGGAAGGTTGAAAACAGACAAGTGACTTCCATATTCCAGGCCAGGAACTGGGGGACGGTCCAGATTAAGGACTGATTATAAAGCCAGTATCAAAGTGATGACTTACCCCTTGGATTTCATGGTCCAGCATTTAACTTCTTATAAAACAATCCTTCTTTTAAAACTACGATATTCTCCAGTTTTTTTTCCTTTTCCAAAATTTCTCTAATGCCCAGTGCCCCTGAAACATTTCATATACATGTTTACAGAAGAAACCTCATATTTCCCTACATTAAAATGCATATTCTTGGTTAGTTTTGCATTCCTCTCTCTTCCAACTAGGTAATTCCATTGGGGCCATCTAAGTGCTCTTAACAATATAAGAAAAATGTAGTATATAGTCCCCCACCTTGGAGCTTATGATTTCGCTGGAAATAAATATCAGCAAATTCACAAGAAAGGTAAAGTCACTGCTCTCCACAGGTTGCCTAAAGCAATCTGTCACCCATCCAGGTACCCTCAGCCTTTCTTAGCCCTGTTCACCTGGCCTCCTCTTTCTCATCTTTCAAAACCCACACCTTTCAAGATGAAGCCAAGTTTGGCAATATGTGTTTTAAGAAATGTTATCCAAAACTTGGTAATAAGAAAAACAATTACAAGTCCTTACAATATTATACTTAAGTACTAAAGGGTCTTGCCTCAAATTATTTCATTCTCTATGATAATGTGCCTGTTTTGATGTAGGATTTATTACTGATTAGATTCCAGGCCTTAAGTTACATGTTATTGACTTTCGTCTGTTAGAGGTAAGAATGATTTCTGTCTGAGAGAGAGAAGATAAACCCAAACTTAGAGTTACAGAGTCCTGGAATATTGTCTCCTAATTAGTAACCTTACATCGAAATGCTTTCCCTTCTAAATATGTAAATATGTACTTTTCAAATACCATTGAACCAGCTTTACTATCTGATGGTTTTCCTCATAATTGGGTTGACATGTGTGGCATCTTTGAGTCATGTTTTTGACTTTTGTGAAATGTAAAATGGTGGATGCAGTACTATGGTCATGTTCATTGCTGTGCTATTTATAACAACTAGAAATAAGTCAAGTATCATTAGGGAATAGGGAAATAAACAATATACATGTGAAACAGGTGACTAAGCAGTTTATGAAACTGATGGTTATGTGAAGGTAAAAATAGTATTGAAAAAAGCAGCTTTCAAAACAGCATACATGGTATGATTCTTTCATAACTGCATCAATGTATGTGTATATGTACAGAAAGAATTCTGGAAAAGTGTTCCCTAAGATATTCACAATGATGGCTTCTAAAAGGGTAGATTTCATAAAATTTTTTAAATTTTTTATTTAAGTTCAATTAGCATATACTGTATTATTAGTTTCAGAGGTGGAGTTCAGTGATTCATCAATTGCATACAACACCCAGTGCACTTTACTTCAAGGGCCCTCCTTAAAGCCCATCACCCAGTTACCCCATCCCCTCCAGCAACCCCCAGTTTGTTCCGGAGAGTTAAGAGGAAAACAGGGAAGCAAATCATGTAACTTTTAAAACCCTGTTTGTATGTCTTCTTTGTAAACATTTTTCCTTTAAAAAGTTATTTCAACCAAAGGGTCATTTCCTAGGTTGGAAAAGGTGTATCTCCACTGAAAACCTGAGTAGAATGGACCCCTCTCTCTTGTGGTATACTGGATATGGGGTATTTCTGGGAGAGCACCTTTAAGACATCAGTGCCCCAACAGGTCTGTCTCCTCCATACTCGACCACCAACCTGTCAGGAGCCCCAATGTCCCTATAGTTCATCTTTAACCCCAACATGTCAAATACGTGCTTGTGTTTGAGGCATAGTCTTTAAGCCCTAGCAAACCACAGCTCAGTTCTCTACTCTTCCAAACAATTTGACTGGGTGTTCTCTTAACTTTATGTCCCCCTCTTTAATAGCAGTATCATTAAAATTTAGACACTTGCCTGAAGCCCCAAGGAGTGGCTAAAACAAAACCACAGTGGCTAGTCTAGATCCTTCTAGCCCTTTATCTCTGTGCCTAGTCTCCTCTTCATACTTTGATGTTGGTAAGGGCTCCACGACTTAAAATGCTGCAAAATGGTTTGCTAATGTAGTTTGTAGCTGTTCTGGTCAGACCCTCAACTGCTGAACTCTACCTCATGTTAGGCACTGTCGATGAGAACACTTTTATTCACTCACTTATGAAATATTTATCATCAACCATATGCCAGGCACTTGACTGGGCTCTGGAAATTTGAGGGTGAGCAGGAAAAAGCTGGTTCTTCCCATTACTGATCATAGAGTCCAGTTAGGAAAATCCTCATTTTCTAAGTAAGTATACCACAGGGTCAGAGAACAGATTACTTTTTACTGGTGGGTTTGGCCCCAGGAGGACAGTCAATCTATGCCTTTCCTAATCTCCATGAGCATTTTGTGAAACCAGGTTTCTTCCTCCTTCCCCTCAGCTGTCTTACTGATAGGTTTCCCCACATTAACTCTCACTTGAGTCATTTTATTAAATTTCAGAGAGCACAGAGGGAAAATCTAATGTGTGTTCACTTCATACCCTCTTCTTTTGGGATATTCAGGACATACTACCAATCCCTCCTATAAAGTAAAAAAGTTCCTCATATATAAAGGCAGAGTTAATGATCCAAATGTCTACCCTGTAAGAATTTAGCAACCACAGTATGTCAGCCACTGTGCAGAGATACTCATTTGTATTTGTAGGACACACACTTCGAGTTAAGACACATCTATAGTGAAATAGCTCCAGGCTCCCTTCCAGGACTATTGGAGATCAAAAAGCTTAAGAAAGCAGGAGCAAGAACAGAATTTGTGGTCCTTTAAGAGAATAAAGTTAACTGAACAATTTGGGGTCAAGTCTAACTCATGACTCAGGTTTTGTTAGTATCATGCTCTAGCCTATTTATACTAATAATTCACTGAGCTACAAAACTTACCTAGGGATAAAGTAATGCTGACCACCTATCTCCAAATATGGACACATTCAAGACTTCTCCATAATATTAAATCATTAAAGCAGAAATCTAGAAGCGATTATTTGACACTTTTCTCCTACCCCAGATCCTGTCACCAAACGTTCTTGATTTTTCTTCTAGACTTCTCTCTCTCCATATCCACAACTACCATTCCAGTCCAAGATATCTTCCCCTTATCTCTCACCTGGACCACTCAATCAACTACCGAATAATTCCAAAGAAAATCTTCTCAGGCCCTCCTGTTTTCCTAAATCTACGTAAGCTATGTCACCACCTACATAAAATCCCACAAGGCCTTTTCACGGTTGTCAGGCAAAGACCACGATCCTTAGCATGGCCTGCAAGATTTTGTAACTGTCTGGCTCCTGCCTGTTTTTTCTCAACCACATCTCTCATCTCCCCATCTGTCAACCCTATCGAGTTAGGATTTTTGATCTTGACCTTAAGGAACCACATTCCTGCCCTTCCAAGTCCTTGGATTGAGGAGTTACTATGTATTATTTTCATTCACCATAACCTAATATGGTGTCTGGTATCTAGAAGGTATTCATAAAATGCTGAGTCAGTGAATAATGGAATATGCCCAATAAACTTTAAAGTAACATACTTAAAGACTTTATTGCATTATATTCTTTCCCTTTATACCATAAAGCACATTAAAAATTTGAATGTCCCTTTAAACACTTGAATTTTTGTTTTGTTCTTCAGGCATCTTATTCATTGCAACTATCTTAGAAAGACCTTTCACAAGTCAGTATGATGTACATACTCATTGCGCAAAGTGAAAACATTCTGAAGAAAGGGCAGTTTTCCTATATTCCAAAAACTGTTTTTGAAATGTGTCAATTCATTTGAAAGGTATAATGAAATATCCAGACATTAATTGCCAAGTAGTTGAGTTCAAAGAAAATATTTTTCTAGTCCAAAGAAATTATCAAGTAACCAATCTGGTGATTTGTGTCCCCTGAATCAAATAATTGAAACAATTTTTGACATTAAGTAGGGAAAGACCACAAAGAGGTTCTTCATAAGTAACAGATCATCCTTAAATTGGGCAACAGCAAATAAGAGGTTATTAAGTTTCCAGTCCTTTGAATCAAGTGCATTTGTTGACATAAGACATTGACAAAGGGCCAAAAAAAGCGTGGTGAGAAACTGTCACACAACTCTACCCAGAGATAGCTCAGAAACTTTAGGCCTTACTAAGCTTACTTGGTTTTATTAACATGCACACTGTTTATCATTTTAAGTCTTTCAGCCCTTATCCAGTAGTTGAATTGTACAATTCCACTGTTCCTCAAACTAGGATGAGCAGCTATATCCAGCCTTTTCTTTCTCCTACATAAGGTGTCTCTCATTTTTTTGCTTGTTTTTGTTTTTTCCCCAACTACCATAGTGGTTTCCTCATTAATCCTTTTCTCCTGCTTGGACAGGCCAGGCAACCAAGAAGGAGTCTAGAAGCCTCATTGTTTTAGGAGAAATTAGAATTAGAAGTGAAATTGGTAAAAACAACATTTATGCCACATGGGATAGTCTCTTTCAAATATCTCAACCCTAAAATGGAAGATGCACATAAGGCTAGCCCAGTAATTGCATGAGCTTCTGCTAATGAGACTGAGCCTTTGTTTCTCAGTATAGCATGTAAAAAATCTTTTGGATGGGGGGGTGAGAAACACTAGTTTTGTTGACAAGTTACTGAAAGTGTTTAACAAGGAAGCAACCTATTATTTTCATAAAAAAAAAAAAAAAAAAGAAAAAACAGAATTTGTTATTGTCTCTTTTTGCCAGAAGCTTGCTTTCTTCAATTTCAGGGAAGTAACTCAATCATGATCCAAAAATGAGATACTTACCCATGTCAACAGTGAACCAAAAGAAGCTGTAGTCTGCTATTGTCAAGGAATATTGAGATGCTGGCAATCGCATTGGGAATAGAAAAAGTTAAAGACTAGGTTATAAAGTACAGTGAAATCTCAGCATGGAGGCATTTACTGTCTATAATTTAACCATGTATGTTTGCAAACAAAAGAAAAACCAAAAAACAAGAGAACAGTTTAACTAGTGTGGGCCATCCACCCAGCTCTTCCTCTCTATGAACATCTGCCTCCGAGTGTGCTTGAGGGGAGAGCCATCAGTCTGCCGCTCCTCAGTCTGGTCTTGGCTCCCTTAAGTTCTCATGACTGAGTCTCTTATCACTTGGGTGAAACTCTAGTGGGAAGGGAACATCTTTTATAATACAGCCCAAAACACAAGGTGACCACTTCATATAGAATAAGCTAAGAAACAGACATGCTTCAATTCTCAAGACAGTGTTGTTCTATTTAACAAGAAATGGTGTGCCTGCCTCCAATATGGCGCCTTCCCTTAGCACCTCGAAAATATACTACTCCCATTCGCATGACTGACCTAGGTTTGTGGTCAAGTCTTCCATCCTATCAAGTAGTTGGTAGGTTGCTGTCATCCTTAAATGTCCCACAAAAGAAAAAGAAATGCACTTATTCATGTGGGGTCTATACAGTAAGAGTTTAGGAAAGGGGGGATTGAAGAAACAATCATTATTATCCTAGTTTTGTCTTGTACATTTAAGTTACTTGCTTCTTCTGGGCTTTTCTCCTCTGATTAAACCTCTCTCCTGTGCTTGTCTCTCATGGCCATTGTGTTCATCAAGATTTTAACAATGACGACGTTAGAGCATAAATATTCTATTCGTCTGACAATTCTAGGGAAGAGCATTTTTCAAGGTCGTTACACACTATCTCAATCAGTATCAATTTTTAAAAAATGGCTAAATTTTGAGTTTTTTTCCTTTATTTTCCCACAAATGTATTTAGAGTCATTTGTCCAATTCTGTGGAAAAACCTGCCAAGATTGTGTTTTGGGATTGCACTGAATCCATGAAGGAGTTTCAGAATTAACCTCTTTATAGTACTATATCTTTCAATACTAGACTCAGTAGTAAAATAGTATATTCTTTATTAATTTCTCTCAATGTGTGTTTTTTTTTAATTTTCGATACAGGGAAAAGAACTGAATGCCAAGCATCTAGTCATTGATGCTCTATAAAATTATGAAAAGCGAGATTATTGAGATTTTGTCTTCCATCTATGTTTGAAATTGATAGAAATACAATTGGTTTTGATAAATATACTTTGTATCAATATATACAAAGAAATATTGCT
This sequence comes from Potos flavus, assembly GCA_028534135.1. Lineage (NCBI taxonomy): Eukaryota > Metazoa > Chordata > Mammalia > Carnivora > Procyonidae > Potos > Potos flavus. Next base: position 27,404,076 of record CM052889.1, read on the forward strand.
AAATTCACTTAACTTTAATAGTTTGAAGATTCTTTTAGATTTCACACATACCTCATTATGCCTGTTTTTCTAAAAATGCCTGAGACCTCCAACAAAATTTTGAACAGAAGTGATTTCCAGTGTTAGAGAAAAGCTTTTAATATTTTACCATTAAGCATACATGTTACTTGGCAGTATCTGCTGGAACCCAACATACACATAGCCTAGGATACAGCCATTCCATTCCTAGGTACATATGTTCACTGTCAAATATTCCTAAGGCTTATCATTGCAGCATTTATATTCTTTTCTAACTAGAAACCATGAATATGCCAACCAACACTAGAATAGAGGCAGATGCACTCTGTTACAATACAGCAAAGAGAACGAACTCACTTCAACCATATACATCAAGATCAGACTTATAAGAGCAAAAGAAGGCAGATACAGAAAAGTACACTCTGCATGATTCCATTTATGTACAAGATCAAAATGAGGTAGAACTAGTCTACGCTCTTAGAAGTCAGAGGAGTAGTTATCAGTGGAGGAGCTAGTGAATGTAGAGGACAGAAGAAAAAAAACTTCTGGGGGGTCTGGTAATGTTTTGTTTCTTGATCTAGGTGCCAGTAACAACTGTATCAGCTTGTGATCATTCACTGAGCTTAACATTTATGGTTGGCGAATCGATTCCCACTTTAAATTGGATAGATGAGGCTCCACTGGTTTCCAGATAAAATCCAAAATCTGCGTGGCCTGGGAGGCCCATAAAAGCTCCCCTAACCACTTGCTGCCACCCAACCTTTTGCTTTATGTTAAAGCCGCATACATAGGGCTCCCTGAATGTTTTATGTACTTTGCCTTTCACATTATTTCCCCTTAGTAAATTTTATCAGAGGCAGTTTATAGTCACAAAAGCAATGACTAGGAGAATTTGCTAGGTTTGAACACAGGCTCTGCCACTTCTTAGTTCTGTAACTTTGGGCAATTCATACAACTTTTCTGTGCCTGTTTCTCCCTTTAGAAAATAAGGATAGTAATAGAGTTGCCTGATAGATTAGGCTCAGAGGCCACCTCTCTGTCTTGTCTGAACTCTTAAATTTGGGGCTCCTACTCTGTGCTTCTTTATCATCCAAGGCTAACTTCCCTATCACAGCTCTAAATGAACTATTATTATGTATTAGTTTGCTAGGACTACCCTATCGAAGTATCACAGAGGAGGCGGGCTTAAACAAGAAGTTTACTTCCTCGTGGTTCTGGAGCCTAACCCAAGATCAAGATGTAGGCAGATTGGATTTCATTCCGAGGAAAGAGGCCTTTGTCTTTACATGGTCTTTCCTCCCTGCACATCTGTGTCCTAATTTCGTCTTCTTCTTTTAAGAACACCTATCCTATTGGATTAAGACCCACCCCAATGTTCTCAATTAACTTTAAGTATCTCTTTACTGTTTCTTCAAATAGAGTCACATTCTGAGGTACTAGGGTTTAGGACTTCATACATATTTGGGGGGGGGAGGGGCAATTCAGTGCATTCCAAGGTATTTATTCATTTCTCCCTCCCTCCCAATTAGGATCTCCTGAAAGATTTTTCTTATTATCTCCAGCTCTCAACATAGCATTTGATACACAGGAGACTCTTAATAGAAGAGCTACAGAGGTAAGGAAGTTCACACAAACACGGTCATGGGAATAAAACTCATCATTTCTTAAAAGTCACCAACCTAAAGAAAGCAGGAGAGTTTCATCCAATTAAATAAACTATTAGAGTGGAAAACAGAAGTCTATAAATGCAACATACTGACCCAGTTGGGGCTGACAAAGGCATAGCTTTAACTCTAGATCAATCGCTCTGAAGTAAAGCTCGACTTTTCCTTAATAACAGCTCTTTAATATTAATTATCCAGTAACTTCCACTCCTCCTTTCTGGGTATAAGCCAACAGGGATGACCTTCATAATTTATTTCTTTAATTGTATTTTGATATGCAATTCATGGGGCGCCTGGGTGGATCAGTGGGTTAAAGCCTCTGCCTTTGGCTCAGGTCATGATCTCAGGGTCCTGGGATCGAGCCCTGCATTGGGCTCTCTGCTCGGCAGGGAGCCTGCTTCCCCTTCTCTCTCTGCCTGTGCCTCTCTGTCTACTTGTCATCTCTCTCTCTGTCAAATAAATAAATAAAAATCTTTAAAAAAATGTGATATGCAATTCATTTACTTAAAACAGTAAGAGATACAGATTAAGAAATATTCTCACTTTTGTCCCAGTCTACTTTTTTCATACTTTTCTCACTTCTGTCCTTGACTACACTCATGGTCTCTCTATGCAAATGAAAGCATATGAAAATATTGTATCTCCTTTATAAAACAAAGAATAGCATACTATACAGGCTGTTCTGAATTTTGCCCTTTTTACACTTGCCAATATATCCTGGCAACACTTCCTGTCCCAAAATAGGCTCCCACGTTATTTTGCTCAGCTATATAGTCTCTCATTGTATATATTATGTTTCATTTAACATCCCTCTAGTAATGGATCCTTGGAATGCCTCCTACAGGATACTATCCCAGGGGGTGCTAAAAGGGAGAATTTTGTCCACGTATCATTTCAAACATGTGCAGGTGCACCCAAATAAACTCTAGCTGTGGCTTTGTGAGGTCAAAGTTTAAACAGTTAAGTTTTAGTATTTTCTGCTCTCCATAAAATTATACCTTTTCACACTGATGCATGAGAGCTCCTGTTTTTCCACAGTATCACTAACAAAGATTATCAAACTTGAGTTTTTGCCCATCTGATAGATGAAACAAATTATTTCTCTGACCTATCCAAACACAGACAAGGCCACATTGTGTTACAGTGCATTTGATCTGATAGGTAAGTCTCAGCAGAGGTTAGATCATTACAAATCAGAAGTCAAGCCAATTGAGAAATTAATGATAAGACTTGACGAAATAAGATCAAAGCAAAGAGGATGGAGGAAAGAGATCATGGAGGTTGGAGTGAAAACCTTGCAGGGATCTAGTTCTGGAAGCAGTATACATCACTTTTACCCACATTCCATGGCACAGATCTAGTCCTATGTCCCACGGAAATGCCAAGAGCTAGAAAAATATCCTTAAATGAGCATGCACTTCCCAGAAACCAGCCTCTGATGCGGAAGGGAAGAAATAACGTTTGGAAGATAATTGGCGGGCTCTGCCACAGATGCATTACTATGTTTCTGTTATTATTTAAGTCCTTTAGCAAACATTCAACTTAATTGCATAATATCACTTTTATTAAGCTGTGGAATTGTATATTTTTAGAAATCCATTTCCTTCCCAGAACAATTTATTCAAAACTGGTTGTTCTCTAAACACCTTGGCCTCAATGTCCTTATCTGTAAAACAAGGAAATAGAACTGGATCATTTCTAAGGATCTTCTAGGCACCAATTGCATGAATCTACAACTGTTCGTTTAATGGGTCTTGCGGTGGTTGAGTTGTTGGCCGCCAGCCACTATCTCCACCACCACCAAGCTCGCTTTACAGCTAGCTCCTTTTTCTATTCTTCCTGTGATATTTCTATCCTTTCCTAGGAATATAACCTCATTTTAACAGGAGGCTAATGTTAGGGAAGCCAAGATTGGTATATCCCCAAGTCTCTCTACACTTCTCAAATCAAACCGATACCCCATTTACCGAATTATCAGTGAGCCAAGATCTTACGAATAAAGGGCTTCAGGTAAATCAAAGAAATATTTATTAAGTTCCATTATAAGAGCTCATAAGGCACCTACTCTTTGTCCAATACCCAATTGTACTGTTGTTACCAAGACCAACAATACTTAAACCTGAAAGATGTGTATGTTCTGATTGACGAACATTCAAAGGATAAAGAGGCATAAAAACAGAGCCCCTGACCCCAAAGAACTTAGATTTTCTTCCAGTGTATTAGGCACACCCAAATGAAAAGATAATAGGAAGGGACAAATGATTTTCTGCCAAAATGAGTAAACAGGGAGAACAAACAGTACAAATGGGGGTGGTGAGAGACCTGACCTGAATGGCTTTTCAAAGATCAATATGATGTCCAAATTCTTTGTAATGTTTAGTATGAAGGAAGCATAAGCCTGAGTAACAAATTCCCAACCATGCAAAGCAAACTTGGCCTCTCTTGGGGTTCTGCCCTCTAGGTAACGGAGATCAAGGCTCCTTCCATTCCTGCCTGTAATCAGCCCCTTGGTCGAAGATGGGAAATATCTGCTTGTCAATCATGTGTTCTTATCATGGGAGAGACTAAAACCCATGTAGTCCAAGAGAATCTTTCCAGTAATGGATAAAACTCAGAAAGATCAAAGATTACCTGTGCCTGAAATAGAGAGAACTAAGAAAAATTCCATTAACTTCACCTCCATCCTCCTATTGACACAGTGGATAGTCCAGGGCATGTAACATCTGATTTCCCATTGCCATTTGATTTATTAAAAAAAAAAAAAAAAAAGGGAAGACATCAGTTCAGTGTAAATTGAAATACTGAGTCCTATTAAAAACAACAAGTTTAGGAAACTATCATCACCCCTCATCTATCCCCACCTTCTTCAACAGCCATCAGATAACATAGGTTCTGGTTATGCAGGACTCTCAGAACCAGACCCAGTTTTGAGAATGAGCCATGTGTAATGGGGTGGTTTCCCATACTTTAAATAAAGGAGGAATTCATAACCTTAGTTTGATAGACAGAAAAACCTGAAACATAACTTGGTTACATTAGTAGATCAAAATTCACATGTTCTAAGTGAAGCTAGGACTAGAACCCAAGTCTTTCGATTCTAAGTTAGATGTTTTTCCTACCATATCTCACTGTTGGGACGCCCTTTTTTCTACCCTACAGCAGAGAACCTGGTAGTCAACACGGCAGCATTTAAGCAGGTCAATGTTACAACACACAGGTCCAAGGTCTCCACATGGGGCCCATTATTTGATCAGTTCCTTTCAGATCTAATTGATACTTAGGCCATCCAGTCCAACCCCTTTCATTTTATGGGTGGGGACAAAAAGTTACCGTGACATTAAGGAAATTACACAAGATCAAATTTTGTGTAATTGTCCAGACTTTGCCCTAAGCCAAGAACTTGCTGGATATTTTGTCACATTGTTTGCTGCTGCAAATTCTTCCCATCATTGCTGATAATTGTTTAAAACAAACTGCATTTCTCTTTTAGATGTACATAATTCATTCTTATTGACACCTCCCTCTCTTTTTCTCTCTCCCAATCATCTGCCTACTCTTCCTGCTTCCCCACTCAGACTGCATGTAATCCTCAGAGCAAAGACAAACAGGCTCAGGCGTGCAGAAAATCAGGCTAGGAAGCCACCAAGCAAAGGAAAAAGGACAACAACTGGTTCATGTTAAGTAGGAAGTGAGCACAAATGCTTCAACATCAGAATAGAGACAGTACACAATGAACAGAGCCTTAGCTAGAAGCGGGCTGGCTGCAAAGCAAGCATGTTTTAAGGCACCCTGAAATACACCCTCCACTTAGAAGACACTGTTAATACTTCATTGCTATCGTCTTAATAAGAGACTCATTTCTTTCATTACATTTTTTAACATATCTGCAATGATTGGAGGGATGGGGTTGGGGGCTAGAAGTTATGTATACCTTAGTGGGATGCAATTTAATTAAATTGTTCTTCCCAACACATATTTGAGCTCAGCCCCAGGAGGGGTTTAATAGCTGTAACTAGAAATATAAGAAGTAATTTTGAAAGGTGGGCAGTTCTGGAAAGGGCAGGCTTGCACTAGGGAAATGTAGCATGAGGTTTTGGTAATATGAACATGTTGATCCATTGGGAGCTAAGATTCAGAGCTGAGACAGGAGAGAGGGAAAAGGTGTCATGGAAGTGGAAAAGGGGAACTGAACGCGGAGGGAGGTAGCCACAGGTGGATGCCTAGGAAAGGTCCCCAATTTTCTAATCTGAGTTTGTGTTGTTTTGGAGGTCTCTGGAACTTGAAGATTTAAGGCTTCCTGCTTCTTTATTTGCCTTCTGGATAAGGTCTGTCAGGCACTTTACCCTCCCACAAAATAAACAGAAAGGTTTATGAGGGGGGAGGCCAAGCAATATACTGCCAGCCAAGCAGAGCTGCCAGACGCCTACACTCACAAGTCACTCACAGCAGCTGCCAGCTAGGAAGGAACGTTTTTAAATTGTGATTTGGCTCTTTTGGCCTCGGGAGATTTTATTAACCCCCTGTAGCAGTGAGCAATGGTTTCCTTCCGAGGACAATTCCTTTTTACTGGAAGACGAGTGTGGCTGAACCGTGGGCAGAGGGTCAGGGGTTTAGAAGCCGACCGAAACCATCTCAGTCACTTTGTCAACTGATTAATACGTGATCGTTCTCAGAGGCAACCTTGATCATAATTCTTCCATGCTGAAGCTTTCAATGGCCTCCAGTTGCCTAGCTGGTAAGAGTCATACTCCTCAGTGGCCTGATAGAGCTCAGGCCTCATGGCCAAGCATCCCTTGCTCCCACTGCTCCCCTGAGCAAAGATCACACCCACCTCACCCACCCACAGTCAATTTTGTCAATCTCCCCAAAACAACGGAGTACCCTTGAACCTCCAAGGTTTGACTATCCCATATGCTCCGTCCAGAAGGAGTTCTTCCTCTATATCCTTCAATTCTAAATTCAAATGTAGCTTCCTGGGTATAGCCATTCACAGGCAGAGGAAGACCACCTGAGCTCCAATTTTGGTTCACTGGCTGGGCAAGCTACACCTCATGTCTCACTGCTTCCATCCCATCCTCTGCAAGGTGGGAATAGTACTTCCCTCGTAGTACTGTTGTATGGATGAAATAAATTAACCCATGTAGAGACTTAAAGGGGAGCATGGGGTTTGCAGAGTTCTAATTGTTAGCTAGGATTTTTTGGGGTGCCTTTAAGTAAGCATAAGCTGATAGTTCTCTGCCACATTTTACACCTATCAAACTACAAGGAGGGTTGGTCCTCAACTGATACCTTATTTCAATCCAAGAAGACACCATTTCAGGTGGACAGTGGTTTCACTTTAAAGTTTTTAAAAGTGAGTCTGTCTTCCCATGGGTTGTGAATTCCTCAGGAGCAAAGGTTTTAGCTTAGGTTTTGTGTCTCTAGTGCCTACCTAGACCAGTGGCGGGCATATATCAGATGCTCAGTAAATACTTGTAAAGCAAGATATTATTATTCATGAAGAATACATGGAATGAAAAGTACTTGAAATTGGCATCAAGAACCGGGGAGCTCATTCATGACCTTGCCTCTTTTTTTTAATCTTAACTGCACTTTTCTCGGCCTCATTTTCCTCATCTCTAAGTTAGGGGAAAAAAAAAAAATGGAGGTCAGGAAGATAGATCAGGGACAGCTTGGGAAAGGTCTTCATGAATTCAACTTATAAAACATTTTTTTCTAAAACACAAAATCCAATGAGGGACCAATCTATTGTATTCATGGTTAAAAATAAGATTCATATTCAAAGTTCCTAGTATGGTGTCTGATAAAGAATAAATCCTTAATGCATGGTAGTGATGACTGCATATTGTTAAAATCTTATTTCTACGCAAACATTCTAACTATGTAGCATATTTAACCACTTATTAAAATCAAGGGTTTTTCCCTCTAATTTTCTCTATTTAAAAACATTGCAATGAATCTCTTTGTCCATTTTAGTTTACTTTTATGAAACTATTATTTCTGTAATAGACTGAAGGATATGAAGGTTTAAGGTTTTGACATTTATTGTCAAATAGCTTCACAATTCTTATACAAGATTTCCTGCCAGTTTTGTGTGGGTTGTTCATGTTTTTGCATCTTCATCAGCAGTACATTTTATTGATACTCAAATTTTTGCCAACGTAATGAGTAAGTTTCACTGTTTATGCCGAGTCTTTTTTAGTTACCAATGAGATTAATTCTTTCATATTCATTAGTAATTTATCTTTTTCTATAGGTTTTCTTCATGTTCATTATGACTAAAATAATATTTGGTTAGCCAAGGGGAGGAAAAAAAAAAAGACCAACAGTCACGCCAAAAAGTTAAGATGTACACAGGTTATCCAGAAACTCTTATCTCACATTTTTATTTTCATCACTGATGATCTCATTCTGTTTTCTCAAATAAAATTCGTTCCTCCCCCTCATTCCAGGTCTCTGTCTGCCTTTCCCAGGGCTCTCTTCTAGTGCCTCCTGCACCAGGAAACTTTCCTCTTGTTGCTTTTTGTCTCCAACTAGACGGTAAGAACCTTGGGTGCCAGGACTGGGTTATATTCTTCTTTAGAACTACCCACCTGCAAGATCATCATCAGGGCTAGGCTTGCAGCAGGTCCTCACTGACTGGAAGGTTCCCTAATGTTGGGTAGCCACTCTATGGCCAACTCAAAGGATTAAATCCATCCCTCCTAAGGGCCATGCCGTCTGATGGACTAGAACTGTACCATCAATTGTTAAAGATTGATAAAGCATGTAGTATTGAAAAAAAAGAGAATGAAGATGGCTAGCCTATGTTCAAAACCTGAGAAGCAGGAGCACAGATGGTCTACGTCCCAGTGTGAGGGCTCAGATTGGACACCATCACCAACCCTGGGGAGGGCCATCTGCTTTACTCAGTCCACCAATTCAAATGCTAAGCTCTTCAAAAAACATTCTTACAGACTCACCCAGAAATATCATTTAACCAGAATATCTGGGCATCCATGACCTACTCCAGTTGACACAGTAAGATTAACCACCAAAGTCTATTATCTGTGACTAGTTTCCCTAGAAGAACAGAAGTGAGGGGGAAATAGTTTATTTCCCTAAGAGCCAAGGATGCCCAGAACCTGGCCATTTATCACTTCTGAGGAAGAACCTCATAACCTGACTACAGTGCTAAAAGCCATTTTAAGCAATGCTGGTATCCTTTTAAGTATCAACTCCATAATCTGAATGGAAGGAAACTAATTGGACTTAATTTCATCTGGCGTGTTTACTGGTGTTCTAGGACATGGAAGTCAGTTTGCTGAGATTGGTTTGGGAACACAGGTGCTTAAGCTCTGCAAATGCCCTGTCCACCACAGAGCCTGAGAGCACAAAATGGAGCCCAAGCCTAGGTAGGAAATCCACAAAGGCTGTAACAGCTCCTGGTATGCCCAGGTAATTCCAGATCAGAATGTTCAACTCTATAAAATAGGCAAATCAGAGAGCAGAGCAGATCTATAGATGGTAAAACGATCTAGTTTATTCATCTACAGAATGTAGGATTAGGTTGTCCAGTGAACTCCCAACATGTTAAGTATTAGTTTTAGATTATCAATCAGCTGATAGAAAAGCACTGATAGAAAAGGGAATATACATCATAGAATTTAAAAATTATTAAAAGAGCCTGACCACTGAAGAGGAATGAATCCAAAGCAAAGATGTAGCAAAGTGTAATTCAGCTGCCAAAGTTAGGAGATGTTAGGAGAGCCACATGGGTTTGAGGTCCAACTTCCACTTTCTGATTACATATGTGACCCTGCACAGGTTATTTGATCTCTCCTAGCTTCATGACCCTCTTTATATAAATAAGCTGTACTCTTATTTAGGGTTTGTCTCCATTTAGAATCCCAACATTCAGTTATTCTAGTCCTGGCCTTAATACTAAATGATCTCTTGGTTTTTGTCCCTTAGTGGACTTGTCTATAAAGCAATGGTGGTAAAAACATTTCACCAAAGTGTCATAGGAGATCACGGCTGTGTAAGTGCTTAGAAATGCTTTAAGTCATCCTTGAGCATCAGGTAATGCCTTCATTACCACCATTTTTAAAATATCTAGCTTTTCAAAGGACTGGAATTCAAGACTGTCACTTGGTTGTGTCTTTCAAAGAAGGGTCCTAGTCTTGCCTGGATTTCCCCAAGGAGATAAGGAGAGGGGCTGGCTCAGAAGAAACATCAAAGACACAAGACTATTTCCCTACCAGCACAATGAAAATAACATTTATAATTACCTAAGCCTTGTCAAAGAGCTTTCTCAAACATTGTTTTATTCAGTCTTCACAGCCCTGAAGATGCTTATCCACATGTTAGTGATAAGAAAGGTGAAGCATTAAAGAAGTTAAACTTTTCTAAACTCACCCAGTTCTTTGGAAGACACAGAAGCAAACCACAATGTCCTAACATATGGCCTGCATTGATCAGGAAATGATGGGGCCTGATGTCCACTCTTGGTCATCTTTTAAGTTTTGTCTTATTTTAACCTTTTTAAAGATTTGAAAAAGCAGGCACACACAAAAGAGTGGGTGAGCAGAGGTGGGGGGCGGGGGTGAAGGGGCAGGAACAGAGGGAGAGAGAGAATCCTCAAGCAGACTCCCTGTTGAGCAAAGAGCCCAAATGCAGGGCTTGAACCCAGGACCCTTAGATCATGACCTTAAAATCAAGAGTTGGCCACTTAACTGACTGAGCCACCAGGCACCCCTGCATTACTTCTAACAGCTGTGAAGCTTCTCCTTCCTCCCTAGAGGGCACAATCAACCCCTCTTCATGTACTCCATAATTTTTCTTACAAATTTTTAATAAAACACATTCACATGGCTATGTATTTATCTTCCTTCTCACTGGACTATGAGGTTTCTAAGCCCAGAAACCACACTTATAGCCATAGCTAACATACTGGTTAATAGAAGCTGGGGCCCAGCAAATGATCATGGAATAAATGACCAACAAAAAGGCCATCAAAAGTTTAGAAGGAGGAACAAAGAAACAGGGGCAGGGAGGAGAGAAGGAGGTGCGGAGGGAGAGAGAGAGGAGGAGGGAGAGAGGTAGGCTGGCTGGTTCTATCTGACCATGTTTCCAAGCCAAAAAGCACACTGTAAATGTTTAGCTACTGAGTTTGCCTACCCACATTCTGTTCACCACCATTAATGAGAACAGTTAAGAGTTGGTGTATTTGCAAACATTTCCACCCAAACACAACAAAAACTGGCAAAAATGAAGAGGGTGTCCCAGCATTTCTGTTAGTCATTTACCATGACTGTCCAGAGAACCCTGTATTTTCCAGAGCTAAGATATGGGAAACTTTTTTCCTGGGGTAGAACAAAGAAGCCCAATAATTTAACTAGAAATGGGGAACATGGGACAACAAAGACAATGTCTATCATCTTACCCCACACAAAAAATGCAGTTAGTTTTATAGATGCACATACACACACACAGGCTTAGTAAGCTGAAATATACTCATGAAAAATTATGAAGTACCTCATTCACCCACTCACTCTCCTCCATCTGTGCCTCATAGCACAGTGCCTGTCATATAACAGGCACTCAAGAAATAAGTGACTGAATTCAAATGTGCACAGAAGAAATTGAACAGATAAGAACATGGGGTTATCTGAGTCTTCTTGTTGTTTAAATGCCATTACCCGGGACACCTGGGTGGCTCAGTGGGTTAAAGCCTCTGCCTTTGGCTCAGGTCATGATCTCAGGGTCCTGGGATCGAGCCCCACATCGGGCTCTCTGCTCAGCAGGGAGTCTGCTTCCCCCTCTCGCTCTGCCTACTTGTGATCTCTCTGTGTCAAGTAAATAAATAAAATCTTTAAAAAATAAAAATAAATGCCATTGCCCTTTATACATGAAAACTAAAGTAATGTCTGTTTCCCCAAAATGATCAATCTCTACTAATAGGTCAATAAGTCATCTGAAGATGCAGAATGAAGCAAGTAATTTCGTGTGCATTCTCACACAATTGTCAGGTACATCCATAATTACAACTCAAATACAAACAGTTGACCTTCATCAGTAGGTATCTTAATTATCATATATTGAAAGTCTACGTGCCAGAATCTGTGTGAGGTGTTAGGAATAGAGGATTAAGACAGATGTGATCTCTACTTCTATTTTAGTGGAGAAGATGGAGAACAAAAAGCTTAACTATAATCGACAAGGCAAGAAACAACAAACATTAGAGAAGTTGTGGAGAAAAGAGAACACTTTTACACTGTTGGTGGGAATGCAAATTGATGCAGGCACCTGGAAAACAATGTGGAAGTTCCTCAAAAAGTTAAAAATAGAGCTACCCTATGACCCAGCAATTGCATTACTGGGTATTTACCCCAAAGATACAGATGCAGTGAAAAGAAGGGGCACGTGCACCCCAATGTCTGGAACAGCAATGTACACAATAGTCAAACTGTGGAAGGAGTCGAGATACCCTCCAACAGATGAATGGATGAAGATGTGGCCCATATATACAATGGAATAGTACTTGGCCATCAGAAAGAATATCCAACTTTTGCATCAACTTGGATAGGACTGGAGGAGATTATGCTAAGTGAAAGAAGTCAAACAGAAAAAGTCAACTATCATATGGTTTCACTTATTTGTGGAACATAAGGAATAGCATGGAGGACATTAGGAGAAGAGAAAAATGAAGGGGGAGAAATCGGAGTGGGAGATGAACCATGAGAGACTATGGACTCTGGGAAACAAACGGAGAGTTTTAGAAGAGAGAGGGGTGGGGGAATAGGTAAGCCTCGCACTGGGTATTAAAAGAGGGCACGGATTGCATGGAGCACTGGATGTTATACGCAAACAATAAATCATGGAACACTACATCAACTAATGATGTACTGTATGGTGACTAACATAACACAATAAAAATAAATTGTTAAATTACAACAGCATTTAATTCACTCTATGGTCCCTTTGATACTGCAAGCATATTATACATTACCGTAATTCTTTCCCCTATGTAAAAAGGAAAACTAAAAACTAAAACTAAAAAAGGAATTTAGTTTTAGTTTTGAATTTAGTTTTCCTCCTCTCTCAATAAATGCATCTTGTGTTTCAGGGAAGCAAGAAATTACATTGTTCAGCCCTTGTCACTCTGGAAGCCTTTACATCACTGTCAAATGCTCTAGAAGTTCTACTTTATCCCTTTTCGCTTTGGAGAGGATACTTTGAAGAGCATGTCTCCCTCCTTGCAAGGTGGTAGGATACGAAACTTTACTGAATTAAACTACCTTAATACCTAAAAGCCACCCATCAACCAACCTATATTCTTCTAACACACAGAATCACCAAGCAGCTTTAGAGAGTGCTCAATTACCAAGTGACATTTATAGTTCAGGTCACAGACACAAAGTGATACTTCAATCGGTGAAGACGAAAACTCACACAGTAAAAATATGTGTATCTTCTCCAGAAGTGACAGCTTTCCAGAATACTAATAAATTGGTTATCTCATTTCCCAGCCCACGTGATATTAGAAATAGCTAAGAGGGAGGTGCAAGAGGAAGCAGCCAGATGTAGACACAATTATAGCAGAGAAAGTAAAGTAAGAGCCTCAACAATAATCATGTGAATGGGCCATGAGTGGTTGTTATGTGCTAAGCACTTTACTAAGTCATCGATTCTCATTCTCTCAACAAGCCCATGAGGCAGCTGCTATCAGAAGTCACCTACTGTATGCCAGGAATTCTGCACAATTATTCTAATCCTAAGAACAACCTGGCATTATTGTCATCCAATTTGCAAGTGAGAAAACTGTGGTTCAGATCATCTAGAGGACTTGTGGCAAGACTCTTTAACTAGCAAGTAACTGGGCCAGAACTTTGACTTGGTTCAAAGTCAAGTGACCATACCCCCTAGTCTGAGGCAGCTGCATTTTATTCCATTGTCCTGCTAAATTAGAAATCCTGTCCCATTTCACCCTCTAGAGTGTCCTGGTTTGAATGAGGAGTTCTATGGTCCCCTATGCCTAAGGGGCACATCCTCTCCTTACAGCCCTAACTTCTCCATACCTAGAAACTTGACACTGAGGCAAGAGAAACCTATTATAAAAAAAAGAGCCTCAAACATTCAAAATGCATGGCAATTTTAAGTCATGGGGGGGGGGGGGGGGCAAGTTATTCAGTTTCATTACTCCCAGGCACAAGAATCAAAGTAATACTTTCAAAATGATGATGTCACAAAGTTGAATGTGAACAGAAAAATGTTTAACATGTTCTAAAACATTGTTATCCTCAATTGTTAAGGTTTTCACTTTTGAGCCCGAAGAGAATAAACTTTAGTATCTAGAAAATTTGTTGTTTTTGTTTTTAACTCTTTGTCATGCCAGAAAGAGGAATCACTTTTATTCTCTTCCCTCCGGCATATACCCACCAAGAAAAGAAGCAATGCTTCCAAGCTTGGTCTCAAGTATGACAGCTTCAGTTCAAAAACTCACTAGGCACTGTAAGACCTTAGATGGGTTACCTGCCCTCCTCGCCATTAGTCTCGTCTGGAGAATAGTAACAATCCCTCATCAGTGCAATGCAGGGACAGCAGCATAAAATACTGCAGCTGAACACTCCAAAGGGTGAGTGGTGCTTAGCAAACAAATGCTGAGTAAGTTTACTTACAATATTAACATTAAGATCATTTAAGTTAACCGTAGTTCAAGTCCTTCTCCCTTTGAAAAATGAAGCTGTAAGCAGAAGAAACAAGATGAAAATCTAGCCAAAATGATACATTCAATATTGTTTATAAGTGATATGTTACTGTTAGAATTAGACTATTCATATATGACAACCGTAAGATCTACCCCAAAATACGCTCAAAATTTAAAGCTAAAGGGGTCCTTAAAATCATGCAGTCCAACTAGATTTTATAAAAAAGGAAAATGGAGCCAAGGAGTTGACAGCCACTTGCCCCAGACCTAAAACCAACTGAGGGCAAAGCCAGACAGGGATGCAGAGGCTGAAAAGTCCCGACTATGGACACAGCATGGGACTGTGTCATGGATAAAGCTCATCCTTCTTAGTGTAGTCGTGTAACCTCAGGCAAATTTACTTCCCATCTTTGAAGCTTGTAATTCTCAGTTGATAAAAATAAGGATTAGTTCTTTTTGTCAGAGTATTCTGAGAACAAAGAAAGTAACATGCAAAGAGCCTTGAGTCACCGCTGCACTCCCTATGGTGGGCAGATGAAGTGGTATGACTGCCGGAAGGGAATCTGTGTCTACCAAAAAAATGCACAGATCCTTCAACACTGGAATTAGACTTTGAGAAGTATATCCTACAGGCAAATGTACGCCTAACGATGCTCACTGCAGTTTTACCTGTGATAACAAAATCGAATCTCTAGATCAAGAGGGAAATGCTAAAAAAGGTTTTCTATAACATGGCAATGATAAACATTTCAAAGCATGTTAAATAAAATAGAATGTCATTGAGTCATAGGTGGACTACAATTTTGAGCCAGTTTTTGTCAAAATAAACTATCAATACATATTAGCATATACAGATTGAGTTCTTATGAAGCCTCTTACAAGGCCAGTGGTGTTTGGGGTGGGGGGGAGAGGGAAATTAAGATGAAAATTATCTTTTATTATATCACCCCTCTCTTAAAATGTTTATCACAGTAATGCATTCCTTTAAGAGAAAACAGATTCCCTAGCACATAGCTGATACTGAATGTTTCTTTCTTTGCATAGACCTCTATTCTTAAGTTTTAAAGTTTGTTATGAGATTGCTCTTCCTATCATTGTAACCTCAGACAGTTTTAGAAAACAAGTATTATTTCAGGGACTATTCTGCCCCATAAGAGAGCTTTTCCACAGTGCTTCGGATCTGGCTGTTCGTTTATGACCGTACTAAAGGCCTACATCCCACAACCTGAGCTAGGAGCTGAACAAAGGTTAATAAAAACACATAAAGGAAAGGCAAGGTCTGTCTCCCTCATCTCTGTTTGCTGTGTCATTTGTCTCCCTGTTAAATTGCAATAAAGACAATAAAAGGAAATCGGCTGTGAAAAATGAAAGAGCCCTCTATTCATAAAACAGTTCAAATGAGAAAAGCCTTTTAATGGGAAAAGGACCACTACCATGCAAAGCAGTGAGTGGGAGAGCGACACATAAAACCCTTAAGACAATTCATTAACCACAAATTATTGTAGGCAACTCAAATCCTTGCCCCCAAATCATGTTTATGTTCTAACCATCAGAGTGATGGATGCTTGCACACAAATTCTAGGATGGGCGTCTATGCAGGGAAGAGTAGGCAATGGCAGTATGTTTGATTATAGGATCTTCCCTACTGATAGGAAAGAAAGGTGGCCCCATAATGGGCATAGAGACAATGTGGTGTTGATGGTAGGCCAACTGGCTCACAAATAGATCGGACTGTTCACTCCATTTAAACCAACTCACCCTCCTGAGTGAATACATCAATGATCCTACAAAAGCTAACCACCTCACCCAAAATGAGGTAGTGATATATGCCCAACCTAGCTCTCAAAGCTTTTATGACACTTAGATGATAAAATATCAAGACTCTGAATTGCTCTCTTCAAATTATGACAGCCACCCAGAACCCACATTCAGCACACATTAGAAGGGGGCCTGTTCGCAGCACTAATTGTGGACTCTCACTTTACCACCTCTACCTTCCACCTCCTTCTTCACTTGTGATTTTCCATGATTTCAAGTTAAGTAGTATGTTTAACACCTCTGTGATGGGGGGCAAAGACAACTTTGTATTTTTATCCCTCTGCCCTAAAGTACCAGCCCCAGATAAAAACTTGGGCAGACTCTTTTCTGTCCAAATTGATCCACAACAAATCTGCTCTTAGCCTCTGTGGGACTACCCCTGAAAGGCATCCCAGTGGTCTTCTTGGAATTGGATGCATTTCAGTTAACGGATTGATAGATTCGGACTCATCTTCTTACCCTTCCTTCCCTCCATTCACAAGCCACACTTTGCAAGGTGAATGAGAACATACTTTCAGAAACAGGACCCCACCATTTGGCAAGGGTTTTAACTGGCAAAGAAACATTTAGTTCTGTTTGATTATACTGAGGCATGAGAGAGGGTTAGTCAATTGGGAAGGATTTTTGCCATAAAGCATCAAAGTCAAAAGGCAGACACAATTGGGATCTAGAAGACCATCTCTATTCTGCCACTAACTAGACTTCTAAGAACAAGAGGTTCCCACTCAGAGACATAAATTCTCTATAGCTACAGATTTTACTGAGTGAATTCGACAAAAATAAATGTTTTCCTACTGAGTTTCTTCTTCAGGGGCATATTGCCCCCCCACCCACACATCCATCCACACCCTGGGGCTGTCATCCCTGAGCCAGATCAGATTTCACTGTCATCCTTCTCATTCAGGCTCTCCTTCCGCAGTTTTGCTGTTGACTATCAAACTGACACCAAGAAGATCTTAACTGAAAGTGTCTGAGACGCCATGTTAAGCCAACCACCAACCTTCCTAGGAGAGAAAGTAAAGAATATTTTACAAATAAAGGATTTGAATCAGTGAGTTGTCAGACAATGCTCTGGAGGCAGGGGATTGGGGGGAGGCAAAAATAAACCTAACAGCACTGCCTTAGGCATACCCGCTTTATAGATTCAGATAGTTCTTGGTTGGTTATGACTAAATGCTTGATCTACCATGCGTATCAGTGGCCTACTTGTAAAATAACTAGGAATTTTATCTCTTCTAAGATTGCTTCCAGATCTAAAATTCCATAACTCTGTAGGATGCAGACTTTTAAAATTTATCTTGCAGTTTTGTAACTGAAGTGCTTGTTCACCTACAGGAAAATACATGATCCTCTGCCCCCACTGCAGGTTTGGATGGCTATTTCTTCATGAGAATCAAGGGTCAGGTACCATAGATTTGAGAATACAGTAAAGCAATCTAAGGGAATCCACAGGAACAGTATATGCATGTCTTCTCCCTCCTATGGGCAATATGCCATTTTTTCATTTTTGAAGGTCTTAATTTTTTTTTTAAAGATTGTCACTAGAATGCAAGCTCCATGAAGCCAAGGGTTTTTACTTCTATTTCCTGCTGTCACCCTTTTTAAAAAACCACTGAGATAATTTAAAACTCAACTTAAGGGGCACCTGGGTCACTCAGTTAGTTAAGCACCTGACTTGTGATTTTGATTCAGATCATGATCTCATGGGTTGTGAGGTGGAGCTCCACATCAGGCTCCAGGTTCAGTGGGGAGTCTCCTTGAGGTTCTCTCTCCCTCTCCCCCACTCACACTCTCTAAAATCTTTAAAGAA